>CAHIKZ030001868.1:3950000-4067500 GCA_903632075.3 Acanthosepion pharaonis
ATTTGTCTACTTCTAATTAAAAAAAGCACCTTGGAACCGCTTTTTCGATATCTACTCGTTTACTGACAAATTAATTCTAACATATTAGTGCAGCCTTTACAATCAACACCTTCTTCTTCTTCTTCTTCTTCTTCTTCTTCTTTTCATCATCATCATCATCATCCCCTTTTCTTCTTCTTCATAATCATCGTCATCTTCACCATCTTCTTCTTCTTCTTCTTCATCATCATCATCATTTCCCTTTGTTTTTCTTCTTTTTCATTGTCATTTTCCTCTTTTCATCATCATCATCATCATCCCCTTTCTTCTTCTTCTTCTTCTTCTTCTTCTTCTTCTTTCCCCTTTCTTTTTCTTCTTTTTCTTCGTCATCTTCTTCCACTTCATCATCATCATCATCATCATCATCATCATCATCGTCGTCGTCGTCGTTATCATCACCACCTCCCCCTTTCCTTTTTCTTCTTCTTCTTCTTCATCTTCTTCTTCATCATCATCACATTTCCCTTTTTTCCTCTTCTACTTCTTCGTCGTCGTTATTATCATCATCATCATCATCATCATCGTCTTCTTCTTCTTCTTCTTTTTCTTCTTCTTCTTCTACGCAATATACGTTAATATTTTTGGTCGCCATGTTCTTCCTTATTTGACCTTTATTTTCATGATTATTTTTAATTTGCTGCTATTTTATTTTGTATTGTTGTATCTAAAACCGGTTCTATATTTATTTTTCCATTATTATTATTATTAATATTATCATTATTATTATTATTATTATTCCCTCACGTAACAATAGAAGCATTGTCCGCTGAATTCGAATCAAATTTGCTTCCTGATTGGTTTGAAGGTCAGTATAATTACTACTTATAACGGGCCAATGGAATAAATTTAAGGTCAGAGTAATTAGATCTTATTAGCCAATCAACAAACAGACGCTGTTTGAAACGCGTCTCGATTTCGAATTAACTCTTTGGAAAAGATACGCCGTACATTTTTCCAGAAAATCCTGCAGGCAAACGAAAGAATAAGAATAACTGAAACAAAAAAAAAATGTCCAAGCTTAATTCAGCATTTGATTGTGTGTCCTTCAGTGGAGAAATTGTAATTACACTTTGGTGTGGCGAAGGATTAGTCGACGGAACTCTACGAAATGAAAGCTTTGTTAGATTTGATTTATTTACAACTAGCAATTGATTAATTCGACAATGCATTTATATACATGTATATATATTTGGGTATGCGTGCGAGTGGATGTGTGAGTGTGTGCCTATTTGATTATTGTGTAGATGTGTGTGCGTACACAATTTTGTTTCAAGAAATAAATTCACACAATTGAAGACAGAAAATACAGATGTAAAATTATATACATGTAAAAGCCCCACCCGATATATGTATATATTTATAAATCTCACAGACTTGCACAGCACACAGACACACACTCATATTATATATATATATATATATATATAGAGAGAGAGAGAGAGAGATAGCGTGTGTTAATATAAAAGTGAACATAGAAGTCAACACTTAGAGGTTTCATGCCAGATGCAATCGTCAGGCCACGACGATTGCATATAGCATGAAACAGACTGTCGCCTCTAAGTGTTGACTTCTATGTTCACTTTTATATTAACACACGCTCTATCTCTGATATTGAGCAATTTGTCCCATAAATATAGCATATCTTAATACTATATTTCTTCATCTCTCTCTCTCTCTATATATATATATATATATATATATATATATATATATATATATATATATATATATATATATAAAGGTGTAATTAATGGGTGCTATATTTATGGGGTAGAGTGCTCACTATCAAAGCGTATGTAAATATAAACGTGAACATTGAAGTCAACACTCATAGGTGACAAGCTGTTTCATGATTGCCCGCAGCATGAAACAGCCGATCACCTCTGAGTCTTGACTTTAATACTGAAACACACACACACACACACACACACACACACACACACACACATATATATATATATATATATATATATATATATATATATATATATATGTATATTCCAGGGTCATTTACGAACATATTCAAGATGATCTTCACACTTTATTTTCAAGTCTTTTATTCACTGTTCTTTAGACTGGCATAGCTGAAAGTTCATTTGTAATTACCAAACGTCTTATGGATTGACTTGGATCATTTCTAATTGATTTTTTTAGCTTTTACTTTAAAGGATGATACCTCTTCCGGTTGTGAGAGTTTGATCCAGTTTTCTCTACTGTTCCCTCTTTCTTAAACTTATTCACCTGTCTCTTGATGGTTCATGAATGGATATTGAAGACAGAAGTCAAACATTGGTAACATTACTGAAGGTCAAAATGATATTTTTCCTCTCAGCATTGGTCGGTTGCGAAGACAGTGTGGTTAACATAAAAAAAAGATTTTCCCCTGTTCTATTTTTAGCTGAATAACCCAAAGGTCTTTTCAGTGATTCTTACGAGAAATGGTGTCATAATTGCTAAACGTCTTATCTGAAAACCTAGAAAAAAGAAACTCAATTAGTTAGGTTCTTTTAGATAATAAACATTTTGTGGGTTGGACAATTATGGCTTGTTTTCACACGATTTGGAGAATTTTGTTGTAAATAAGTAAATAGAAAGACAGATAAATACATAGCTATCTGGATAGATAAAACAGAAACAGATAGATATATAGATAAAAACAAAATTATATATATATAGCGTGAGAGAGAGTGATTAATATCTTAAGATAGATAGATAGATAGATAGATAGATAGATAGATAGGACCGAAGGAGATAAAAAAAACAGAATAATATAGATAAACACAGAACGAGATAGACAAAAACAGAATTATAGATAGATAGATAGATAGATAGAAATATACATATATATATATACATATATGTATATATAGATACACCTAGTGAGCCAGAGAAACCTACCTAGGTTTCACCTAAACGGATCGTCAGGGAAAGTAAGGCTAACGAGGTAAAGAGAAACGCATATTTATCGGTGATAGCTAAAATCATACCACGTGACCAAAGAACCACCTCGTTAGCCTTACTTTCCCTGGCGATCCGTTTAGATGACACCTGGGTAGGTTTGTCTGGCTCACTAGGTGTATCTAGGTCTGCTCTACGGTTGTATTGAGCTCTTTTGTTAGTTAGTTGGTTACTCGTATCGGGGTTTTTTCTTTGGGCTTCAGACCTGCATCTGTGCGATTTTTTGTCGACAGAAGTTCATGTTTGTAGCTCTTGCATTTTTTAAAACCTTTTTTTCCCTCGAGATTGATTTGATTATTAGTAAATCAAAAATTCGAGGGTTTTTCGAAACGAGTCTTGTTATCTATAATTATATATATATATATATATATGTGTGTGTGTGTGTGTGTGTGTGTGTGTGTGTGTGTGTGAGTCAGTGTTTGTGAACAGACTGTGGGTGTAGAGAGCTACGCCGATGGGGGAGAGAACGTTTATAGGTTTAACCCTGGCCGAGCCTAATGGCTCGGAATATTAGTCTATGAGAGTGTTTGTCTGTGTTTGAGAGAAGTGGGAAACATAGGAGAATATTAGTCTGAGATTTGAGATAGCTATTTGAAGGAGTGGAGAAAGGAAATATAGTATGTGCTCACAAAGAAAATTGTAATTTCACATTTTCATAATCAAACACATATGCACATAACTATGTCTAAAAGACACACGCAGACTCCACCGCCATATATACATATATATGTGTTTGTACATGTGTGTTTGTGTGGGTGTGAGTGTAAATAACAAGAGGTAGGTATTAATATATGTATTTATATATAAGAAGTATTTAAATAGTAATCTGCACGAACTTTTAACCTTTGCCTCTCTTTAAATCATGCCCTTGACAGGCGTTCACCGGGTCGCATTTATACTGGAGAAGTCGTTTCATTGGCATCCATTTTCCTCCACCGTAACCGTTTTCTCCGATCTCCGACCCTGACATTCTCAACCAGTCGATTCCATGAAACGATAAAATGAAATAATATATATATATATATATATATATATATATATATATATATACTCCCATTGAACACACAGGTCGGCAACTCCGACTTTTTCCCCCGCTAAAGATGAATTCTTTCTGACCTTCCACAACTTGTCCATCAACTTCGGCAGGTTCAAAGATTTTTTCCTTTTTTTTTTTTTTTTTTTTAAATCTCTCTCTTTCTCTAATTTAACCAGAACCCCATCCAGGTTGTTCTTTTTTTATTTTTTTACTTAAAAAATATCAAATAAAAGGAAAAAAAAATAACAAAAACAAAGTAAATAAATAAAAGTGAATTCAGAACTAAAGAAATACCGAAAAAAAAATGGCCGGCATTAATCGTGCCTGCAACGAAATCCCCTTTCGTAAAAAGGTCAGAGGCCCCTATATTGTAACAGGTCCTCAGCGTCTGCTTGTTGCCGAAATTCTCCTTTCAGCCCAGTGACAGGTGAATGGGAAAGTTGATTTCCTTTCGCCCGCTATTTTTCCTTTCCTGTCAATTCTTTGGATGCCATACTTGTTTTCTCTTTTCGTCGTTTTCTCATTCCTCTCACATCATGTCTTTCCTTGTCCAACTTTTATTCAACTTTGGACCTGTTCAATCATCTTTTGTTCGTCTTTCTGACGCGGCTTGAATTTCCTGCTTAAAATTTACTCGCTTTGTACTTCTTTGTTCAGATTTCTTTCTTTTCTGATTTTTTTTTCTGAAATTATTTTTTTATTGATTTTGTTTCAAGATGATTTTGTTTTCTTTTTTCTTTCTTCTTTCTTTTTATACCTTTTTTAATTTTGTTACTTGTTAAAAGGCAACTCTCGTATATTGTCTTACTTTTTTATTGCACGTTTTATTGAAAGGAATCTCAGTTCTTTCGCTCTCATATTCCTTCTTTCTTTTGTTCTTTCTTTCAATTCGTTCATTCTTTATTTCACTTCTAAGGTCAAAATAAATTCATTCATTCCTTCGTTCTTTTTACTTTCTTCCTTCATTGTATTTTTTACGTTTTTACCAAGATTTCCTTTCTTTCTTTCACTTCTATGATGGAAACACATTATTTGTTTCTTTCACTTTTGACATCTAAACACATTCTTTATAACATTTTTAAACACATCTAAACACATTCTTTATAAAATTTTTAAGATCGAAACATTATTTATTTATTTATTGCTTCATTCTATAGTTGCGTAAAATTTCCTTTCATTCTTTCTTTCATTCTTTCTTTCTTTCATTCTTTCTGTCTTTCTTTTCTTCTTTCTTTTGTGTTTTTTATGCGATACTATGTCTTTTGGGGTATTTTCTTCTTACACCACTCATGTTATCATGATTTAATTTCTGATTTTCTTTCTTTCTGCCTGTCTTTGAATTTATTCCATTTCTTTTTACTTTTTTCTTGTAGTCTTTCATTATTTCTTTATTATTTTCTTTTTCTTTCCTTCGTTCATCCTTTCTTTAACTCCTAAGGTCCAAACATACCTTCTCTTTCTTTTTTCTTTCTTTCTTTCTTTCTTTCTTTCTTTCTTTCTTTCTTTAACTGTTCAATTTTTTCTCCTTTCTTTCGTTCTTTTTCATTCTTTATTTAACCGTTCTATTTTCTTTCTGTTTTCTTTCCTTTCTTTCTTTCTTTCCTTTCTTTCTTTCTTTCTTTCTTTCTTTCTTTCTTTAACTATTTTATTTTTCTTTCTTTCGTTCTTTCTTTCTTTAACTCTTTTATTTTTTCTTCTATTTTTCCTTCTTTCTTTCTTTGTTCAATCTTTCTTTAACTGTTCTATTTTCTTTCTTTTTTTTTTTCTTTTCTTTTCTTTCTTTCTTCAACAGTTTTATTTTTCCTTCTATTCTTTCTTTCTTTCTTTAACTGTTCTATTTTTTCTCCTTTCTTTCTTTCTTTTTCATTCTTTATTTAACCGCTCCATTTTCTTTCTGTTTTCTTTCCTTTCTTTCTTTCTTTCTTTCTTTCTTTCTTTCTTTCTTTCTTTCTTTCTTTAACTATTTTCTTTTTCTTTCTTTCGTTCTTTCTTTCTTTAACTCTTCTATTTTTTCTTCTATTTTTCCTTCTTTCTTTCTTTGTTCAATCTTCCTTTAACTGTTCTATTTTCTTTCTGTTTTTTTCTTTTCTTTCTTTCTTTCTTTCTTTAACAGTTTTATTTTTCCTTCTATTCTTTCTTTCTTTAACTGTTCTATTTTTTCTCCTTTCTTTCTTTCTTTTTCATTCTTTATTTAACCGTTCCATTTTCTTTCTGTTTTCTTTCCTTTTTTCTTTCTATTCTTTCTTTCCTTTCTTTCTTTCTTTCTTTCTTTCTTTCTTTAAGTATTTTCTTTTTCTTTCTTTCGTTCTTTCTTTCTTTAACTCTTCTATTTTTTCTTCTATTTTTCCTTCTTTCTTTCTTTGTTCAATCTTTCTTTAACTGTTATATTTTCTTTCTGTTTTTTTCTTTTCTTTTCTTTCTTTCTTTCTTTCTTTCTTTCTTACTTTTTTCTTTAACTATTTTCTTTTCTTTCTTTCGTTCTTTCTTTTTTAACTCTTCTATTTTTTCTTCTATTTTCCTTCTTTCTTTCTTTTTCAATCTTCCTTTTAACTGTTCTATTTTTTTCTGTTTTTTTTTTTTTCTTTCTTTCTTTCTTTAACAGTTTTATTTTTTTCTTTTTCTTTCTTTAACTGTTCTATTTTTCTCCTTTCTTTCTTTTTTCATTCTTTATTTAACCGTTCCATTTTCTTTCTGTTTTCTTTCCTTTTTCTTTATATTCTTTCTTTCCTTTTCTTTCTTTCTTTCTTTTCTTTCTTTCTTTCTTTCTTTAAGTATTTTCTTTTTCTTTCTTTCGTTCTTTTTTCTTTAACTCTTTCTATTTTTTCTTCTATTTTTCCTTCTTTTTTCTTTGTTCAATCTTTTCTTTCTGTTATATTTTCTTTCTGTTTTTTCTTTTCTTTTCTTTCTTTCTTTTCTTTCTTTCTTTCTTACTTTTTTCTTTAACTATTTTCTTTTTTTCTTTCTTTCGTTCTTTTTCTTTAACTCTTCTATTTTCCTTCTATTCTTTCTTTCTTTCCTTAACTGTTCTATTTTTCTCCTTTCTTCTTTTTTTTTTTTCATTCTTTATTTTAACAGTTCCATTTTCTTTCTGTTTTCTTTTCTTTCCTTTTTCTTCCTTTCTTTCTTTCTTTCTTTCTTTCTTTCTTTAACTATTTTCTTTTTCTTTCTTTTCGTTCTTTCTTTTTTAACTCTTCTATTTCTTCTTCTATTTTTCCTTCTTTCTTTTCTTTGTTCAATCTTCCTTTAACTGTTCTATTTTCTTTCTGTTTTTTCTTTTCTTTCTTTCTTTCTTTCTTTCTTTTTTAACAGTTTTCCTTTTTCCTTCTATTCTTTCTTTCTTTAACTGTTCTATTTTTTTTTTTTTTTTTTTTTTTTTTTTCATTCTTTATTTAACCGTTCCATTTTTTCTTTTCTGTTTTCTTTCCTTTCTTTTTTCTTTCTTTTCTTTCTTTCTTTCTTTCTTTCTTTCTTTCTTTATCTATTGTCTTTTTTTCTTTCTTTCGTTTTTTTCTTTAACTCTTCTATTTTTTTTTCTATTTTTCCTTCTTTCTTTGTTCAATCTTTCTTTTTAACTCTTCTATTTTCTTTTTTCTTTAACAGTTTTATTTTTCCTTCTATTCTTTCTTTCTTTTTCCTTAACTGTTCTATTTTTTCTCCTTTCTTTCTTTCTTTTTTTTTTCATTCTTTATTTAACAGTTCCATTTTCTTTCTGTTTTCTTTCTTTTTTCTTTCTTTTTTTCTTTCTTTCTTTCTTTCTTTCTTTCTTTAACTATTTTATTTTTCTTTCTTTCGTTCTTTCTTTCTTTAACTCTTCTATTACTTCTTCTATTTTTTCCTTCTTTCTTTCTTTGTTCAATCTTTCTTTTTTCTATTTTCTTTCTGTTTTTTTTTTTTCTTTTCTTTTCTTTCTTTCTTCAACAGTTTTATTTTTTTCTATTCTTTCTTTCTTTCTTTAACTGTTCTATTTTTTTTTCCTTTCTTTCTTTCTTTTCATTCTTTATTTAACCGTTCCATTTTCTTTTTTCCTTTCCTTTTTTCTTTTCTATTCTTTCTTTCCTTTCTTTCTTTCTTTCTTTAAGTATTTTCTTTTCTTTCTTTCGTTCTTTCTTTTTCTTTATTTTTTCTTCTATTTTTCCTTCTTTCTTTGTTCAATCTTTCTTTTTTAACTCTTTATTTTCTTTCTGTTTTTCTTTTCTTTTCTTTTTCTTTCTTTCTTTCTTTCTTTCTTTCTTTTTTTAACAGTTTTATTTTTTCCTTCTATTCTTTCTTTCTTTCTTTTAACTGTTTATTTCTTTCTTTTTTTTTTTCATTCTTTATTTAACCGTTCCATTTTCTTTCTGTTTTCTTTCCTTTCTTTCTTTCTTTCTTTCTTTCTTTTTATTTTCTTTTTTCTTTCTTTCGTTCTTTCTTTCTTTAACTCTTCTATTTTTTTCTTCTATTTTTCCTTCTTTTCTTTCTTTGTTCAATCTTTTTAACTGTTCTATTTTCTTTTCTGTTTTTTCTTTTCTTTCTTTCTTTCTTTCTTTAACAGTTTTATTTTTCCTTCTATTCTTTCTTTCTTTAACTGTTCTATTTTTTCTCCTTTTTTTCTTTCTTTTTTCATTCTTTTATTTAACTGTTCCATTTTCTTTTGTTTTCTTTCCTTTCTTTTTTTTCTTTCTTTTTTCTTTTTTCTTTCTTTATCTATTTTCTTTTCTTTCTTTCGTTCTTTCTTTCTTTAACTCTTCTATTTTTTCTTCTATTTTTCCTTCTTTCCTTGTTCAATCTTTCTTTAACTCTTCTATTTTCTTTCTGTTTTTTCTTTTCTTTTCTTTTCTTTCTTTCTTTCTTTCTTTCTTTCTTTCTTTAACAGTTTTATTTTTCCTTCTATTCTTTCTTTCTTTCTTTAACTGTTCTATTTTTCTCCTTTCTTTCTTTCTTTTTTTTCATTCTTTATTTAACCGTTCCATTTTCTTTCTGTTTTCTTTCCTTTCTTTCTTTCTTTCTTTCTTTCTTTCTTTCTTTCTTTCTTTCTTTCTTTCTTTAACTATTTTCTTTTTCTTTCTTTCGTTTTTCTTTCTTTAACTCTTCTATTTTTTCTTCTATTTTTCTTTCTTTCTTTCTTTGTTCTTTCTTTCTTTAACTGTTCTATTTTCCTTCTGTTCTTCCTTCCTTTTTTCTTTCTAGAAATGGAGAAAAACTGATAAGAGCCACAAGGGATAGGAAGCTGTGGAGAGTCCTGATCGTTTACCTCCTGAAGGGTCACAGTACAGAGAAGACGAATAGTAATACATGAATATATTCCTTCACAAAATTATGGCAACACAATAAAATTGATTGCCTTTTCATTCTTACCAAGATTACCTTTCATTCGTTCTTTTTTACCTTTTTTTTTATTTCATGCTTTATATGTTATTTTTTGTGTATGTTCCCTGATTTTTCAGGTCATCATTGTGTGGCCTGGCAGCTCAGACCAGACATCAGGTTCATTCTCAGATTGCTCCTTCCATTCAAACGCTTTTGGCAATTAAAATGACTTCTTTGGCCAGATACTCCCCCACGAAATAGTAGTAAGCAACTTTTATTCCTGTTGTAACCTAGTGCTGTAGAGGAGGGATGAAGAGATGAAAAGTTTTAGGGAGAAGGCGAATTGTCTAACGGGCGTCTTCCCTTTCGCCTTACTACAAGGCGGCGTTCTGACCCACTCCATGCCTATGCCTAGATATTCTGTTTTTCGCTGGTAGTTACCACTGACTTATAGACAACATTGTCCTTTGTCTTCTCTTCTTTGTCTCAAATAGTAATTTATCTTCATTCAGTGACCCTTTTTGTCAGAGTCGTTTGCCATGGTCTGTGTCAGAACTACTTCACTTAAGTGATAATCCTCAAGGCAAATAAATGCCTGAAACAATTTTGACAGCTGAGATATTTTCATTTAATAAGATAAAGGCTGACATTGATATCGCTACAGTTAGCTGCAATCTCATACTAATATGAAATTTAAACACTTCCGAGATGTATTTGAATCTGATAGTTCTACAGATTTCTACGCGAAAGCTGAATTATTGAATTAAACTGAATGTACAGTCTCAGAAAATTAGTAAACAAGGTGTCCAGTGCTGACCTTCTCGCAAAATGCATCATTGCTCGAATCAAAACTTACCTGGTGCGGTCTTTAACAGACTGGTCATGTTGCAAGGTTGAATGAAGACAGAATACCTAAGGACCTCATGTATAGCCAGCTTGACAATGGACAGAGGAATGTTGGATGGCCCTGAGTGAGGTATAATGACAAGCTAAAGAGTAACCTCTCAGCTGTTAATGTACATCATGCTAACTTCCAGTGAGTTGCCCGAGATCGAAATAACTGGAGATATTTGTTCCAGAGCTGTATAAAAAATTTCGAAATAAGTCATATTGCCAGGCTAAGAAACAAAATACAACGGCGAAAGGCGTCAAATATTATTTTATGTTCTGAGATCATCGTTGTTGCACAATAGGCGGACTTGTATGCAGGTCACTAGCGGGACTGGAGGGTCACATACGACACAAACATAATGAAAATGAATGAGATTATTGGATCATTCATATATATATATATATATATATATATATATATATATATATATATATATATATATATATATATATATATATTCAAAATATATATAATAAAATAATAGGAACGAACAGTGAGATTTATAATCCAGAATTATTAGCATTTATTTTTATTAAAAAAAAACAGTCATCGATAAAAAAAAGTAGAGCATGATTTATTTAATTGGAGGAGGAGGAGGATTCCGAGCAAAATGAAGAGATAGATTGACTTAGCCAGATATAGGAAGCGATCCGAGTGACGGAGTTGGAACCCTCGCCGGGGATCAGCGGCGTTCAGTCGTCGCCTGAATCGGTGCAGAGGAGACCCTGTGATGTCACCGTCGCACCCCCATGTCTAAAGAAAATGAAGAGAAAGGCGAGGAGATCCAATCAAGCAGTCAAGGGCTCTAAAAAGAGGCACCCTAAACAAGACGAAGAGTTCAACGAGTGGAAGGAAGAGGATCAAATACCCTTTTCCCAACTCAGAAACATTACAAGAAACAGGAGAGATTTAGACATTGAGTCAAGAAGTGATGAAGACGTCCAGGGTGAGGACTAAAAACAGATGGAAGAATCAGGAGAGGAAGAAGGGGACAAAACACCTCCTGGACGCGAATTAAACACCGAGGGAAGGTTAGAGGTCGAGTAGGAACTACCTCTGAAGATGAGATTGAGAAGGGTGGAGAACCCCAAGTCTCAGTAAAACAAAGAAAGCTGTTCAAAATAGAAGCACTCGGTGTCGACAGATAACGACACTGGCTCATCCAAAAACCTACTGGCTGACTCTGGTGGATGTGTATGGAGGGAATGGAGTCGCGGGCTGCACCTCACGAAGGACGGAAGAAGATTATTGGCATTGCTAACTGGCCAGCAGTGGTACGAAGTCATGAAGTACGACCTTTGAGGTGGGAGCCCCGCGCCTGTCCGGACCATTCGGTCTGCTAGGATTTAGTTAGAGGAGGAAAGAGCTGAAGGGTTACAAACTTAGAAAGAAATTATGGAATAATTGAATGAAGAATTGAACAAGACCGAATAGTTATGAAGAATAAAAACAAGAGAATTTTGTTGCCTTGCAGGAATGATCAAAATGAAAGGATTGATGATGATGATGGTAGCCACACGAATGGTAGCAAGGTACAAGATGGAAACAGAATACATAGCTTTAAATTCGGGTCGAACAAAATTCATGTTGCTAACAGCTGAAGAAGCTAGAAAGTGTAGAAATGATGCTCTAGGGACTTGTACATCGTTAAGCCCTATCTATATAGCTGGTAACCAAAAAATGTGCATACTAGAATTGTTTGAACGGAAGAAAGAGGGAATTAAGAGAACTTGTCAAGTAGAGGTATTAGCAAACACGGCATTGCCACAAGCTATCAGTGTTTCAGACGGGGTGTGGGCTGTGGCCACCCAGAAACCCATCAGCTTGTCTAGGGTATGTGGGGGAGATTCCACAAGGACATTAAGAGTAAAGCCACCATTATCCCTGCTATGTTCGGCATTTGGGATATCTATTTCCTTACACCCCTATTACCAGGAAGACGAAAAATATGAAGAGAAAGATTCAATCATAGAATTGATTGGCAGAAGCTTAGTCAATTGTACAGAGTTGTGGGAGCCAATAGTGAGGGGATTCTCCAATGTTACTTTGAATAAAATGCCAGTACTAATGAAGCCGATAGAAAAGATCGATATGGATCAATTGAGGGACAAATTAAGCACGTTGGGAAATGAAGGTATGGCTTGGGAAGATGATGAGCAGATCGCGATAAGTTGGTCAGCAATGATGGGTACATTTATAATTATAGACATAGGGGGTATGGCAATATGGAAGATTAGAAGTAAGAAGAAATTAACTAGCGCTAATCAAATGAGCATGCAGCAACTCGAGAAGGAGAGGTCGAGCAGTGTTCTTTACCCATAGAGAATCGGCGAAGAAATTACAGAAAGGCCGGCGGAGGAGTGTGACGTGAAACCAACACGTGCGGATGAAAAACCTTCTACAGCAGAGAGAAAAGCATTGACCAAGAAAAACATGCCATAATAACCACACACATGCTCCCACAGGCACATGCACACTTTAAATTGCATAAGAAACAGAAGATGAAAAGAACGTTACATTTGCATGTAGAACAGAAGAAAATGAAAAAGAACATTACATTTGCATGTAGAACAGAAGAAGATGAAAAGAACATTACATTTGCATGTAGAACAGAAGAAGATGAAAAAGAACATTACATTTGCCTGTAGAACAGAAGATGAAAAGAACATCACCTTGCATGTAAAACCGTAAAAAAGAAAAGAAGAATAGAATTGCATGGGACAGATGCATGATGCATGCTAAATAGTGTATTTGGGTTTAAGTGTCATTTACGAGTAAATGACAAATAGTTTAGGGGAGGATTGTGACACAAATTAGCGGTCGCGTGAAAATTAAAAGCGAGAAATAATTAAGACGAGAAAAAGCTGAAATAATTAAGGCGATAAGAAGCTATCACGAAAAGACATACTGAGCGATGTTATTTTTTTAACAAAGAAAAGTGGTAAAGATTTTATTTTCATTTGCGAAGGAAAGTATTTTTTCTCGCAGAATATAGGAAATTCGTAAGATCTCGGATCTGTCAAATTAATTTATGTTACGAGGCGTCGAATAAAAGATAGCCATCTACCCATGGCAATAATGAAAATTTCAAATTGCTCAAGTGGCCTACGAAACAGAAGCTGGAAGATTATCATAATCAGGTCACGCACTGATCGAGAAAGGCATCAGCTGAGGCCACCCCAGAGAGAAAGGGAAAGAATAAACCATTAACTATCTTTCGGAGATATCATTTGTTTTTGGAAAGAAGACACCTGTTTTATGTTCAGACCTGGACATGATAAAAGTTTGTTACCGGGATAGATAATTGGCGACAGATTGTGGAGACGTCCAGTTGACTACCCACTTGACGCTGGCGAAAATCTCATTGATAAATTCCAGATGACATTCGGTTAAGATAGAGATTAAGGACCACACTACGAGTCGTAGGTGTCTGGTGTAAGGAAAAGAAAGAAAAGAAAAAAAGGAAGATATTTTTTTTTCTTTGAACGATAATTGTGAATACCCGCGCTGCCGAGCGTCATTGGCTGAGTGGTGGCGTGAGCGGTGAGCGAAGGTAAGAGAAAGAGGGGAGGCTTGTTGACGGCTCTAAGGGGATTGGTGTGAGATACCACTGTGAGAGAGAAGGGAAAAATGTTGACGCCCTCTAAGGGGATTGATGTGAGATACCAATATGAGAAAGGAATAATTTGGGAGGACGATTCCCTTAAGAACCCCTCTGGAGCAGAAAGTAATGGACTTCCAAAAATGGAATGTGATAAATGTTCCTGTCCGAAAACAAAGACAATCCTTATTGTGGATTTAGAATTATCGAGGAACTCAAACCCCGACAAACCCACACCCGGTTTTGGTCGGCGTCCATATAAACAGAGTCGCAGCTAGTTGACGGCAGTTGGAGTTAGAGTTAGGAAGAGTTCCGAGGAGACGCAGACGCAGACAGAGTTGAGCTCTGAGCTCTGAGACCAGCCTCGCAGGAAGCTGACTGAAGATCCACGCATTCCGACTTCGACTTCTAACCAAAAACAATTTATTTTTGAAGAACGACTTAGACTCACAGCACCAAAACAAGTTTTACGAATATCGCCTGAAGACACCAAGAACCAGTTATCGAAAAACAACTTAAGATATTAAGACACGTCTAACGAACGCAAAGTGTCACGTATCCATATTAGCGGTTTGGGAGAAAGAAGCAGTCCTGTATTCAGCAACCAGATATAAAAGTATTTGTTATTCTTTTTTTTTTAACACATTTGAACTTTTATTAGTTGTTACTTTATTTTCTTTTACATATACTTGTGCGATGTCACCTTTGCTCGAATTTGGCTTGCATTACGGCCCGGCGATTGATTGATTTCGTCAACCTAAGATCAAATCACAACGTGGGTAGGTTAGACTAGAAATCAAAGCAGTTACTTCGGTAACAAGTCGTTGGAGGCGAGCTGGGAACGACAAAGCTGATACCGAATCTAACCAGATTCCCATCCAAATCAGCCAAGGGTTAGAACGTCACATGGCGCCGCGACCAATACCAAGTCACATTGGTTGTCACAGGATAGCACGGGGGCAGAGAGGCCGGGGGTGACGACACACATGGATTAAAAAAAGTGAGACATGACTTTTAAATTAGAAATCTTATTATCGTCCTACCAAAAAGAAAGATTTTATGATTAAATTTTGCTCTTGTCAAAAATATCTTCCTTCAGCCTTGATTGCAGCAGAACCATTTTTTAGCAATCTTTGCTAAATTTTCTCAAAGAATAAAAATTGAACCAATTCTTTTTTCAATGATTCTAAGAGCTTATTTCATTTTTTTTCGCTCTTCTGTCAAATTCCCCCATGCTAATTCTGGAGGTCGCTTCAAACTTTTGAACCGCGGTGTATATATAATGATTTTCTACGCGCTGCTTAGATGTGGCACAAGGCCGGAAGTATGGAGTACCCAGTGAGGATCGAACTCACTATTCATTTGTAATTGTTCTTGCGAGACAAGCTTGCTAACCATTACACCACGCCGAGGTGCCCAGCTGCATATACAGACGATACCACTGCTCATAGTAATACCACGAAATATCCATAGGAACAGTGCTTGGCAGTTGATATCTCTTCTCAACTAACTCTCACAGATCAAAGTAGGAGCAACGTTCAATACTGTAATATCAGACATTGGCTTTTTGCCAGTCTTAATATTTCTACTCTCAATAAGGCTCTTTGCCTTGAATGTTTTTTAGGGACTTTAATTCACCCCAGAGCTCAAGTCAACTTCGTTTAGAGGAACGATTATTTGAGATGTTAGAAAAATATACATTTCCTTTTTGCGCTCCAGAAAGTAGCTCATTTACATCCTGCTTTTCAGATCAGACCACAAAAATACCGAATCTTCTATTCTACATCTCACTACACTACCGGATTTTCACGGTAGATTTTTGGTCGGACAGTATTTCTCGGATCCACCAAGCCAGAGATTCACAGTAAATCCTCGCAATGTTACGTACACTGAGTCGCTCCATCCTGACTCCATTCATATCCCATTGGCAAAGAAGAAGTTTCTTCCGCAGAAGCGTTGCGTTATTGAACAGACTCGTGAGCGAATGTTTTCCGAACACTATAACCTTAGCATCTTCAAGTAATTCGGTATCTAACCTGGATATCCTCATAATACTCACTCCTTGCACGCCCTTCCAGCAAACATTGTCAATATGACGTAAGGGGTTACAGAGAGTGACGGTAATAATAAAGAAAGGTGTTTGAGGAAAGGATATAGAGAAGGACGGAGATCAAGATCAAAGCGTTAGAAGATATCGATTGACATTACATTTGAATATTTGAAGATTATAACTGTCTGGGAAGCATGTAAGAGGAAGGGTGTTCCACTGTCGGGAAGTACGAGAGAAGATGCTTTTGGAGTACTGCAGGAAAAATATGCCTCGTCAGTCATGTATCGAAAGATACACGATCGCCTAAGCGTGTATCACGCATGGCACATAACTGTCTAACAAGACTGGCAGCTAGTTCTCATCATTTTACGTTTGCAATGGCTAGATGTAACCATCAGTTCTATGCTAACCTTTTCTTCCTCTTGATCTTCTCACTTATCAGACTCTTTTCCTGGTTTCTTCCTCCCCAGCCAACCTTAATCATCAAAAATTAAAATGCAATGTCCATCGTTTTTTTTTTCTTTTCACCCAAAGAAAGATGGCATCCACAAGCACGCAAGGCTTTACAGACAGTGTGAGCGACAGTAAAGAGTTGTGATAGAGGAAAGGAAGACGATAAGGACAGGGAATAGATCAAGGCATATAGAAATGTCGATTGGCATTACATTTGAATAGTTGGAGAATATAGCTATTTGGGAAACAAGTATTAGAAAGAAAGTTCCACAGATAGGAGGTGTGAGACATGAAGCTATTGGAGTAGAAGAGACTGACACATTTAACTGTTATGACAGTGAAAGGGTGGGCCCGAGGTGCCAACCTAGTAGCACGCTTAAATTCATGCGGTTGGGGTACCAGTGCAAGTAGCCCATCAGAGCTATTGTCATGGAAATATTTCTAGAAAAGACAGAGGGAAGCACGTCACGTTTGTGAGAAAGTAACTGTAGTCGTGATGCCAGGTCACTGTGACTTGTGATTGTCATCTGTCTTTAAGTCCTGAAGATGATGCAGCATGCCATTCTCAAGAGCTTCCTTGTGGCACGCCAAACTTTCTTAGTTGCTAGTCTTGATCTTATTATGAACTTCCTGGGGCTTCGCAAAAATGTTTTTTCCGAGGGCTCGCGGCCATTTCTTTCGATAACCGTGTTCACACATTTCCCTTTGCCCTGCGCAGACAGCCTTCCTCTCTGATGTACTTGTGTCATGTCGAAATCCGCATTGCAGTTGGTGCATATTTAGCGAACTATCTCACCAATACACAGGACACAGTAACATACAAAAGGCCATTTCTTTTGCAGTGAATTTTCAATACCGTTACATGCAAAACGCCTTTTCTTTTACAGAGAATTAATTTTCTATACCGTTATATGCAAAACGCCATTTTATTTTACAGAGAAATGATTTTCTATACCGTTATATACAAAACGCCTTTTTATTTTACAGAGAATTGATTTTCTATGCCGTTACATACAAAACGCCTTTTCTTTTACAGAGAAATGATTTTCTATGCAGTTACATACAAAACCCCTTTTTATTTTACAGAGAATTGATTTTCTATAACGTTACATGCAAAACGCCTTTTTTTTTTTTTTACAGAGAAATGATTTTCTATACCGTTACATGCAAAACGCCTTTTTATTTTACAGAGAAATGATTTTCTATGCCGTTACATACAAAACGCCATTTCTTTTACAGTGATTTGATTTCTATACCGTTACATACAAAACGCCTTTTCTTTTAAAGTGATTTGATTTTCTATAACTTTACATACAAAAGAACTTTTTCATATACAGTGAACTGATTTTCTATACCGTTACTTTCAAAACGCCATTTCTTTTATCGAGCATTGATTTTCTATACCGTTACATACAAAACGCCTTTTCTTTTTACAGTGAATTCATTTTCTATACAGTTATATGCTAAAAAAAAAGCAACAAAAACAACACTATTTACACAACGACATACTCGATTTAAGCCTTGGTATGTGAATTTGTTGAGGACGAGCGTGCAATAACTGAACAGTACTAAATAAAATTAAGAACTATACGATATCCCTAAACATAAACAGAGGAGAAAGAACAGTCTACCTCGTAGATTAAATAAAGTGGTCAGTTCATAATTCCCTGCAGATTACCCATATCAATATACACTTGAGTAAGGCCGAAGAGCAAAACGGCCGACACGTTTGGGTAAAAACAAAAATGAGGTCATTTCTCCGAATATAAATTGTGTAAATAATCACAACTCGCAGATATTTCGACAAAAATAAAATTGTTGTTTCTACACATAATGATAAAATCTGAAATCATTTGGATAAGAATTTATCAAGTGATTAGATTACGAAATGTTATTTTCTGAAAGAGCATCTGCTTTTTGGGTGCTCCATACTTTCGGCTTTGTTCCACATCTAAGCTATGTTTACTAAATCGCTAGATGTGTTTTATTGTCATCCTTTATTTGTATGTTTCCTGTAATATTCTCCATGATAGTTTCATGAATTTTTTACATAGTTTTAGTTCCCCGTTTTTCACCACACATTCTTTTCCGTTTTTCCTTTCTTTTCGATTTTGTTGTTCCTTTCACCCTTTCTCCGTTTATTCCATATTTCACTTTCACGAATTAATATTAATCTTACATTATTTCTTTCTTTTTATTCTACTTCTTCATTTTTCATTCAGTTCTGAACTTTATAGATAAAACGTTAAACGTCTTTCTAATCTAAGTTCTATTGAACATGGCTCCTTCTTGTCTTTTATTACATCTTTCTTTCTTCATTTCTTTCTTTCATTCTTTCTTTATTTCATTTTTCTTTCGATTGTTTTTCATTTTTTCTTAGTTTCTTTCATATTTTTCTTTCATTTTTCTTTCAATCTTTCTTTCTTTCAATTTTCTTTCTTTAATTCATTTTTCTTTCATTTTTCGTTTTTCTTTCATTTCTTTCTTTTTTCTTCCTTTCATTTTTCTTTCATTGCTTCTTTCTTTCCTTTTTCTTTCTTTCGTTTTCTTTCTTTTATTTTTTCTTAATTTCTTTCATTAATTCGACTATATTTCTCCTTCATTTGTCTTTCCTTATTTTTTCTCATGGCTTCTTATATCCAGCTTTTTTAAATGAGTGTTGAATCTGTTTTCTATTTAACACTTTCTTTCTTTCTTTCTTTCTTTTTCGCATTATATCATACAAATCTGCTTCATTATTCTTCTTCTCATTTTTCTATCTCTCTCTCTTTATCTCATTCGACCCTACTTCAGTCTTCTTCAACTTCTTTACTTTTGTTTGTTTCTTTCTTTCTGACGTCATCTCATTCAAACCTGTTACATCCTCGTTTTCTTCTTATTTGACTTCTTCATTTCTTGCTTTCTCTCAATTTTGCGTAATGTCATTCAACCCTGATCATTCTTGATCTTGTTCTTGACCTGCATTTTTGTTTCTCACGTCATCTCATTCAAATTTGCTTCGTCCTTCTTACATCTTTATTTTTCTTTCTTTCATTTTTCTTTTTTTCGTTCTTTGTCGTGTCATCTCATTCAACCTTACTTCATTCTTTCATCTTCTCCATTTTTGTTTCTTTCTTAAAATAAAATGAGTGGTGTAAGAAGAAAATACCCCAGAAGACATAGTATCGCATAAAAAACACAAAAGAATGAAGAAAAGAATGAAAGAAAGAAAGAATGAAAGAAAGAGTGAAAGAAAAAAAAAGAATGAAAGAAAGAAAGAAATTTCTTTTTTTCTTTCTTTCTACCTCTTATTCAATCAACATTCATACATTTTCTCCTTCACTTATTCATTAATTCATTCTAAATTATTCCATTCCCTTCACAGATTTATCTACTTTAAACCTTTTTCTCTTTCCGATTTCTATTTGAGTCAGACTCCTTCTTTCTTTCTTTCTTTCTTTCTTTCTTCCTTTCTTTCTTTCTTTCTTTCTCATTTCTGATTCCCCCTCTTCCTACACTATGTATTTTTTTGCTTTCCTTTGCCTTATCTTTCATTCATTTGTTATTCCCCCTCTTAGCCAAAGGCCAAGTCCACGTTGAAACCCCAAGGTCAAAACTTATCTTTTCCATGTCATCATTTGTCCCCCAACAAATGTGCCAAACGGAATATTAATCGGCTTTCTTTGCAAGATGGGACCAAAGAACAAACTCGCTACGTGTTTTCCTTTTTATTTATTGAAATAAATAAAAGCTAGAATAAATACACGCCAAATACCAAACTTGATCGAATGATAGAAAGCTGTAAAGTCAAGCGGAAATCTACGTTTTCAAGGAATTCATTGCACGTTGGGAAGAGTTTCATCATATCAGAAAACACAGATGCTAAATATTATTCGGATTCTCTAGTCGAAGACAAAAAGAATCCACAATATTAATCAGGTATGATACAGTAACCTGTTGTATTTTTAAAAGCATATTACGCGAATGTATTGAATTCTAATGTCTTGCATCACTTATTGCGCAAAAATTTAACAACTCATTTAATTTAACTTCTAACAGTCTTTTGTTGTAGGTTGATGAAAATTCAAAATATATTTCTTTGTAGAAAATTTATATATATATATATATATATATATATATATATATATATATATATATATATATATGTATGTATGTATATAGGGAAAAGTTTATAATTCTACCAACGAGAGAAAAGGTATATGTTTTTAAAAAAGAGAGAAACCGCAAATGTTTTGGTTTCTATCGGGATTTCTTTTAGTGTGTATACTATATTTTGTTCTTCATATTTTGCTACATGGGTTTCGGTCTCGTGATCTTCTTCAGACACATTAAAGGAATCAGTTTTTAACAGAATAAATTTTCCTCGTGTTCTTTTCTGTAGTGAGCCTTGATTTCATATTTGGACTGTTGCCAAAAGTCTATTTCTATCCTAAGCTGTAATAAAATCATTACGTTTGCTCTTAGTGGTGGCGATGATAGATGTGTTGATGAGACATGCTTCCCCATCACCACACTACTCCTAATTCATTTCCATTTTGTGTATCGTGTGTGCGTTTCGTGCCCCAGTTAGATTGTACACACACACACACACACACACACACACACACACACACACACACACACACACACACACACACACATATATATATATATATATATATATATATATATATATATATATATATATAATGGAATATGCATACACCTCTGTTCCCCTCACTGGAATATGATTAGCGACGGATTTGTAGGTGAGTCAGAGCCTTAGTCTGAGAGCTAAGTCTATAACGACGCCCATTGGACTAAGCCATTGATCTACACTTCTTACCTGCGTCTACGACGCGTACCAGTCGATAACTGCTAACGTATACTACTTGGTTATAGTAGCCAAAACCACTTAGCTACTTCGCTCAAATATATCTCTTTCCGGGACATATCATATATATATATATATATATGGAAATGGACAGTGAGAGAGAGAGAGAGGAGTAATGGATAGCTGCTCGAATTGACGAATCGGAGAGCCAAGTTCGAAACCTCGTCGAATACATTGGATTCACTTACGTGCTAATAACCTTGGGAAAGGTATGAATCCTCTTGTTTCCAGTCCCCCTCCCATGGTTAAATAGTAGGCCAGATAGTCAAGTGAGGATGTTCGTTTGGGGACTTTGTGGCACGTAGCACACCAGGTCTCTGAATTCGGCCCTTCAAAAATGAAGATGTTTCTGCACAAATACTTCACCACAATAACCAAATCGTATGTGCAGGTGACTGGCAGTCGGTTCCTAGGAACTGAGTTGCTTGAACCTCATAAGTCGATAAACGACGAGAGAGTCCCACATATAGGTACCATGAGAACGAATAGAGTACCCTTCCAACGTTGGTAACATTTAATTTCAAAGAGGGCTCAATACATTGTATAACAACATTATTCAATTATAAAATAATTTATTCTGTATAACCTTACTGCTTATAATGGTATCATTTCGAACAATGTAGGCTTATATAGAGATGATGGTCTTCTGGCAGTAAAAATCCATTTTAATGAGGTATATAAATGACGTAAAATGAGTCATAAATAATTAAAATGATTAAATCTTAAGGTTAAGATAACTACTAATATTAACGTAGTAAAAATTCTTGATGTTACGTTGCATGTAGTTAATGATTATTCCAACATTATATGAAAAATATGCCAACCCAGTTTATATTCAAACCAAATCTAACCATCTCCCATCTGTAATCAATCATATACCTTCGTCAGTAGAACGCAGGATTAGCAAGCACTCATCTGATATGTTCGATAATTATAGCATTGTTTATAATACTGTTTTAAAGAATAGTGGTTACAAGTATGCTGACATCAAGCATAGAAAATATGATAATAATGGTCTAAAGAAAAGAAATAGAAATACAAAAACCATTTGGTACACGCCCCCATTGAACCAATGGATCGGAACTTAGGCCAGAATTTCCTTCATTTGATAAACATTTCCCCAAAAGTAATCCACTTAGTAAAATATATATAACAAAAACACATTAAAATTATGTTATAGCTGTGCCAATAATCTTAAGAATATTATAAAGTTACACAATAATAAAATTAATAATGGTTCATAATGCACATTCGAAGATAGATGTTGCTAATGTTACTAGTCACTGTAATTGTAGGAATTCAGACCAATGCCCATTGCTGAATAAATGCTTGACTAAATCTCTTGTTTACTTTACTACTATCTCTAAAATAGAGAATCCGACAGTTGAAAAATTTTATATAAGTACCACTAAGAATTTATTTTAAAAATAGATGGCATCAACATATCTTGTTCTTCAGTAATAATACTTATATAAATAATATATCACTATCTAAATATTTTTTGCGTTTAAATGATGATAATAAAAATCCTAAGATGAAATGGAAAAATTAAAAATGGCAAGGGCATGTAGATCCTTACATGAACCCTGTTTGCCTTGTTTACATGAAAAACTGGAAATTATCGGATTCTTTGTTAAGAATGCTTTATAAAATCAAAAATCAAAATTAACGGTAAATTGTAAAGACATTCGACCATGTACTTTACAATTCATTTAGAGTTAAAATTTGGCAATATTTTCTTAGATTTTAGTTGAAATTTGTTGAAAATTTATGGCGTATCTTTCTATTTCTATGCATAAATTGGGGTTTAATTTAGTTCTGTATTGATCGTCTGGTAGTAATTTTAACATCTTATACGAATGTATTGGTATTTAGTTATTATATATTGATTGGTTGATATTATTAACATCATATTTTGGATGGTATTTATTTAATGGTTGCATATTATTTACCAAATAATTCTATATTTTAAAATGATTTACTAGTTTCTTAAAGAGGCCACTTATTTATCAACTACAAAAAAATTATAGAGGAGAACCACAAAGCGCATTCGTTTAAATTTTAGTTGGGCATTCGTTTGAATTACCTCCCTACATCCCATGCCCGTTTTTATTTCTTATGAGAGGTAACTGGCTGACACGTGTACATTTACTGTAGCCATTTGTATCAGTCTTTAAATTAATGACTGGCTGCTGTTAGATGTCAGATCGTTGACGTGACACATTTGGCAGATAATTTCTATTTTTTTCTTTTTCGCTTAGTTTGAATGTAACGTAGGTCATATTTGATTAGTTGACATTATAAAGCCCTCAAACTTTTATCTTTTATTTTGTATTTTTTCTTCAAAAAGTGAGGATGCATTTTGTTTTTGAAATCAAATTAATCGTTCACTCGCCAGTGGTTTACAATCGCCTGAGGAGACGCATCGTTATGTGTTGACACACGACTGCAATTGTGTATCGCTCCTTCATATTTCTGTTGTAATATATATATATACACACACACACACATATATATATATATATATATATATATATATATATATATATATAATTATTTATTTAAAAAAATTTATAACGTAAATATGTTATAAAATCACTACAAAAATAGCCATTTTGTTTCAACACCCCCGGTGTCTTATCAAGTGATGATGTTGAATGTAAAATAAATGGTTTTAAAAGTTTCAAATTAATTAACAATCCTTCGCAAGGGGAAAACGTTGTTACAAAAGCTAGATTGACCAATCAAAATAAAAGTATAGGAAAATTCAAAAAGCTTGACAACGAAGTCATTTTGTAATAGCTATTCATATCTTTAAAATATGTGTAATATTAAAAAAGAATTTATTCTAACCAATAATTACTAAATTATATGATAAAATTTAATATTAATATTAAAAACTGCCAATTTCAAAATCCAAATTTAATCGCTATTAAGTTTACAACCATAAAATTACCGATGAGAAAAGAAGAAATACATATATTATTCAATTTATTTCTTCATTGAAATTACGTTAGACGCTAATGTTATATCCGGACCCCTGACCATATACATGTATACATTTTAATTCCAAGTGTGTGAATGGGGTCCTAACCTCACTCGTAAAAAAACACAAACAGATTGTAATACATAAGCACCCAGACATATATAGCAATTTTCTAAGCGTAGCTTAGATGTGGCACAAGGTCGAATGTAAGTGGCACCCAGTGAGGATCGAACTCACGACTCAGTTGCAATCGTTCTAGCGAGACAAGCTTGCTAACCATTACACCGCCTTGAGGTGCCCAACCCAGACATATATATATATGTATATATATACACACGAAAAGTGACGAGATAGGGAACATCTCCACGGCTCTTTATCAAAAAAAAAAAAAAATTGGAATTCATTCCGTATACACCAGTTATATACTGTGGTCGCGTCGTATCTCCGGCAACGTTTAGTTGTTTGTTTATCCCTGGAGTGGCGAGTCCTCAGCAATAGGTGTTCTGCGTTATCGAGTCCGAAAAAGCAAATACGGTTGTCACGGTGAAGCGTGATTTTCGAAGGCAATTCGACATTAATCCGCCCTCTCCTAAGAATATTCGACGATGGTTTAAACATTTTCCAGAAGGTCGTTTTTTGTGTAAAAGAAAAAGTCCAGGACGACCACTAGTTTCGGGGGAAGTAGTGACGAGAATCCGTGCTGACTTTGAGGGGAGTCCAACGCT
This sequence comes from Acanthosepion pharaonis, assembly GCA_903632075.3. Taxonomy (NCBI): domain Eukaryota; kingdom Metazoa; phylum Mollusca; class Cephalopoda; order Sepiida; family Sepiidae; genus Acanthosepion; species Acanthosepion pharaonis. The sequence continues at coordinate 3,974,900 of CAHIKZ030001868.1, forward strand.
GTCCACATATTGAGCTAGCCGGGAGATTGCGATCTCTCAATCCACTCTCTGGCGTGTGCTAAGAAGGCGTCTACATTTGAAACCTTATAGACTACGCTTCATTCCGGCACTTATCAAGACATTGGTCTTTGTGCTTGGCCTTCGAGATTCTGGGCTTCACAACAGCGATCAACTCAGTGGATCGTGATATGCTGATACGCGTCTGGGAGGAATTCTCCTATCACCTTGATGTTGTCCGTGCTGCTGGTGGTGGCCACATTAAACACTTGTAAGACAGGAAATACATACATACATATATATATATATATATATATATATATATATATATATATATATATATATATATATATGTGTGTGTATATGCGAGAATCTGTGCTGCGTTTACGGGGAGTCTGCGAAAGTTCATAAATCGAGATAGCCCTGAGCTTGCGATCTCTCAAACCAATATCTGGCGTGAGCAAAAAGAAGGCGTCTACATTTGAAACCTTATAGACTACGCTTCATTCAGACACTTATCAAGACCTTAGTCTTTGTGCTTGACCTTCGAGATTCTGGGCTTCACAACAGCGATCAACTCAGTGGATCGTGATATGCTGATACGCGTCTGGGAGGAATTCTCCTATCACCTTGATGTTGCCCGTGCTGCTGGTGGCGGCCACATTAAACACTTATAAGACAGGAAATATATATATATATATATATATATATATATATATATATATATATATATATATATATATATATATATGGTGAGAATCTTTGCTGCGTTTACGGGGAGTCTGCGAAAGTTCATAAATCGAGGTAGCCGTGAGCTTGCGATATCTCAATCCAATATCTGGCGTGATCAAAGAAGGCTTCCTATGAAATGTAATTCTCGAAATTTTACTATTACAATGTATAGATGGTATATTTACTATAAAAATGTAATGCTGGCAAATTTGTTAGATCAATGTAGAGCTGGTATATTTATTATAAATATGTAATACTGCTGAGTTTACTATAACAATGCACAACTGGTGTATTTACCATAAAATGTAATTCTGGTATTCTTATTATAAAATTGTGTTTTTATGCTTTCCGAATGCTTTCGTTACTGTTAGTGAGATCACTATTTACCCATAGCTGAGACCCTAACAGGTGATACCACCCGATGTCAGAGTGGACGTGGGAAAAGTTGCAAGTAAGAGGTGGCTATAAATCTCTCGATCAGAAGCCTTTATGCCGAATACAGTTTATTCTCAAACTATTTTTTCAGGTAGTATAAGTTCGTGAAAGACGAGGCATTAGTTTAATGGATTTTTCCATTTTTGTGGGATTTTGATAGGATTTTATTGTTTTTGAGGATTGTCCTGTTTTGGCTGGGATTTGGCAGGATTAAATTTTTTTTGCAAGATTTTGGAAGGATTATACTTTTTGGGCAGGGTTATAATATTTTGGCTGGATTTTGGGGGGATTTTGGCAGGATTATACCGTTTTAGTAGGATTTAGGCAGAATTATACCTTTTTGAAAAGATTATACTGTTTTGAGAGGATTTTGGCAGGATTATACATTTCTTTTTAGCAGGAGTATAGTTTTGGCAGGATAATAATTTTTGATAGGATTATACCATTTTGGAAGTCTTATACCGTTTTGGCAGGATTATACCATTTTAACAGGATTATACATTTTTGCAGCATCATATCGTTTTGGTATTTTTTTTTTTTTGCTGGATTATACCTTTTAATAGGATTATAACTTTTTGGCAAGATTATAGGTTTTAGCAGGATTATACCGTTTTAGCAGGATTATATCTTTTTTTGAAGGACTATAAGAACACTGATTACTGTTGATTCGAAAAGTAACTAACATTAAAATAGGATTCAACTGATGAAAGCGCCTTTTTTTTAATGCAATGCAAGAATTTGAAACGTGTGGTACTTGCGACAAGAGTCCAAAATCGTCAAGTTTTTTTTTCAGAAGTTAATATATAATAAAGAATGGTTTCTGTAAGAGAATCGTCCTGCACTATTTTGATCGAAATGACGAAAATGTAAATTTAACATTCATGCGAAGGATGTTCAGTGATCGATATTCTAATTTACAAACACGCGTGCAGAAAAGAAAACATGCGCACACGTACACAAACACACACTCATATAGTAAGAAATGGAGAGAAACAGAAATAAATTCTTATACACGGCCTTGTTTCTGCGAAATCTTTCTGGAATTCCTGCTTTTATAGCAGAAATTCTTTATTAAAAGCGTTAAAAAAAGAAGCATTTTCAATTCGGAAAGTTCTTTCAACATTTGTTCTATTTTTTTTTTTTTTTTTTTTTACCATAAAGTTGTCTGGTTTAAACAAGCAAATGCATCTGATGTAATTTTCTTTTTTTTTTCCCTTTTCTAGGAGGAAGCAAAAATATAAAATCAGAACATCAAAATTTTAAAAGCCCGGAAAGTTTTCTCAAAATTACAAAAGACTTTATCTTCCATCGACGTTTTAAATTCGTTTTTCTTTTCTAATTTCAAATGCTACTCGTTTTGTACGTTTGCTATTTTAGATTTTCATTTGTTTTTATTTTCAGGCACCGATATCTATGCCTTTTCTTTTTCTTGCCGAGATTTTTAAACTTTCCTTCTGAAAATGTATTTTTTTTTTTGTTTGCTAACTATTCTTGTATTTTCGCGTAATTTTTGTGCAATTTTTTTTTTTTACAACTTTACAAATACTTTTGTTAATAAACTTTTCTTTCTTTCTTCCTTTTCTGTTACTTACTCATCTAATTTACATAATTAACTTGATTAATTTCGCCCTTTACTTTCTTTCTTACTTTCTTTCCATTTTTCTTTATTTCTTTCTTTCTTTTCTCAATTTCCTGCGTCGCTTCCTTCATTGTTTCCGCTTTTTTCTTCTTCCTTCCCCTTTTATTTTGATTCCTTGCTTTATCTTTTATTTTCTTTCTTTTTCTTTCTTATTATTTCCTTCTTTTTCTTTCTTTATTTCTTTCTTTCATTTATCTTTTTAATTAGTGTCTTTTTCTTTCTCTCTTGTTAAGTTGTAATTCATGCATTATTCGTTCCGACATCTTCTTTAATTTTATCCTTTCCTAATTATCTGCTGCTACTTTGTATCTTTCATTCTTTCTTTCTTTCTTTTTTCTTTCTTTCTTTCTTATTATATCCTTTTCTTTCTTTCTTTCTTTCTTTTGTCTTTCCGACTATTTTCTTTTTCTTTATCTCTTATTACGTGATAGCGTTCCTTCCGTCATCCCTTTCTTTCTTTCTTTTTTTCTTTTTTCTTTCTTTTTTTTTCTTCCCTTACAAATTCGTTTTTTTTTCTTATTTCAGCTATATTTTTTCCAACATTCATCATTTTTTATTCTTCGTTTAACTTTCTTTTATCACTATCAGTTTTATTGTTCTTTTCTCTATTGAATCTTCGAACTTTCTTCTTTCTATTTCTCTTTTCCTTTTCTTATTTAATTCATTGTTTCTTTTTTTTTCTTTATTCTTTGTTTTACTTTTTCACTTTTTTCTTAATTCTTTTTTCTTTATTCTATTAGTTTATTCTTTTGTACATTATTCCTTTATGATTGTCTGTTCTTTCATTCTAATTTTTTGTTCATATTATTTTTTTTTTAATTTTTGCTATTATTTCCTCGTATTTTTCCTCGTTTTTCTTTCTATTTTAATAGTTTTATTCTTTTAATTATTCATACATTCATATTAAACTGATACACGTTTTTCTTTCATTTTCCTTTCTTTTTATATTTCTATCTTGTTCTTATTTTTTTCTTTTTCTTTCATTTATTCAGCATTCTTTCTTTTTATACATTTTAAATGTTTATCTCTTTCTTCTTTTTTTTCACGACATCGGTCTTATTGTTCTTTTCACTATTGAATTTTTGAACTTTTTTCTTTCCATTTATTTTTCCTTTTATTATTTATTTCAATGTTTCTTTTTCTTCATTTTTTCTCCTTTATTCTTCATTCGTTTTCTCCTTTTTTTCTTCATTCTTTCGTACATTATTCCTTTAGGAGGATGTGTTCTTTCATTCTACTTTTTTCTTCGTTCATATTAATTTTCATATTTTTGCTATTATTTCATTGTATCTTTCATCGTTTTTTTCTTTCTTTCTGTTTTAATGTTTCATTCTTTTAATTATTCTTTCATATATAATGATACACGTTTTTCTTTCATTCTCCGTTCTTTTCATATTTCCTGTTCCTTTATATTTTTCTTTTCTTAATTCTGTTGCCAATCTTCCGTTTTTTCTTTACTTCCTCCGTCCTCTGCATGGCGATAAACTATATTTGGCACCAGTGCTTCTGATCGGGAAGTTTTATGGAGCGTCGTAACACCTCTGAATCTCTATCTATAAAAGGCAGGATGTGTGTGTGTGTGTTACGAATGCTCTGCCGCAATTTTCGACGGATTTGCACCAAAATTTACATGCACATGCTCCAAGTTAGTGGAAAGGCCAAGATCGACGTTGCCTTTCCTAACTCCCATCGATAGTGGACATAATCGATTTTTTTCATGCTTCTACGTCAGTTTTCATATAGTTTGCGGCCATTTTCTACTGGCCAGAGTGAGAGCTTATAACTAGCTCCCACGAATAGACAGGAATATTCTATTGGCCAGCGTGAGAGCCAACAGCTGACTGACACGAATGTTAACTAGCATGCTAGCATGCAAAAAAAATCGATAGCTGCATTCGTCACAAGTGAGAAAAATTGAAATCTGCATGGCACTTTACTCCAATTGGCTCATTCCCTTGCTTAAACTCAACGTTGATTCTGATTCCGCAGAACTGGGGTGGGTGTGAAAAAATATTTGTTGTTAACATTCTTTTTTCATTCGGTTTTTCCAGTTACGAGTCTTTTTTGTAGCTGATCGTTTTGTGTTCATTTTGTTTAGTTCTTTTTTCGTTAACAGATTTAATGTTTAGTATAGAGCTTAGAAAAATTCGCAGTGTGAGATAGGCAAGAAGCAAGGCATGTAGCAACATCAGCACGGCAAAGGGCACTCCTTTAAAGGCAAGGAAGGGCAAAAATATTTTAAGTCAAGTGATAGCGATTGTTGTATGAGTCGTACGTTTTTTGAATCAAGCACGGGCAACGCCGGTTCATGCTGCTAGTTGGTAATAATCCCAGGTCTGCCCTGCCCCAAATGTGCTAGCACCTTATAGGGTCTCAGATAAACACCAAACAGCGATCAAACACTATGAATGTATAAAAATACATTTTTATTGTAAAAATACCACAATACATTTTCATATAAAAGATTACAACAATAAATTCATGTAAAAAGAAAAATTAACAGCAGTAAAATAAATGGAAAAAAATTATCAGCACTATATTTTTGTAAAAAAAATACCAACAATATATTAAAAGAAATTATCAGTAATATATTTCTCTAATTAAAAATTAGCAGCAATACATTTAAAAAATATAACAGCAATATATTATTGTAAATTTTAGAAAAATAGCAGCAATATATTATTGTAAATTTTAGAAAAATAGCAGCAATATATTTTTGTAAAAAGAAAGAATTAAGGCAATATATTTTTGTAAAGACAAAATACTAGCAATATATTTTTGAAAAAAAAATACCTGAAATATATTTTTGTATAAAATAAATTACCATCAATACATTTTTGTAAAAAAAATTAAACTGCAATGCATTATTGTAAATATAAAATAATTAATAGCAATACAATTTTTGTAAAAAAAATTAACAGCAATACTTTTTTGTAAATTAATAAGAATACATTTTTTTTCAAATTAACAGCAATACGTTTTTATAAAAAAAGAATGGACATAAATACATTTTTGAAAAAGAAATTAGATACATTAGATTTTTGCAAAAAAAATAACAGTAAAACTTTTTTGCACGTTAAATGCTTACAAGAAAACGAAATTTTGCCATTAAATGATCCATAACAATGGATATGACGCTAAACAAACAAATAAACCTTCTTTCTTTAATTCTTATTCTCCATTATTATTTTTCATTTGTTCAAGCAAAACAATAAATATCGCTAAAAAGCAAGGTTGAAAGTTAAATGGCAAAACGTTAGAGAGTCGAAAAGACAATATGAAAGAAAAGGATTCAAGGAGGAGAAAAAAATGAAAATTGGCGATGCTTTTAAACCTTTATAGATTGTAGGACAGGACATCATAAAAAAACATGGAATAAATTTTTCACTCTGCGATAAAAGAAACGATCAAAAAAAAACTCACTGTCATATTTAGCAGTTTCTACAAGAAAATTCCATTGCTAGGTGAGCTGCTATGAAAGTTGGTTCACTCTGTAGTGCGAGCCATTTTTTTCTCTCCAGAATCTATCTTACATATCTATAAGTCTACTATCCGTCCATGATTAGAATATTGCTGCCATATATGATATTTACCTTGAGCTCCTTGATAAGATACAAAGAAGAATCAACAACATTATCGGTCTTGGTCGTGGCAGCTCAGCTTCATTCAATTTTCCACCGTTGTAAGCTTATTTCTCTATCACGTTTCTATATATGAAATCTATCTATCTATCTATCTATATATATATATATATATATATATATATATATATATATATATATATATATATATGTATATATATATATATATATATATATATATATATATATATATATATATATATATATATATATATATATATATATATGTATATATATATATATATATATATATATATATATATATATATATATATATATATATATATATATATATATATATATGTATATATATATATGTATATATATATATATGTATTCTGTATATATATATATATATTATTTATATATATATATATATATATATATGTAAAAAATGTTATATAAGTTTAATGTACAATTTATATTATATATACTAGTTTTAAAATGTTATAAATTGCTAGTTTTAAAATAAAAAATAATGTGATTTCAGGCATTTCTGTAAATCAGATGGCAAATGATTTCCGTGAACGACAAAATCGTATTACCCTTTGTATTGCTAATGATGGAGGATATGTGAAAACTTAAATAAAATTTCAATAAAGCCATAAAAAATATACATTTACTTCTTTCTAATTTTTTTACAAATTATTTCTATCGCAAATACAAGAAAGTTATAATTTTTTTAACTGCACACGAACTTTATGGACAGCCTGTATATAATAGTTATATATTACATATGGTCGGTACTTATAGGAGAGCGCTCAATATCAGTGATAGAGCTAACATATTTATATGGACTGGTGTGAGTTTGTGACCCTAGGTTTCACGCTTTTGCGATCGTCAGCGTAAAACTCAAGGTCAAAAACTCACATCAATCCAACTAAATATGTCTATTTTCTACAAATAATTTAAAGTTAATTCTTCAGGTGTCCTTTTCACTAAGGTACCTAGACCATTGATTTCAGCGCAGTACTAGACTAGCGTCGAAATATCATCAATTTCAAGTTGAGCTGGTTAGATGTAGCCGTAAGTTCTACGCAAGCAGTTTCTTTTCTCGCAATTCTCGCTTGTGGAACTCCTTTCCGGCTCCATGCTTTCCAGCCAAGTTTAATCTGCAAAAAAAATTAAATATATGCAATGTCAATCGCTATCTACTGTCCTCCTATGGCGACTTGCCAAGAGTATCAACTTTAGTTTGTAAGAGACGTATCCAGTTCGCCAGGCATTGTGCACGGTCACAGATGAACTTGTGTCATCATTTGTACTCTGGAGGCACCCATCATCTGACAATCGATCACGCAAGTTAACCTTTCCAGATAGGATAAAACGTGACACATTGATCCCTAAGGAAGATCTTTTAGGTGCTATGACAGATAGGGAATACTGGAGAGGTGTAGTGAGTTCAATATCGGCTGAGGCCGCAAGATGATGATGATGATCACTGTCCTCCTGATTACGTTTTCTTCAGTCCGTTCTATATTAATGTTTCTGTTCTTAATTTTTCCACCACCCCCGTAACCGCTTGTGTCTTAGTTGCCTTGCATCTGGTGATACCAATTTTTAACAAAAAATTATGATACCTTGCTGTCAATCTATTGCTAGGCCGAGATTTATGAAGTCCAGGTACGCCAGTGGAAAAAGCATCAGAACAATTGCCATGAGATATTATCATTTTTTTTCTTCTGAATGTCGATTCGTCATATTTTTACGTCTATTTCTTTCATTTCCCCATAATTTTATTTTATTTTATTTTTTTGGTATTTTCGTTTTTCGTTTGTACCTTTTCTTGTATTTTCGTTTTTCGTTTGCACCTTCTATATTTATTGGTACCTTTATAGTCATCTCCGAACTTGTCCAATAAACATCATTATATAAGCTTATTTCATCGCCAACAATTTTCGCTCAATATAAATTTCTTCTTTTTCTATCTATTAATTCTATAGGGAGTTATGCCATCTTTTTCATATGACATTATTTATTTTTACATTTGACAGGACTCTTTAACGACTTACTTTCACATTTACGTTCTTTTTCTTCTTCTTCTTTTGTTTTTTTTTTATATATTCCGCTAGTTGAACATTGTCCTCGTCTTTTTTTTATCCTCCATATAATTCACTCCGCGAGAAATATTCCTTTGTCTGCCTGCCACCCCTCCGTAATTTCCTTATTCTCTCTCTGCGTTAATCAATAATGAATTCATTTCTCGGCGAAATGGACATTTTATTTATTTCGTTCTTACAATTCAACATAGCATTTCAGATTAAGGCTTTAGAGAATGTCATAAAATGACAAGCAGCACAACGAACTGAAGTTATTTTAAGGGCGGGGGGCATATATTGAAGTAATACTTATTTAACATTTGAATTAAAAGCAACACACACATTTAGTTGCGCGTCAAGTGGCCAATGATTTCCAAGATGGACACGCAAATGCTTACTCTAAAAAGTGATTTCGATACAATTTGAGTCACACGGCTACATGACATTGTGCGACATTTAAATCATTATACTTACTTATTTGTTTTTTTTTGGGGGGGTAAGCATTACGCCCCGAGCAAGGCGTGAAGCCACTAGGATGCAGGGGGTTGCAGATGATTTGGAGCGAGAGCAGATAGGAGTGATAGAAGAAAGGATGAGGAGAAGGATAGTGGATAGATCAAGGTAACTGCAGATGTCAATTGACATTACATTTGAATAGTTGGAGATTATAGTTCTCAGGAAAACAGTAATTGGGGAGGGTTGTTCCACAGGCGAGAGATGCGAGGTATGAAGCTATTGGAGAAGAAGAGACGGCTACATTTAAACGTTTCTACAGTGAAAGGGTGAGAGCGGGATGCCAGACTCGTAGGGCGCTTGAATTCATTGAGTCTGGGAACCAGTGAAAGCAGCTCATCAGAGCAATTACCATGAAAGTATTTGTAGAAAAGACAGAGAGAGGCGACGGCGCGTCTGTGAGAGAGTGACTGTAGAGGAGATGCTAGATCAGGGCCAATTATATTACATATCCGTCTCTGGATCTTGTCAAGAACTCCGAGGTAAACAGAAGGTGCCACAGACCATATATGGCAGCAATACTCCATGCAAGGGCGAATGGTCGATTTGTATATTTGAAGTATCGTTTCGGGGGAGAAAAATTTCCTGGCACGGCACAGAGAGCCAACTTAAAATTCTGTTCTTATACCAATGGCAAGGGAGGCATTCCACTCAAACAAGTTATTACCTAAAATGGTTGCTTTGTGGAAATAATTTTAACCATTTAAAGTCTAGGGTCAACAGTTACCTGTCGTACATGTCTTCATAATGTGCACTTCTTAAATGTGTTGAATGTGTAGCAAAACAAAAAGTCACGATAAAATCATACCATCAAAACCAAAACAGAACAAATGGGCTGGTCACAAAAAAAAAAAAAATTCAATCACACTTCAATCTTGACCAAATGAAACTAAAGATGTCTGCAGAAATAGAAAATATATTAATAAACATCCAATCATTACGGGTTCTGTCTCCAGATATAAACAATAATGCATCAACTCATGATAAAGTTACGAACGTTACAAAGAAATCTAAAGAATAAAAAAAAAACATCGCTTGAAAATGAGGCTGAAATTTTTAACAAAATATGCTTCTCCCTGAATTTAAAAAACAATGAAAGAAATAACAAACCATTAACACATCCTAAAAATGTGGAGTATATGACAAGTTAATGTACAGTGCTGTTCGATAAAAGTGATTCACCTAACATTTTTTTACTAAATGTTCTCTTCTCCGATGAAACGAAAGTTGAGCTAAATTAAAAGGATAAACGATCTAACATCCGAAAAAGAAGCTTTGAAAGCTCTTTGAATTTAGCAGTAAGTACTGTCAAGCATCCGTTCAGTATAATGTTCTGGGGATGCTTTTCTTTTCAAGGAACTTTGAAAGCTCTTTGAAGTTAGCAGTTAAGTACTGTCAAGCATCCGTTCAGTATACTATTTTGGAGATGCTTTTCTTTTCATGGAACTGGTTTCTTGAAACCTATTGAAAAGACCCTCAGGAGCGAGCAGTACAAGAGAATTTTAGAGTCTTTTCTTCTCCCTTCTGCTGAAAGGGTGCAAATCGACCCCACTCATTTTTATGCAGAAGAATGCTCCCTGTCACAAATCAAAATTGATGAAGGAATACTTTGATGAGAAGCAGTTGAGTGTTATGATATGGCCGCCCCAATCTCCTGACCTCAACCCCATAGAAAACTTATGGAGCATTATAAAGTAAAGGCCTTCGAGCAAGCAGTTGAGCAAATGTTCTATAACTTTGCTTCTCTCTTTATCATAATCTGTCGCATTCCTGCGTATTTGTGTGTCTATTGCCTTGCTAAGGTGAAATGCATTAAAATACTTGTACCAAACTCTGACTTCACTGAATGGAGGATCTAACAGAGGAGTATTATAAAGTCAGTCTCCAAACATAATCAATTATAAGCCTATTAGGGAGGAAATTTAAGAAGCAATTAAAAAACCTAAGTAATAAGAAAGCATCACTATATATTGCGTCTGGACTTTTCAAAATACAGCAGAATCCCTGAAAACTGGATTAAGAAAGCTTTCCGGATATAAGGAATTGGTTTAAAACGCCGGATATGGTGGGTTACATTTAGATTAAAATAAAAGAACTGAAATCAGATTTAACATTTACTTTCAATGTTTTATAGTAAACAAAATAAGCTAATGGTGAGTGAAATATAACGGAATTGATTTTAAGGAAAAAGAAATAAGTCATCTAACTTGAATGAAAATTTATTAAATTAAGTATGCCACTTATGCAAAACAAATAATGTAACGAGAATTTTTTTTTCGCAGTTGCACCATTATTCTTTCTCTTTTAATGTCATTCTAAATTTTTTTCCGCATTTCGTTTTGCTTTTCTTCTTGAATTTTTTTTAAACGAAAGACATGTTTAACTCTGCGTGCGTTATTGTAGTCGTCATAGCTGAATGCTGGATTTCTTTCCATAAAACTGACAACCTTTTCAATAGGTTTTTCAATTTCAGTGTAGCTTTCATCACAGCCATGTTTTTATTTCCTTTTTCAGTGTTACAAGAGAATAGTTTCTTTGGAAGATTTTATATTAGACAATGTTGACTTTCCTATGTTGAACTCAGCCATTAGTTACAGTGAACTTACACCAGGGTCTAGTCTCTTTAAAATTTCCACTTTTGCGATAATCCCAAAGTTGTTCTTTTCCTCTTATTCCCATAACCTTTTGTACCGATACAAGCCATTAGGGGGAAATAAGCATAAGCAATTATCCAAAGTATATTTCTTGAAAAAAAAAAAAACGAAAATTCAAATCAGTTACATATCACCCAAATATTTCAAATATACACATCAAAATCATGTCTGGATATACGGTATTCCGAATATGAGGCACTCCGAATATGAGGGATTCTACTCTATCTTTCTATCTGAAGAATTCAATCAAAATATTTTTTAAAAATTTATGAAGACAGTTTAGAAGCAGAAACGCATTCCAAACGAAAGGTTTTTTTCGCGCTTTAATATAATATGGAAGCAAAAAGGTAGCCAAACACATAAAAAGGTTATCACAGTTGAATCCATTATTAAGTAAGTATTAATGGAAACCGTATTAACTAGGTTCTACTCCTTTTATGCAAGTCAACTCCTCACAACTTCTTCCTTGTATGGGATCTAATGATGGCATATACCGTGTGTAACAGCAAAATTGTCTAAATCGAGTAACCAGCAAGACATAATTACCCAGCCCGCAAAAAGTTTAATATCTAAAAATAAAAACAAAACAAAAAACTCTAAACTCATTGAGTTTCTTTTTTCCAGGTTTTCAAATATGATATTTAATCATCTTAATACAATTTGTCGTAAAACCCTTTGAGTTTTTCAGATAGAAAGAGAACAATGTAACATCGTTTTGTGTCAGACCCACTGAGCAATAGTGAGAGGAAAAAGATCATTCAGACCTTCAGTAATTCTTCATGCCCCGGCTTCCATCTTTAACCTCCATTCATGAACAATTAAGAGAATGGTGAATAAGTTTTAAAAAAAACAACAGGCAACAATAGAAAGGAAAACTGCATCAGGAGGTCACAGCAGCAAGAACGATTATCATTACAACTTAGAGACAAATACATTTATATTGATGAAAGCAGAATCCAATAGATTTACAAAAATCTCGGAGAATTCCAGAAAGATATCTTTAATCATTTGTAAGATTGAACGGTTCAAATCTTAATCTAAAAATTGGACAATTCTTCCGTTACACGATTTGCTGTATCATCCGTTATGTCATCACCCCCCCACCAAAATGTGCCTTCCTTCCTAACAGGAAATTGTATACTTGCTATGCTGCTCTCAAAACAGCATATGTCCGCATCAATAGAGACTTCCTCTTCTCATCCATTATAAAGCGCCTTCCAAGTTCCGATTTCTCTGAATATATTGTCTACAAGAGTTTTCCGCAAATCCGAATATGGAAGTAATTCTAACATTATCAAGTGTATGATTACCAGGAAATGACAGCCCCAGTGAAATTAATCCTTTTCTAGCCCAATAATCTTTTAATAATAATTAAAATCTACATTTTGAAATTCTAATTTCTAAATTTAAAATTCTAAATTTAAAATTCAAAATTTAAAATTCAAACAACCTATTTTTTTTCAGATAGAATCGAAAATATATATATAACGAAAAACATCGAAATAAAACAAAATTTAGAAATAATAATAATAATAATAATAATAATAATAATAATCAACAAATCCAATGAAAAGAATAACGGTAGAGTAATAATGATGAAACGGTAATCTTAGATCAGTTGTAATACATTTAACCATATATATCTCCGCATATGTGTAAATATAAACAAACACTCATATAAAAATACATATACACACACCACATATATATTCATATATACATATATGCACATATATACGCACAGATACATACACATATATATATATATGTGTGTGTGTGTATACACACATATATATGCAAATACACATATATCCCCCACATTCACCAATATATATATATATATATATATATATATATATATATATATATATATATATATATATGCATATTTCATTAAATAATATAGACAAGTTTTGTCTATTTATTTTAAGTAAGTTCCTTTCATATTGTCAGATAAGCTTAATAAAATTATCCTTGAAAGACGAAAGAAATTCACCATATTGGTACATGTTTATATCCAATCTATGGTTTTTGGCTTACATAAGCCATTATCAAAGATCACAATTACATTTCAGTATATCAAACAACACACGAACGAAACAATAGTGATAGTCTGTTTTTGTTGCATGAAAAAATTAAAAGCAACGACAAAATCGTGTAAACGAGACACGGAAGCGAAAATCGCGTCACAGCTCGTGACGTCACTCATGACCATGCGAAAGTGAAAACGAGAAGTATTAAGTATGGGAAGCCGTTGGTATAAATCTAACCTGAACAAAATCAACTATGAAATCTCCACAAATATTCTTAAATGCCTATAACTGATAACAGAAGCCATACTTAATACTTTTCGTTTTCACTCTTGCGTGGTTATTTGTGACGTCATGAGCTGCAGGGCGATTTTCGCATCCAGCGTCTTATATGCACGAGTTTTCAATGATAATGTTATTAAGCCTATCAAACAATATCAAAGGAACTTACTTAAAAAAGATAGACAAAACTTGTCTATACTATTTCATGAAACATGAATTAATGAAAATTGCTGCCTAAATATATATATATATATATATATATATATATATATATATATATATATATATAAAACTAGTGAGCCAGACAAACCTACCCAGGTTTCACCTGAGCGGCTCGTCAGGGAAAGATGAAACCTGGGTAGGTTTGTCTGACTCACTAAGTTTATCTAGGTCTGCTCTACGGTTGGATTGAGCTCTTTTAGTTCATTGTTTAATGTTTTTGTTCTTTGGGCTTATCTGTGCGATTTTTTTTTTCGACAGACTTCATGTTTCTAGCTGTTTCTTTTTTTAATTTTTTTTTTTCCTCCGTGATTGATTTGATTATTAGCAAATCAAAAATTCGAAGGTTTTTCGAACCGAGTATAGTTACTATTATATATATATATATATATATATATATATATATATATATATATATATATATATGACGTCGTCCCCTGGTCGCAGCGCCAACTGTGACGTACTATCCTGGTCTACCACGGCACCAACTGTGACGTCCCTAAACAGCACCAATTGTGACATCTTCGCCGCGGCGCCAGCTGTTCGCTCCTCGCTGCTCCGTTCGGGTGTAGCTGCTCCAAACGTGACGTCCGCCTGTCGCGTCAGTCATGTTGTCTCGTCCTGTGACGACCAACTGGCTTGGTATCGGTCGCGGCACCCAAATGTGACGTTCTAACCTTTTGGTGATTCGGGTGGGAATCTGGTTAGATTTGATATCAGCCTCGTCGTTCCCAACTCGCTTCCAACGCCTGGTTATCAAGGTAACTGCATTGATCCTCAGTCTGCATACCAAGGTTGTGAATTGATCTTAGGCAGACGAGATCAAACAGTGGTTGGGGCCGTAATGCAAACCGAGTTCAACGGGGGTGATACCACACAAATATGCATAAAAGAAATAAAATGAAAACTCAAAAAGTTCAAAGTATCAAAGAAAAAGGTAACAAACTATATGTCTAGTTGTTCGATACATAGGACTGCATCTATCTCCCAACCTGTTCTATGGATTGTGACACGTCGTTTTCCGTTAGGCAAGTTTTAACGCTTCAAGTTGTTTGCTCTCTAAGAAATTGGTGTTTCGGTGTGTCTTTGGACGAAAGTCGAAAAAAAAAAAACTCATTGTGGTGGTCTGGATCTAAGTCGCTCTTCAAAATAATTGTTCTTGGGTTGAACAGGAGTCCGGAATTTGCGTGAATCTTGGTCAGCTATCTACGAGGCGGGTTCAACTGGAGACTAAACTCAAACTTTTCTGGAACTGAACTCAAACTGGAATTGATTTCTGCTCGTTGTGGCTTCGCCGGGGTGGGTCTGTCGGCGTCGGGGTTTCCTCGATAATTCTAAATACATATCAACCTCTCTGGTTAGGAATTTCCACTTGTTTCCATTTTTGGGAACCTTTCCACACTCCCAACTTCTCACCATACATCAGAGGGCGTGAACTGCCCTCCCCACTTCTTCATAGCAGCTTCTCATACCTATACTTTGGATGGGCGGCGACAGCCTCCCTCGTGAGTCACGTGATCACCACTCGACCAATGTCTTAGTCGGGCGTGGACGAACCGCGGCTTTGTTTCAGGGGAAAAATATATTGCTTAAAAAAAAAAATTATCCCTTCTTTTCCTTTTCTTCCTCTTAATCGCCGTTATCATTTTCCCTAGCCACAACGGCGGTGGTCATAACTCTTGTTCTATACCTGGTCTTCATCAATTATTTTATCGCCAATTATCAGAATGGGTGGTCTTCTTAACACGGCCAAAGTCGCCCCGAAAAGAAACATTTCTAAGTCCCCATTCATTCTTTGGCGAACATTTCTTGATAACATAATTTTATTATCGCAGGCATAAAGATGTTCCGTCGAAGGAAATCGGTCAGCGGACACTCGTGGGTGGCTTTTAATTTTTCATATCTTTCCAAAGTCCTTTTAGTTGCCTGTTTTTCGTCACTTATCGAAATAACATTTTCATTTGAATTTTTCTTTGGCCAGTCGGTCTGTAGTTGATAATAAGATGCCTTCCCGTACCAATAGTTTGTTTTCATATCCTTAGATAACACAGCCGTCTTAAAACATATCTGATTCTTTCTTTCTTTCCTTTCTTTTTACTCAGAATTTCCCTGTCATTGTAATGACAACCTTTCGCCATTTGTTACTTATCAAAATATCCCTTTATCCATTGTCTCATAGCCGTGTGTGTGTTCTGCTTATCATCCACGATTCGGTCCTTAGCCTCTCCTTTTCTTCTTTTCTTTTTCTGCCTCGTTAAATGGTGCCCACATATATATATATTGAATATATATATATATTATATATATATATATATATATATATATATATATATATATATATATATATATATTACGTTGACGTGCAAAAATAATGACGTTTAATGTCGTTTTAACGTTAAAAAACGTCATTAAACGACATTATTTTTGCACCAACCTAATATATTATTATTATTATTATTAGTAGTAGTAGTAGTAGTAGTATATATATATATATATATATATATATATATATATATATATATATATATATATAGTAGTAGTAATCATATGAGATTATAAGAAATAATACTCGTCGGAAAACCTTCGGTGTCTTGATTTGCAAATAATCGAGCCAATACCAAAGGGAAAAAAAAAGGTATAAAAAGAAAGAACAAAGAACATGTACGTTAGCCGAAAATAATCGACCAGCATTCAAGTCCAAAGTCAAAAAAAAAAATGATATGAGTAAGCAAAATAACTACATAAAGTGCTCAATACAGTAAGTAGAGCAGACCTAGCTAAACCTAGAGAGCCAGATAAACCTATCAAAAAGGTTCACCTAAGCGGATCGTCTGGGAAGGCTGCTAGCCTTCCCTGACGATCCGCTTAGGTTAAAAACTTGTAGGTTTATCTGCCCTCTAGATATCTATCTATTCTATCTATCTATCTCTATATATATATATATATATATATATATATATATATATATATATATATATATATATACACTAGCTTCTTTAAGTTAGATTGGGCCTTCATCAGAGTAAATACGGAGGAGTACGTGCGACAGACTGAAGAAGAATTCAAAATTGATCGCTCCATTTACGTACTTCATTACTGTTTAATATTACCTTTTAGAATTTCAACGATAATTCTTCTGTCGCCACTTAATTTAAAGACAATTTGATGCATGTAGGTCCTTACTTTTCGTACAAACAATTATGTTTATGTCATGGCTGACTGTCGCTGCATTTCGTAAATAATTGCGATTAATCTTAAATTTATTTCCAAGTTAAAATAATCGCCGAAAACAATCGCAGTAATGTAAATTTGGGAATTGAAAATTTCAGAATTGCGAGTCTGGATCAGGCCCGGCATTTTTTCCATTTGCTCATGGAGTTGACCTGATTCCGATATGATATGTTGGGCTACGGTCTCTACGTTTAAAGGTGAATAAGTGTCACTCCATGACAGTCTATTTTATTTTTTATTATATATATATATATATATATATATATATATATATATATATATATATATATATATAAAAAGACGATTCAATCTATATTCAAATTGCACAAAAAATATATATATATATATATATATATATATATATTTGTATATTTAGGCAGCAATCCTTTCTTTATGCATGTTTCATTAAAAACGACAGACAAGGTACTACGGTTGAGCTTTTTATTTAATTTTTCTTGTGTTCTGACAAGAGCTTTCTTTTCTGGACAAAGAGTGTGTAAGAACTGTCCGAATGTTCTGTATTTCCGAGCGCTTTCGGCTATACCTTTAGCCATTATCAAGGATGATTCAATTATCAGCTTAGTAGAGTGTGTGTGTTCTGTGTATGTTCAATGTGTGGTAGTGATGTTTTTAGTTTCCGAATACGGTTATCACATTGTGGCTTTGTTCATAGTTAATATTGTTAAGAGTTGGCTTTTTCTTTTTTATTATTTGAGCTTCCATTATTTTTAGTCTTTTTTTGCAAGTGCATCAGAACACATTTAAACACACACTCAGATTTACCCGACACTATTAGGAACATACTAGTAGAAAACACAAATATATTAACTGCATCCACTTGTATGTATTGATTGGTAGATTTTATGTATTTACGGCTTATCAACTTTTAGTGGTTATTTAAAAAAGAAAAAGAATTTCAGATTAAAAGAATTTTTGGAAGGTAGGTATGATCTTCTAAAATAATTCCTGCTAATTAATCCATAACTTTTCCCAATGTTTTTTGGCGTAAGTGAATATAATGAACACGATGGAGATTGGATCTCCACTCTCCGATTTTCAGTTTCAAGCCATTATCCAACACACCACACATAGATTCAAGAGTACAGCACCTAATATTCACAAGCTGTACCGGTACTGACCAGGCTCGGCATTGTTTGGCTTTGTTCATCCTATGAGAACCGCTGTTTCAATAAGATATGGCCGTAAACAAGTTATATATTGATATAGGATAAATAATATTAAAAGAAAAAAAACGACAAAGACTTGATCTTTCTTAGTTTCTTTTTGTTTTTTTTTAATAACAATGTTTACATTAAGTTTATAACAATTATTTTTCTGCCATTCTGTTGGAAGAGTTTTCTGGCATTCTGCCAGGAGACACTCCAAAAATACTGGCGCTGCCAGATTTATCTCCCTCTTTTATCTTCTTCTTCGAAAACGAAGAGTTGTCCAATAATTCAATGGCTGGAATCGTTTAATAGAAAGTTCGTTTCAATGTTGGCTAGTGAGGTGGGTGAAATATTGAGAAAAGAAAAAAATGGGAGTGGGGAAAAATAGAAATCTTACCCTGCTTCTGACAGAAACATGTAATTGCACATGAACATTGTGGAGTGTGACCGGATTCAAGCTCGTTCATTGCGGCCGTATCACGTTGAAACACCTGTTCTCATACGATCACCGAAATTAGGAAACGTGGAAGAATTGATTGCTTTGTTTTTAATGGCTTATCAAACCATTGCAGGTTATTTAAAGCCGAAAATTATTTTTTAAATAGTATGAATTTTGGGCGGGAATAATAATGGTTTAGGGATACAAGTCTTAATAATTAATACATATCTTCGAGAAGAAGAGGTGGATTCATATCTTTTTCATGAGTATTTGTGCTTAAGTTAACATGACGAACACAACATTTTCCCTGGCACCATTTGCACATCCAATAATTTTTTGCTGATCCAAGTTCGACAAATTAACTCCAGTGAGAATTCATACCTTTTCCAAGGTTATTTAGGATTAAGATGAATATAACGAAACTGATTGGAACTCAAACTCAGCTATATGATTTACAGTTTACGAACAATTATTCGTTACATCATACGAACATCCAAACTTGTAACATCTGGTATTCCCAAGCAGTAACCCATCTAGCCAATGGCCTGTCTCGTTGTAGCTGAACATCGGTGATCGTATGAATTTTTTGAGCCAATAATAATTTAGTAATACTTATTAATAAACCCATATATGGGAGGAAAGATTTTGATCCATGCCTTTACCAAGAGTTTTTGCGCTTCAATGAGTATTAAGAACACAACAGGATTAAGAATTCGTCTAATATCCATTGCATCATCCAAGCTTACAGCCCTTGGAATTCCCAAACTGTCACCTACTTAGGTACTTCGAAGGCTTGACATTGCTTTACTTCCTGAATTGTTCAGGAACCGGTGAACAACGTGATGTGTACATAATCTATGTAAGATTGATTGTATTAGGGGTAAGTGTTGTTAATACTGTATTCATAAACAGAGCATTTACTTAAATAGTTGCATCTATAAAAATAACGTATAAACAGATAATATATTAAAATAATTGTCGGTCTTCGTCTCTTTTTATATATATATATATATATATATATATATATATATATATATAATGATAAGACGAAGACTTTAATTATCCATTCCGATTATATTTTATTTCGTGGACACTGAGGTGTTCAACTCTTCAGATCGAAATTTCATCAGATTAAAATCCCCCCCCCCCCTAATTGGAGAAAATACACTGACGGACACATTAGACTGGTAGTGGAAAGGAAAGGTGACAGAAGAATTTGGTAAAGAAAGGTAATTAGTGGTTGGCAGTAGTCGGTTCACATAGCCGAGTCTTTTTATATTGGGTTGTATTTTACATTGACCGTTTGTTGTTTTTAGGCAAGATAAGAATAAGTCGATTCAAATTAATTTAATAAACGTGATCTTAATATATTTCTGAGATGAGGAATTATGTACACTATTTACATTATTCGGACTATTGTCCTCATCTTTGTCGCCATATTTATTACAACGTTTCGGCCTTTCAGTATCTGTCTATATTTCTGAGATGAGTTACTATGCACACTATTTACATTATTCGGACTATTGTCCTCATCTTTGTCGCCATATTTATTACAACGTTTCGGCTTTTCAGTATCTGTCTATATTTCTGAGATGAGGTATTATGTACACTATTTACATTATTCAGACTATTGTCCTCATCTTTGTTGCCATATTTATTACAACGTTTCGGCCTTTCAGTATCTGTCTATATTTCTGAGATGAGGTATTATGTACACTATTTACATTATTCAGACTATTGTCCTCATCTTCGTCGCCATATTTATTACAACGTTTCGGCCTTTCAGTATCTGTCTATATTTCTGAGATGAGGTATTATGTACACTATTTACATTATTCGGACTATTTTCTTCATCTTTGTCGCCATATATATTACAACGTTTCGGCCTTTCAGTATCAGTCTATATTTCTGCGATGAGGTATTATGTACACTATTTACATTATTCGGACTATTGTCCTCATCTTTGTTGCCATATTGGCCTTATTCAGGTGGTTAAAATGTCGAACTGAACCCTTTTATTCACGCATGCTGGGGTAGACTGTTCTAGTTTCACGTGCCATATCTAATGGATGTCAGTTATCAGTCATCTCCTGTTAATTCACTGCCTTACCCAGGTATTGAACTCCCAACGCCTTAGGTCTTGTCACTGGATTTAACAAATGCTTTTATCCACCGTGCCATGTGTCCTTAATGAAATCTGTCTATTTCTGGGATTTATAAACTTAATGTCTTCAGCAACTATTTTTACCAGTGCTCATAATGCAGTTTTTGCTGTTATCATTTCATGTTTTTTTTTTTTAATTTTTTTTATCAGCGTTCATATTGCAATTTTGACTATTGATATTGCTTTTCTCTGGCACCCCTAGTTACTATTTTGCTGTTATCATTTAATGTTTATTTATCAGAGCTCGTATTGCAATTTTCGTTGTTGATATTGCTTTTCCTGGCACCCCTAATCACTATTTTCTATATTGTATTCATTTCTAAGCTTGGTTGGCTCAGGAGATTTTGTGGCCTGGCATATGTGCTGATTCCTTAAGTTTACGAATTTTCCAATGGTGCTCTTTGTCTATGATTTCAACCTCATCACACTGAGAGTAGTGATCTCCTTTTTCTCTCCACATGTGGTCAGTCACGCCTGAATGCAAGAAAGTGATATAGAAGGAGTGTGAATGCTCTGTAGTCTACATTGAGCTGTCCCTGGATTTATATATTTATCGTAAGTATCCATTCCAATGACATGGTAAGACGTATATATATATATATATATATATATATATATACAAATGTAATATATTATAACCATGGAATGTTAGTGTTTAAGCCTTTTCTATTATATTCTTACTCTTTCCTGGACATTGAGTCATACCTGGATCCTAATCTCTTTGAAACTTTTTATATATATATATATATATATATATATATATATATATATATATATATATGTGTGTGTGTGTGTGTGTGTGTATATATATATATATATATATATATATATATATATATATATATATATATATATATATATGTGTATATATGTGTGTATATATATATACATATGTATATATATGTGTATATATATGTATATAAATGTATATATATATATATATATAAGTATGTGTGTGAATATATCTATAAATATGTATGTATGTATATATATGTGTGTATATATATATATATATAAATGTATGTATATATATATATATGTGTGTGTGTGTGTATATATATATATGTGTGTGTATATATATATAAATATGTATGTATATATATATATATGTGTGTGTATATATATATATATAAATATGTATGTATATATATATATGTTAAAGACGTTTTTATGTTTAACGTTCTTTTTTATAGATACAAGTATTTAAGTAAAAGCTCTGTTAATAATAAACAGTATTAAATAACATTTACCTGCCTGAATGTCCGAGAAATTTTCATAGAAAATATTCGTCCTTTGACAGGATTCGAACCTGCATCCTATACGGAACCGTCATTTACGCTAACGTGCCTTAACCGACTTGGCCACAAAGGAGCGTTCGAATTTACTGCTTATACTTGCCGACCGAACGCTCAGATAGGACGGAGAGGATAGTTAGGTTTATGTGTTTTTATAGTGCCATATATGTAGCCAGGTCTATAATCTTTTTTTTTCAGGTTTTGTGGATGAATTAGTTTCTGCACGATGTATTAGATTCTTTATAATTGCTATTACTTAACCTTGGACCTAACTGCCATATATACCGTAAGTACAATCGACTTTTTAAAAAAATAGAAATTGAGACCCTATACCAAAACATCGTTAAACTCCAGGATGAACAACTAATAGAAACTACACCAGAATTTAAAGACTTACTTAAGGCCGAGGCATTGAAAGATCGACATGATAAAATCAGAAACTCCTCAAAAATTTTCAGTTGTTTAGAAACAACTGAAAATTGCCGCACAAGAACTACGTAACCACCCTGACATTATTGTAAAAAAAGCAGATAAGACCAACATTTTTGTCATCCTAAACAAATTGGATTACAACAAAAAACTAGACCACATACTCCATGATCACATAAAGTTTAAAAAAACTTAACAAGAACCCGACCAACCAACTAAAATCAAAGCTTAATAAACTTATTAATGCTAATAATGCTGAACAGAACTCTTAAAACTCCCTAAAATTGTTGGTGATTATAGACCTGGCTACATATATGGCACTATAAAAAACACATAAACCTAACTATCCTCTCCGTCCTATCATATCGCAAATTCCAACTCCTGTATATCATCTAACAAAATACATCAACCAACTTATTACTCCCTATCTTCCTAGTAAATATAGTGTTAAGTCAACATTAGAAGTAATCCAAATCCTAAAAGTGAAAAACCTGACAATGAAATCATGGCTTCACTTGATGTTGAAAACTTATTTACCAATGTCCCTGTTAGTGAAACTATTGACCTAATCATAAGAAATATATACAGTAACTCATCTTTATCCCCACTTAAAATTAATCCTAATATATTAAGAAAACTACTATTAACTTGTACTACTGAAGTCCCTTTCTTCGATCATAATAACAAATATATATATACAACGTGATGGTGTCTCCATGGGTTCAGTATTGGGCCCGACATTTAGCAATTTCTACATGTCGAACCTCGAAAATAAGTTATTTACAGATTTTAAAAACATCAATCTACCTAAGATACGTTGATGATATTCTTACGTTAGTTAAAAATACAGATGAAATAATTCAACTTCAAAAACGGTTCCAAAATAATTCTGTCCTTAAATTCACATATGAACTCAATACTAATAATAAAATCCCTTCCTTGACATATTGATAAACACAAATAATAACAAATTTACTATTTCGCCATACAAAAAAACCTACAAGCATAAATTCATGTACACTTAACTACAAGAGTGAATGCCCATATTACTACAAAATAGCAATTATAAAGAATCTAATACATCGTGCAAAAAAACTAATTCATCCACAAAACAGATTTTTTACAGTGAACTAAAGAATATAAAACAGACACTTATTAATAATAGCTTTCCAAACTATATTGTTGATGAACAAATAAGATGCTTTCTTAGAAATCTCAATAATAAGCAAATTGTACATAATACTGCTTCTACTGATCTCAAATATATTAATCTCCTATACCGTAATCAAATGCATACTAATTATAAACAAGATGAAAACATACTAAAAATTTAGTAAATTCTAATATATCAACTACAGATCCTAAAAAAATTAAATTAATCATATACTACACTAAATCTAGTATATCCAACTTAATACTTCGCAATGATTCTTCTCCCCCGGTTAGCGATTTGCAAAAAACCAACATAGTTTATAAATTCAAGTGCCCTTTGGGAGAGTGTATCCCCAACGAATTAAATAATATTTATGTTGGTCACACCACAAACTCACTTTCGACGCTTGACACTACATTTTAATGAAAACTCTAACATTTTTAGGCATTTAAAACAACATGCCTGCCCGCACACACAATTCCGTAAAATACTTGTCGAAAACACAACTATACTTCGACATGAAAACAATAGACAAAACTAAAACACTTGAAGCATTATACATCAAACAGTTAAAACCCAACCTAAACAAAAATCAATTATGGCATGTCTACAAATATTCTTAAATGTCTATAATTTCTATAATTGGTAACAGAGGCCGTTGGTTTGTACCAACGGTTTTCCTTATTTCATTCTACAATTCACTCTCGTGTAGTCATGTGTGACGTCATGAGATGCGGTGCGATTTTCACTTCTAGCGTCTTATATGCGCGTGTTTATCGTTGCTTAGTGATCCACTATGTAAACAATGACAGACTATCATCACTGTCGTGTCCGTATATTGTTTAATATGTTTTGTGATTTATATCTTTGATAATGGCTTAAGTAAGCCGAAAGCTTAGATTATATTAAAAATAATGGATAAATATTGTGAATTTCTTTTCTTCGTTTAATGATAATGTTATCAAACTTATCAGAAGATAAGAAAAAATTTACATAAAATAAATAGACAACACTTGTCTATATTATTTAATGAAACGTGTATAAATGAAAATATGCTGCCTAAATACACACATATATATATATATATATATATATATATATATATATATATATATATATATATATATATATATATATATATATATATATATATATATATGTATGTATATATATATATGTATATATATATATATATATATTTATATATATATATATTTATATATATATATATATATATATATATATATATATATATATATATGTATATGTATATATATATATATATATTTGTATAATTAGCAGCAATCCTTCCTTTATGCATGTTTCGTTAAAAACGACAGACAAACAAGGTACTACAGTTGAGCTTTTTATTTAATTTTTCTTGTGTTCTGACAAGAGCTTTCTTTTTCTGGACAAAAGTAAAAAAGAACTGTCCGAACATACATAGAACACACTGAACATACATAGAACACACACTCTACTTGATAATGAATATCCATCATTGAACCATCCTTGATAATGGCTAAAAGTATAGCCGAAAGCGCTCGAAACACAGAACATTCGGACAGTTCTTACACTCTTTGTCCAGAAAAGAAAGCTCTTGTCAGAACACAAGAAAAATTAAATAAAAGCTCAACTGTAGTACCTTGTGTCTGTCGTTTTTAACGAAACATGCATATATATATATATATATATATATATATATATATATATATATATATATATATATAATATAAATGTATTGCATAATGTTATTGCGAAAGAAATATATTTGAAATAATGAAGCAAGGGATTGTCAGTCGTGAGAAATTCATTCAAGAAGCATTACTCACAGAATGGATCTGTTACATATACAATGTAAATGTATCCTTTAGTTATTTTGCCATAGGAATGCATTGTTAATCATGAAAAAGGGTTTTTTTTCAGTTGTCGCGTATGAATGGCAGTATTAATGGCGATACAGGAATATGACATATGTGATGTAAATGCCGTTTGATAAGTATGATTGATTTATTTGGGAAAGCTATTAGACGAATCCAGAACTTACTTTTGAAGATTGTAGCAAACAGGAGGCGCGCTGGTGTAATGGATAGCAACCCGGATTCAGGAATTAGAGAAACGAATCGCTACATTTACTTACGTGCTAATATCATTGGGAAAGGTATTAATCCTCTTCTATGTGTAAATAGCAGGACAGACCGAGTTCTATAGACTTTTTTTTAAGGGTTTCACCCCAAGCAAGGCGGGAAGCCACTAGGACGCAAAGGGTTACAGAAAATTTAGAACAAGATCAGATAGGAGTGATAGAAGAAAGGATGAGGAGAAGGGTAGTGGATAGATCAAAGCAACTGGCGATGTCGATTGCAATTACATTTGAATAGCTGGAGGTTATAGCTCTCATGGAAACTGGAATAGAGAAGGGAGTTCCACATGCGAGATGTGCGAGACATTTAGCTATTGGAGTAGAAGAGACGGCTACATTTAGGAGTTTCGACAGTGAAAGGGTGAGAGCAGGATGCCAGCCTCGTAGGGCGCTTGAATTTATGAAGTCTGGGAACCAGCGAATGCAGCTCTTCGGAGCAATTGCCATGAAAGTATTTGTAAAACAGACAGAGAGAGGTGACGGCGCGTCTGTAAGAAAGTGTTTGTAGACGAGATGCCAGATCAGGGCCAATTATATTGCATATCCATCTCTGGAGCCTATGAAGAACCCCGAGGCAAACAGAAGGTGCACCAGACCATATATGGCAGCAATAGTCAATGCAAGGGCGAAATTTCCTGGCGCGGCATAGGGAGCCAACTTTCCTTGCTGTGGACGAAGCAATTGGAAGGCAACTGTCCAACTGCAACCTACTTTGTCAGTCATGAATAGATACATGATCGCCTAAGCGTATATCACGGATGTCACATAACTGACTGATTAGAAGATTTGAGGGCTTACAATGGAAGCAAACTGTCTGAATAATGATAGAAAATATATTCAGTAAATATATAAAAATAGAAAGACAGAGATACGTCTTCTCACCAGACTGTTTCAACCTTTATGATTAAACGATCCTGATAGAATTGGAAGTTCACTATTGGCGTCGAATATCTTAACAATATAGCAGACGACAATTCTGAAATCAGACACAGAAAGGAAACTACAGGCATTTTTATAGGAGGTAGCAAATAAGGGTCAGAAGAAATGGCTCAATACCACTGTTAAGAAGAGATGACGCTTGACTGTTACAAAAAGGAACTGCATTAAAAGACACGAATTACAACAATAAGTCCATTGGACGTGTACGATTCTTTTACTGAAAATTTAAAAGCGTGACAGGGGGTAAATTTTTACTTTACCCTACCAGCAACTACAATAAGTCTGTTTGACTTGTACGATTCTTTTGTTGAAAATGTAAAAACGAGAGAGGGTGTAATTTTTTTTTACATTACTCTAGCAGGAAAACAATAAGTCTGTTTGATTTGTACGATTCTTTTACTGAAAAATTTAAAAGCGGGAGAGGGTGTATATTCGTACTTTACCCTAGCAGTGAAAATAATAAGTCTGTTTGACTTGTACAATGATTTTACTGAAGGTATAAAAAGGGGGGGAAATTTTAACTTTACCCTATCAGGAAAAAAAATGTCTGTTTGACTTATACGATTCTTTTACTGAAAATGTAAATGCGGGAGAGGGGGTAAATTTTTACTTTACCCTACCAGCGACAAAAATAAGTCTGTTTGACTTGTACAATTATTTTACTGAAAATTCAAAAGCGGGACATGAGGTAAATTTTTACTTTACCCTAGTCGCGTAAACAATAAGTCTGTTTGACTTGTACGATTATTTTTACTGAAAATTTAATTGCTGGTCAGGGGTTAAATTTTTACTTTACACTACCAGCAACATGTCTGTTTGATTTGTACGATTCTTTTACTAAAAATTTAAAAGCGGCAGAACGGGTAAATTTTTCTTTATCCTAGCAGCTAAAATAATAAGTCTGTTTGATTTGTACGATTCTTTTACTGAAAAATTTAAAAGCAGGAGAAGGGGTAAATTTTCACTTTAAACTATCAGGTAAAAAATAAGCCTCTTTGACTTGTACGATACCATTACTGAAAAATTCAAAAGCGGGAGAGGCGTAAATTTTTACTTTACCATTGCAGCGAGAACAATATGTCTGTTTGATTTGTACGATCTTTTACTGAAAAACTTAGAAGTGGGAGAGAAGTAATTTTTTTTTTACTTTACCCTAACAGCGAAAACAATAAGTCTGTTTGACTTGTAGGAATGGAAGAAATACCAAGATTCACAAACCTTCTTCTCAACCAATGAATTGAACTTGTAGAAATGCTTTTGTTTTATGAGTTTCTTTCTTTTTATTTGTCTGTTAGTAATTAACACTGGATACTTTTTGTCGTAGAATTGGATTAGAATTTCTTCACCATTGTTGTAGACATTGGCAAAAAAAAATATCTATGATTTAACGTGAAATCTGTTTCTTCGAATCTTTCGTAGCCAAGACGTTGTGACCAAGTAAATGGTTAAGTACACCAGAAGAGTATTAATTATTACACGACTAGTAATAGTGTATCAAATGAACTAGCACTCAATCTAATCCCTTTACACTGTTCCCTGGGCCTTCTCTCCTACTAAACTTATAGTAGGCGGAAGAGTCTAATATAAACTCTTAGAGGGAGGACACCACAACAAATACTTAAGAAATGATTTAACAGAGCACATAAAATGTGACACCGGAATCCGAAGGTGAATTGGAATATATAAAAAATCCTTCCAGAAGTTAATCAAAGTATTAAGTTACAAGAAAATTTCTCTAAAAACAAAGGTAAAGAGGACTGGACTTTTATGCCATATCAATACCCCTATATGGTACTGAATGCTGGACAATCTTATAGATGAAAAAAAAACTAGAGGCAGCCGAAATGTGGTTCTACAGGAGGATGCTAAGGATACCATGGACCGAATATGTGACCAACGATAAAGTTCATGGTACTTTTTTTTTATAAAGTTACTAAATCTCAGGGTTGTATTTACACTATTTACATTATTCTAACTGCCATATTCACGACGTTTCGGCTGTTGTAAGTTCCGGACTTTTTCAGGTGATTGGAATTTTAAACTGAACCCTTTATCTCATCTACGGGGTAGATTGTTCTAGTTCAACATGCTATACCACGTCCTGTTGTCTCAGTTTTCTCCCGTTAACTCAGATCAATTCTGTTCACCTCAGCTATTGAATTCACAACTCTTTGGGTCAAGTCAGTGCATTACTTAAAATAATACTTTTATAGACTGGGCCCTGTTCGAAATTCCAACGAATATCACCTGAAGAAAACCGGAGCATACAACGACCGAAACGTCGTGAATATATCAATACAAATGAGGACAATAGTCCGAACAACGTAGAAAGGCAAATATCTACAATGCCTTAGATTAAATTGTAATAGTTCCACGTGCCATGCCTCTTCTCGGTGTCTCATTGTCAGTTATATCCTTTAAACTTAAATGTCCGAGTTTCTCTTCACATCAGATGTAGTCAGGTATTGAATATATTTGGCCGGACACTATATTCAACCGACGCTGTTATTCACTGAGCCGTGTGTCATTGAGAACACCTGAATATTGATTTCTTGGACTTATAAATTTAATGTCTCAGTACCCGTTATTTTTACCATAATTCATATTACAATTTTTCTCTAGCACTCGGCATTAATGATTCCTATATTGTATTCATCTCTATTCTTGGCCTTCTTAGAAAATTTTTGTGCCATAACATATGCACTGATTCTTTAAGTTTTCGTATTTTCCAGTGATGTTCTGTATCTATTATTTCAATCTCTTTCCATTAGTGGGGGGGTGTCTCCTTTTCCCCTCCATATGTGGTCAGCTAGCTTGATTTCTCTATTTTTCCTCGTGTTATGGCTTTACGGTGTTCCTGCAGTCTTATCTTAACGGAACGGACACTTCCTTATTTATATTTCTTACCACGGCTGCATTAGATGGCGTACACACAGTCCGGTGTTGAACCATTTTATAAGATCATCTTGATATTATCTGCACCACAGATCTTTGTAATTTTTCCGATAATCCCTTCACATAGGATACGGAAACTGAGGTTGTTTTCTAAGTGTTGTTTTCCGCCCGGTTCTACCCTTCTATCTGTTGTAGAGTAGTTTCACAGTGGAGGCTTGTATTTCACTAAGTCGGTCCTAAAATAGGTTCGACGTACAAAACGTTAGGAACTTGATATAATAGGTAATGACGCAGAGAAATCTAGTGGTGGTCGCTGATACTCTTATTGTCCGACATCGACTGACTGACCAACTCACTGAGAGTATTTGGTAACCCCACCACCACGAGGGCATCATGTGGCACAAGGCCAGTTTAACATGGGATCTCCGAGCCCGTGGGCTCGGCCAAATATATGCCCATTGAACCCGTATAAACGGGTTCAGGGTCGGTTTACCTTCCTCGAAAGAGAATCCGCCCTTCGGCGTAGCCTCGTTCGGGTTCCTCCCCGCCCAAAAGCAGAGAGTTCAACCGGTCAGCTGGTCGTCCGACTTCAAACTGAACTCAGACCAACGCACTGAGCGACTTCATGACTGCTACTATTACTACTTATTATAGGTGGGAGAGTCTATTAACTATAGAATTGGTGTGTTCCAGTATAACACTATCCCAGTTTGTCAGAGCTGCTGCCATGTACCCAGGGTAGTTGTTACATTGTAGAATACAGCTTATATTGACCATATTTTGTACATATGTCTCTGGGTCAACACATGACTTTTTTCTCGAAGTAGTAAGCATCGGACGATCCTTTTCTTTCATTATATGGGTGGTGAGAGTTGAACTTGATGTATTGTCTGTTTAATGTTAGCTTGCAATATATGGTTGCCTTGAAGCGATGCACTGTTTGAGATATTATTATATCAAGGAATGCTTTCCACTGAACCATGTCTCCTTTTGGGCATCAGTGTATTATAAGACTAAATGTCTCAGTATTTTTTTTCAGATCTCATATTACAATTTTGTTGAAATTATGTTTTCCTCTAACACCCCGTATTACTGGTTCCCGTATTTTATTCATTTCTATGCATGACCTGCTTAGGAGATTTTCGTAGCCTATCATATTCCCTGATTCCTTTAATTTTCATATTTTACATTACCCCACCGTTTCCATATATACTTCATCCATCGCACATATATATACTATATTTTTCATTCTTATACTATATATATATATATATATATTTAAACATGTATATACACATATATATATATATATATATATATACATATGCATATATACATACAAATATATGTACATATATATATACATCAAAAAATAAAAACCACTTCTAAAAAACACCTAGACCAAATTAGTTAAAAGCATTAATGATTGTGACAAAATATTAGTTAAGTCTGACAAAAGCAACTTCTACAAAATTTCTGTCGACACTACTACAACAACTTAATTAAAAAAAAAAACTTAACCAGGACTATAAAAAAAGCTTGCAACAACAACATTAATATGGTTGATAGCATAAACAAAACTAGTAAAAAAAATAACTGATAAATTAAAAAATCAGCGATAGAGTAGGTAAACTTACTGAAAAAAGAATGTTATATAACTCTTAAGGATCATAAGCCTGACTTTTTAGAACATATACCGATAGAATAATTAACCCTACCCGACCCGACATAGGAAAGATCAGCAAAAGGATCCTATCTTTACCTGCCAAATAAAAAAACAACTGGAATTAAAATTATGGATCAACACTAAAGATGTTATCAATTGGTTTAACTATATTGATGATAAACGGAATTGCACTTTATACAGTTCGATATCGTGGATTACTACCCATCAATTTCGAAGGATATATTTATGACTGCCCTGGACTTCGCTGCTGTGTATTCGAACCTAACAAGGAAGATATGGATATAATATTCATAAAGAAATCGGTCCTCGTTCACAATGGGGACCAATGGATAAAAACAATAACGACCTGTTTGACATCACTTTGGGATCATTAGACTCTGCAGAGTCTTCTGACCTTGTTGGTCTCCTTATACTGTACAACTTAACGGCACACCGCGAAATTGATATTAAGGACATCGGGCTGTATAGAGATGACGGGCTCATGGTGGTGAGGAGTTCTACTAGTTTTAAGATTGAAAAATCAGAAAAATTATATTTAGTGAATTTAAGAATCAAAACTTAAAGATTACTGTCTCTTCTAATAACTCCTAGACTTACCAACAAAACACATACCAACCTTATAGAAAACCAAATGCTGCCCTTTATACATAGACTGAAGTCAAACCATCCTCCATCAATAATTAAACATATACCCTCATCAATAGAAAATAGAATTAGCATTAACTCCGCAAACAAGGAAATATTCCAACAACACAATGGCTTCTATAACACTGCCCAAAAATTAGTGGTTATAAAAATGCTAACATTAACTATAGAGAAAATTACACTGGCCATAGAAAAAAAAACAGGAAAAGAAATATCATTTGGTACACCCCCTCCGTTCAACCAAAGGGTTAGTATTAAACTAGGAGAAATTCTTAGCTCTAATTAATAAACACTTCCCCACCAATAGTAAGCTTAGTAATATATTCAATAAGAACACCCTAAAATTGAGTTACAGCTGCTCTGATAATCTTGAACGTATAATAAAAAAAAAACACAATAATAAGATCTTGAACAAACCCCCATGCCAAAACAGTATTAATAAAAACTCTGCATTTAAACCAGACGATAAAAGGAAAAAATTATGTAACTGTAGAAACCTAGAAGACTGCCCATTAGAAAATAAATGTTGTATTAATTCTGTGGTATACCAATGTACTATTTCATCCACAGAGAGCCCTAGAACTAATATGATATACATTGGGTCCACGAAGAATAATTTTAAAGACAGATGGAGGCAGCATAAGTGCTCCTTTAATAATATAAATAAAAGAAATCAGACTTCACTATCAAAATATTTTTGGCACCTGAAGGAAACAAATAGGACACCAAAAGTTAAATGGAAAATCATTGATAAGGCTAGAACATGTAAAGCTTGGGATGACCCATGCCCTTTGTGCCTCCATGAAAAATTACACATTATTAAACTTCTAAATAATAAAAATCATTTAAATAATAGACACGAGTTAACGGTTTTTTGTAGGCATCATCAGATTTTTGGTTTGAATCATGAGTTAACAAATAGCCCAATCTTCAGATTCATAGTAGGAATAATTAACTACAAACATGCATACAACATAACACCCTTCATAATCCATAGCCCAAATAAGTAGTTTAAATACCTTACATAATAGATAACCCTTTATAAGTCGTCAAAAAACAAACGTTACGAAAGTTTTTTTTTATATGCGCAATTCCCTTTCATAATAAACTAAAATAAAATAAATAAATAAATCTCCATAGACAAACAAACTAGACGAAGGTTAATACATCTTCCGTTTTCATTTTAGACACCCCACCTTTCCCCGACTTGACATCTTGAAAGTATCTCTATATCGCTACTTATTATTAACACCCCTACACTCGCCTACCCAATTTAAACAATTCGCCCTTGCTGTTACCATGGAGATTTTGATTTCAATTTTTAAAACAAGTAAATTTCAGATATATGTTATTCAAATAAAAAATTTCGCTTGAAGATGGAACGGAGCCCATTTTAATTTAAACTCAATTTAATTTAAAGGATTATATTGAAGTTTTCGACTCTTGTTTTGAAACATGAGACCTCTTATGTAGCGATTTGGAATCATATTTTTAAATAAATAATATATATATATATATATATATATATATATATATATATATATACATATATATATATATATATATATATACGTATATATATATATATATATATATATGTGTGTATATACATATATATATATGGATATATATATATAGATAAATATACATATATATATATATATATGTATATATATATATATATATATATATATACATATATATGCATATATATATACATATATACACATATATATATATATATATATACATATATATATATATATATATGTACATATATATATATATATATATATACATATATATGCATATATATACATATATAAACATATATACATAAATATATATATATACACACATATATATATATACATATATGTACACATATATATACATATATATATATATATACATATAGATACACATATTTATATACATACATATATATATATATATATATATACATATATAATTTATCCATCGCACTCGTTATATATATATATATATGTGTGTGTGTGTGCGTGTGCGTGTGTAGGGTGCGATGGATAAATTTTCGTCTATTTTTCCATAACACTTACGTCTCATTTTAACAGATATCTTTACCGTAATTATACAAAAGTATCTTGAAACACTGAAAAGTAAATATTTATAAAATCACCATTGGCTTTAACCACGTTGCGAATGGACATTAAAACTTTTCTGTTGACGTCTGCTGGTAATGTTTGCCAATTGTTATTTTTCAATACACCTTTTAAGGTCCACAACGTCACAATAGACTTTTGCTGGAACATCGGCTTTTTGCGAGTTTTTTAGGAGATTCCTTTCGATTCACCCATTTACCTGAACGTTGTCGGTTGTCATATACGATCCATTTCTTATCACCTGTCACAAGGTGATCGAAGAATGGATGGTTTTTTTTTTTTTTTTTTTTTGTGCCAAAGAAGAAACGAACAGACTTCATAATGACGATTCTTTTGGATTTCATTCAATTCGTGTAAGCGATCTGGGATATCAAAGGAAATGTTAACCCCGCCTTATTTCCACGTCACCGAGAATAAATCACTAAAGTTCTGGCACTTCGAGATGGTGTAATAGTTAGCAAGCTTGGCTCACTAGCCCAATTACGACTTAGTAGTGAGTTCGATCCTCACTAGATGCCCCCTAATTTCGGACTTGTGCCACATCTACGCTACGCTTAGAAAATCACTAAGTTCAGACTCGAACATCGGGGACAGAAAGAAAATGCCGAAAACTCGATTCGCAGGTACTATTTTACAAATCACAATGCACGCAACCAGTCAGAAAACTAACTCCCTCGACAGCCAAAATCAGCGATTTTTCTCCCGATTCGAGAACACCAACTGCGTTTATCGGCCGAACATTTTTTCCATTCGTCGACAGCTGGGAAGTATGTTCAGTAATTTGCATATCAACATACTTTTATAGCGACTATGCGACGGACTTGTTTTTTAGTACAAATATTTCCTTTTCAGCATGTCATGTGGAACACATGCCCTTTTGTTTGGTAAGTAACTTTCTTTTTCGCCACATTTTCCGTCGTAGAATACACGCGACGCGTTGTCGCTTGGTTTGACGAGGTAAGTCGCCGTTTTCTTCGCTATAATTCGTTTACTACCCATTCGCCCAACTTCTGATACTTTCCAATTTTGATCACACCTTCAAAAATTGATACAATAAATGCACCTAGCTCTCCTGCAAGCTCTCAGTATGTGGTGCATATTCTTCCATTAAGGTTTTCTATTTTTCATCTTCAATAGAAGACTGACGTCTTCGGCATTTCTTAACTTCAAAACTGGCTTCACCAGGTCAAAATCTCAAAATTTCTAGAGGAAATATTGCACAGTGCATTTGTTAAGAGATTTTTTTCTCCTCGAACTTTATTAATCTTACACACTGTGTTTCAAGGTCAAGATTCTATTCTTGGAAGTAGATTTAACGAAATTAGTTTTAATACATTTAACCAACGCCTTGACCCACTGTTTCATGTATTATTGAAGCACAGTGGATAAAGGCGTTGGTTAGATCCAGTGACAGGACCCAAAGAGTGTGAGTTCAATACCTGGTTAAGGCTGTGGAGAACTTGGAGAGGTGAATTAACAGGAGATAACTGATAACTGACATCCATTAAACATAGCACGTGGAACTAGAACAGGTTAACCCAGTGAGCGATATAATAGTTTCAGTTCGAGATTCCAACCGCCTGAAGAAGGCCGGATGTACAACGGCCGAAACGTTGTAATAAATATGGCGACAAAGATGAGCACAACAGTGCGATTAACGTTAATAGTATACATAATATCTCATCTCAGAAATATAGACAGAAACCTTATATTTCAAGAAAATTTCAATATCATTGACATTTCACTATATTCAGTATGATTTCTAGATACATATCTACATGGAGTAAAAGAAGGAACTATATATATATATATATATATATATATATATATATATATATATAAGCTGGCTACATGTATTTGAGGATACCAGTCAACTAGGGCAGCTAGACAATCCCTAATTCTGACGCTCGCTCAGGCACATTTGTGTTTGTTTAAAATCCACAAGGCCCAACAGTGGTTTAGACTGCAACTATGCTGAGCAGACCTTAGTTACAGTTTCTGGCAGAGAGCGTGTTATCTAGCGTGATCAACAGTCTGAACAAGCCTAGCATCGACCACGACGCATTTTTAGTTCGTGCTTACAGCTATCGAAGGTCCCCAAGTTTTCTGTTCCCCAATTTCACTCCACAAGTCTTGGGTCAACCCGTGGTATGGTTTTCAGTAACTTTCCAAAGGTGCTGCATGCTGGGGTCATTCTCCTGCAGACCGATAACATCAGGAAGTCTCCTTCCTGACAAATCAACCGTGGTAACATTCGAACCCGTGAGATTGTGTTGAATGTAGAATCTACATTTAACACCATAAATTGATACGACACCAAGTGTTGCAACAAAATGGCTATTTTTGTAGTGGTTTTGTAACATATTTATGTTATAATTTTCAAAGAAAGTATATATATATATATATATATATATAGGCCACACAACAACATGTTTGACACGCAGACTCACTCTACACCTTTCTGACAATAGCTCAATTAGATCTCATTTAAATATTCATGGAGACCTACCGGACACTATTCGTAACATATTTGTTGACAACACTAATATAATAGCATCATCTACATGCAAAAAATAAAAAATGCTAAAATTAATGCAACCCTTATTAATAAAAACAAAAAAAACAACACTTAATAATATTAACTTTGAACATGGACACAATATCTTGATCCGTTTTAGAAAAATGAAAACATTTTATAAAATACACATACAACAAACTATTTCCTATTTAACAGTTAAAATATTTAATCCTTGAAAATGGCTAAATGTATAGCCGAATACGCTCGCATAAAAAGAACATTCGGACAGTTTTTATATAATTTATAACCCGAAAAGGAAAAAAAATATTAGATCGTATGACAAATTGTATAAAAACTAAATAAACGCACCTTGTCTGTCGTATCCAATAAAATTCTTATCCAATGGAAATAAAGATAAGACATTATTTTTTATTAGAAATTTTATTATGAAAAAAAATATCATTTTTATGATTAGATTTTTTCTCGCGTCGAAATATCCTCCTTTAGGCTTAATTACAGCTACCTAAAAGTTTCGCATTCTTTGCAAGAGTTTCTCAAAGTATAAGTTCTTTTTGAAATGACTATAAGAGTTGTTTTTCATTTTTGGATGGAATGTTTTTCTTCTTCTGTCAAGTTCATCCCATGCTAACTCTGGGGATGGCTTCAATCTTTTAAACTGCATTCTATATCGCAGATTATAAAATTTATGCAATCAAACCTCTGTATTTGACAGCCTTCAACTCGAAACATTGTCTGTAAAGAAGGCTTCTGCTTGTTGACACGAAGAAGAGAATATTTCTTAAGGGAAATGGTAGAGTATGATCAAATTGTTATTCCAAATTGTAAGATAAAGCAATGCCTATTATATAAGGTAGGAAATCGAGCTACACATTTTGCGGTTTTGTTAAATCTCATCCTCAAATTAGAAAATGCGATCACGCAAATTATGGTGGTTATAAACCGGTACATTATTAAACATATGATGTATTTTTTTTACAATTCTTTAACCTCCTTCATGTTGTTCTTTTATTTTGATGAAACGCTCTTTGAAAATCATTGATTCCAAATCGGGATCTTTGTTTGCTTGATAGTACAAGCTATTAGGCTTAATTGTGGGATTAAACGGAAGAAAGAAAAAAAGAAAATAATTTGATGAATGAATAATTATGGAACGAATTTACATATGCTAAAGACTTTGGAAAAATGAATGCTAAAGATATTTACAATAAACGCCTCTCCTTCAAAATATAAGGCTCATAATATTCAAGGTGTGATGGGTAAATTGTCGCCACTTTATATGATTTTATTAAAATTTCGCGCATGCGCGTTCTTTGTTTCTTGATTTTCTCGATTGCGCAGTACAATACGGTCACTTAGACACCATCTGTGAGAAAAAAGAGCAATCCACTTCGCCTGCAATTTGGAAACAGCATGCAGTACTGCTTAGCATTCACGCCAGAAGCTCCAATACGAACACTTCAGTGTGTTTAGGTGACAATTTGATTGCTCCAGAAGATTTGGAAAGAGCTGGATGAGTCTAATGGTGATTATGAAGGTACGCATGTTCGGAGAACTTACTCTAATTCTTCTAATAAGAAAAGAACTATCGAATTTGTTGGTAAGGGCTTCAGACTGAACACTTACATCAAATGCTTTCAGGGGAAGTGCTGCCCCGGGGGAAGAGTGTGGCTGCTAGACGACACTATGCCTGGCAATAGGACTCTACCCTATACCACACAAACAGGAGGACCCAGTCATTGCTCTCAGACAATGGCTGCTATCATATAACCCTTATATCTGGCTACCTAACTCCCCAGACTGCACTCCCCTTCATTATTATTTGTGAGTAGCAATTGAGAGAGATGTCAACTAAACCCCTTGTGAAAGCAAAAATGAAAGTAAGGAATATGGCAACATTTACGAACTTAAACAAGGAGACCGTCCAGAAGAGAGGCAAGAGATTCCGATGTGGTCTAGAGGCCGTAGTTGAAGCTAATGGCGATATTATTGAATAAATGTACTCTTTATTATTTCAAAATATTTTTGTGTAATCTTGAAAAATATATCTGTTAAAATGAGATGTTAGTGTTATTTTCATTTTTTCGTAATTTACACAATTTGAACAGGTTAAGACGATATTGATGAGGGAAGCATATTCATGATAATTGATTCCATAATGCATCGGTTCGTGGGAAGAAGCTGTTGAAGTGGAACTTATATCTCGCTGATGGAATACGAATTGAATGAGAGTACTTTGTTACTATGTGTGTGGCATGGTGGGTGTTAGCCGTGAAGAAAACTAAGGAATGTAGTTCGACTTTCCATGGGAGGGGCGAGAGGCTTGCACCGTTTTGTCTGTGGGAAAGGTACTGCAGCTGAAAAAATAATTCATCAATCACAAGAACGCCTAGAACCTTTTGGACTCTATCGAAACAGGAAAGAGAAGACTGGGCAGCTTCTGCCTATATATGGGCAGCAGTACTCCTTTTTGACCTGAACTGTTTCTTGTAAAGATAGAGGATTGAAGGAGAAGTCAGGTACATCTTGAGTGAGGGACCGTACGTACCAGTACCATGTCAGGTCTGGGTTCAGCTGAAGTCCTTTTAAGAGTTCAAGGCCCGGGACCTCCCTGAAACACCCGTTCATTGCGATAGGCGGGAATTCAGGGTCGGCTCTGTGATGATGGAACATAACTAGTTTGGATTTTCACCTTGACAGGACATCTGTGTATGAATTTAAGGGTAATATAAACCTAATGTCTTCAGAATACATTTTTTTTACCAGAGCTCATATTGAAATTTTTCTTGTTATTATCGCTTTTCTCTCCAGAAATTCATACACAGATGTCCTCAAGGAGACATGACACAGTGGATACATGCGTTAGTTAGATTCAATGACAGGACCCAAAGAGTGTGAGTTCAATACCCGGTTAAGGCAGTGGAGAACTTTCAGAGGGAAATTAACAGGAGATAACTAATAACTGACATCCATTAGACATGGCAAATGGAACTAGAACAGTTTAGCCGAGTGAGCGAAATAAAGGGTGAAGTTCGACATTCCAACTACCTGAAGAAGGCCGGAGTGTACAACGGGCGAAACGTTGTAATATAGTTCGAATAATGTAAATAATATAAATAATGTACATAATACCTCATCTTAGAGATATAGACATATACTGAAGAATGTTTTACCTCACCCAACGTCGTTAATTGGTTTCAGAAGTCACGACTTAACCATACTATAAACCGCAAAAAACAACTCATTGTTTATTACAGTATTCATGATATGTACTTACGGTATTCTGAATAATATAATTAATTTCCACCTTATCTTCCAGCCATATAGCCCAATACGTACTTGTAATGGAACTTTTCTTCGGATCCATGGGTGAAAATGTATTCTAAATGACAACTGAAATGCCATTGAAAGAACGTCACCTGCAGAGTACAGATGTAAACAACTCTGAATTCAAAATCGGTGTTGGGGCGGAAAACAACGCACGAGTGACGCCTGTCGGCAGGAATTTAAAATAAGAACATCTGCTGAACATATTTTATTATGATATTTTTTGTATTTTGATGATTTTATCATATATATATATATATTTATATATATAATTTATATATATATAATTTATATATATATATATATATATATATATATATATATATATATATATATATATATATATATATATATATATATAAATTATATATATATATAAATTATATATATATATATATATAAATATATATATATATATATATATATATATATTAGGTTGGTGCAAAATAATGACGTAAGAATGTCGTTTTTGACGTTAAAAAAATACATCATATTTTTGCACCAACCTAATATATCAATTATATATATATATATATATATATATATATATATATATATATATATATATAATTAATTTTAAATAAGGCGAGTTTTTTTTTTTTACATATAACATTTAAGAATAACCGAATTCAATTTTTTCAATATTTTTTTTTCTTCATATGAGAACATTTTTTTCTGTTTTCGTGGTAGTGGGGTGCAATTTAAAATTAATTTTCATTGCGAGTTGGACCTCTTATTAGTTTTTCATAAATTTAATAAATCTTTTTTTCATTCGTATTATGACCTTCTTTGGTGATATCTATATATACAGTCCTCCAATATATATCTCCCAGAAAAGGCAGTCCGCACAATATTTAGCAAGTCTGTCTCACTAGATCAATTAGGAACTGAATATTGAGTTCGATCCTCTCTGGGTGCCATATAATTTCGACCTTATGCCACATTTAAGCT
This sequence comes from Acanthosepion pharaonis, assembly GCA_903632075.3. NCBI lineage: Eukaryota > Metazoa > Mollusca > Cephalopoda > Sepiida > Sepiidae > Acanthosepion > Acanthosepion pharaonis. The sequence continues at coordinate 4,016,225 of CAHIKZ030001868.1, forward strand.
ACGCGTAGAAAATCATTTCAGGGAAAGCGACAGTGTAATGATTATCAAGCTTGTCTCGCTGAATCCTTTACAACAGAGTAGCGAGTTCAATCCTTACTGGGTACCCCATATATTTGGCTTTGTACCACATGTAAGCTACGCTTAGAAAATCACAATATATCTAACAAAAATACCTTCTACATAATGATAAGGTTTTAGCTTCAGTTTGAGTCAGAAATACATCTCACATTCTATGAGGTCATTTGTGTAGTGCTCGTGAGCGTAGGCAAGTGGCCATGTTCTCTTCATTTAGCTAATGTAGGGGACATTTCTGCCGGACACTGTCTTACCATTATGGGGAAATGTTTTCTGGGAGGGATATGTGAGGGTTATTTCTGCCCTACCTTGTATATTATTATGGATTAATCTCTTTCAGTTAGGAATTCAAGTATGTTTTTTTGTTTTTTTTAACATTTTAAAATATTATGTCAGAGGATTTTTTTTATTTTGTAGGGTTGGGAAGAAATCTACAGCGTGGTCCGAATATCTTGTCATCCCTATATAATCGAAGTTCGTATTTCAGATTGCTGACACGAAAATGATGGTGTCCATACAGACCATTTTAACGTGTGACAGCGTCAATGAAAGTGAATTAACTGAATCCAGCACATTACTGTATTATTAGGTTGGTGCAAAAATAATGACGTAATAATGTTTTTTGACGTATTTTTTAACGTCAAAAAACGACATTCTTATGTCATTATTATTGCACCAACCTAATACTTGTTCTACTGTTCGTATTAATTTTTGGTTGCCGGTCACAAAACTTTCGGACCACGCTGTACAATAATTTTGCATCACAAACTGAGCACGGTTTAACTTTTATTAAGTGTAGTATTTTTCTTTTTCTTGGTTGGTTGACTGATTCTACTTAATTATTATTAACAGATTATTAACATCTATGGGATGTTTAACGTCGGAGTGTAAATATTTTGCAGGATTTTTTTATTTTGTTTTTGGATATTATAATCGTGTAGTGATGTGATGAAAAGATGTGTATTCATGCCTTTGCCAAGGGTATTTGCGCCTAAGTTAATATGACGAACCCAGCTTGAATTGGAAATCGGCTCTCCGATTAACAATTCTAAGCTATTATCTATTACACCAGCCACACTTCCAAGCTTTTACCGCCTGGTATTCGCATGCAGTCACCCATGTAGCTACTCATCAGTGTCGTCGTTCCTTAACTACGGTGATCGTTTTTTTTTTTTTTTTTTTTTGTATTCTTGATCGGGTATGTTTAATCTATAGTGATATGAAAAAATATCGAAAATAATTATTTCTGGTCATCGTGTCTTTTGTAGAATTCCACTCGCTATTTTCCAAAAATGATGAAGAATCTTTTTACATGCGTTCATCTTGACACTTTTCTAGTTTTCACTGTCTTTTCAAAATTCCTATTCATATATCGTCTCTCTTTTTTTTTCTCTACCGACCATCTTTTTTCTCTTCTGTGTCCCTCCCATCTATTTCTCATTCTCTTATTTCTCATTCTCTTAAATCTCCCCCCCCGCTCATAAGAACAACAACCAATAGGCTTTCTGAAGATATTTCTTCGCAAAACCAGTCAGAAAATCGATATCACTTTCCTCATGCGAACACGATAACCAGCCAACCAAGGCAAACTCCTTGGCATAACATCCCGACAACCACACCACGCTACCTTTTCTACTCCGCCTGCGAACATTTCGCCGATTGTAATCCACATGTCATAAATCATTGGTGAAAGGTCCGTGGGCTTCGAAGATAACGGCCGTAATTCCCTGGCAACAAAGCCTTACATCTTAGGCGCAAAGGTTTCCTAAGGTCGAAAGGTCATCGCTTGACCATATGCACTGACCGCTCAGTGGCCGCAGAAATCATGACAGATTGAGTTACTGTGCTGGACAACTGAACATGAAGAAGCGAATGCGAAAAACATCTGTCAGCGCTTGTACGAACGTAGGGACCGGTCCGGTTAATAGTCAAGGGATTTGCTTGGATTATTCCAGATACGTCAAGTGGAAAGCTTTGCATGATAAGTCGGTCCTAATATCGGCTCGTTACGATGTCGGCAAGAGTAATACTGCAGATGGGTTGTATTTTTAATGAACTACGGAGGTAGATATAAATCTACATTAGAGAAGAGAAATACGGAAGACATCTTACAATTGTTTTCTTATTTCCATTTATTTTATAGTGTTTCAATTTATTTATTACTAGTTTATAAGCTGCCTTATCAGGCTGCATTTAAGCTAGCTCCTGCGGAGGGCTCTTGATTGGGCTTTCATTGACAGATAGTGAGGAGTAGATGCCATAAGCAACAATAATCTAGAGAACTCAAAATTGATGTGTTGCATTAATATTTCAACTTAGTTTATAAAAGTTCAACGATAATTCTTCTGCTGTCACTAAATTTAAAGACAATTTAATGTACGTAGGTCTTTATTTTCGTACAAACAATTATTTCTATTTCATGGGTGACTTTCGTTTGTATTGATTTCGATTATTCACAAATTTGTCTCCAAGTTCTAAAAATTGTTATTGTACAAAAAAATTTGTCGAAAAAAAACACACACTTAAAATTCGCTGTGATTGTTTTCAGCGATATTTTTACGAAATTTTTTGCGACGATTTCTTTTTTTGTTTATGGACGTTAAAAGCGTTGATGTGTTGTCTAAATATGATAGACACTGATCTTGAAGTACTTCAGAATATAGTGGTTGGGGAATCATCTTCTATGGAGTCTGTTCTACATAGCTGTGTTTCTTGGGTTAAAGTTTTCCGAAACGAACTTTTTTAGAATTTTAGAATCCACGAATGTGTTATTATATATATATATATATATATATATATATATATATATATATATATATATATATATATATCTTTGGATCCTAATATAGCGTCTTTTATTTTTAACATCCATAATACATGACTTGTTGCGTCTTGCTTTCCAGTTTATTGGAAAGATTCCTCTGTGGCATTTGTCTTTAAGAACTATGGTGAACATTCGAATCCATCAAGTTATTGCTCGGTTAGGATTTTATCTCTTTTAACAAAGTACTACATACTAAAATCAACACCGATAAGCTACATTCGACAGCAAGGATTCTGATAGGGTGATCAGAGGTTTTGAGGAGCGCTGAACCACATCTTAATTGCTGTTGTTCTTACATCTACCCTGAACCAAGTCCCAGATCTGGGAATATAGTGAAAGACATAAAGACAAAAAAACACTATCGAAGTGTTAAAATACCAGCAATACGTTTGAGAATTTCAAGAATTGAAGCAACTTCGCCCAAATCCGTTTAAAATGTTACGAAACAACCAACATGATAGAACATTTTCATGACATTAATCTATATAATACCCTAAAATTTCTTAAATCAAACTGTATTCTAAAATATAACTTGAACAAAACTACAATTGAAAACACATCTCACCGCCTCCTAGTAATTATGTTCTCAAAAACATGTATAACATGCGCAAAAGCTGAGTATCATCTACCATGTATTCAATTGTGAAAGCAGAATAACATATTTATTTTATTACTTCCAAGCTCCCATAAAATTAAATTTTGGCAACAAATGAACCATCAGGTGTTGACATGCCCTTAAACAGACAAAAAAAGAAAAAGAAAACAACGGCGAATTTTTAAGCATCTCATTTCCAACGGTCTTCTTTCGGACAAATAATATGGCTTTTGTTTCTATTATTTTTCCGGTGATGTTTTAGCTATTATTTAATTTGTGTGTCGGGCATTAGATAAAAGTGTCGAGGCTCGGGCTGTGTCCTTTAATATCCCGAAGGCGGTTGACAGAGTTTGGCAAGGTTGTCGTTCTACAAGCTCAACGTCTACCGTGCCTCCTGACGAATGTTTGGCTTAGTACAATCCCTAACACATTATGTAATGTAGGGTGTGTTGAACATAAACGCTTCCAAGATTATATCAAATGAATGTGGGTTTCCCAGGACCCTACACATGGATTTACGTTATTTCTTCTTTTTATCGACGATCTTCCTAAAGACTTCCTAACTATGCTGATGATATGATTATTATTCCTGTCTTAATGATAAATCTATTATGACAAAAAAAAGTAAAACTTGGATTTTTCTCGAATCAGTTGTTAGCTCGTGCAAGAAATGGTTTTAAAATTTTGACGTTTCCAGAACAAAACTGTTAACCTTTAATAATTACAAATGTTGTAACCTATAGAGGGTTACTGAATGAGGAATAGTCAAAACGACGCTTGGAAATGAAATCTTTATAACATCAACAAAATACATTACTCGCCAGCGGCGTGAAGTAGGTAAACCACTGTTAGTGGTTGACTACTTGGACAAGATATTTCCCCACTTACAATCGTGTTCAAGTTATGAGGATTGGGGCATTAATGATCAAAGGTACGATATATCACACTATCTATCTTCGTATGATCATATCTATCTATCTATCTATCTATCTATCTATCTATCTATCTAGATAGATAGATAGATAGATAGATAGATAGATAGATAGTGTTTTAACCTAGAAAAGGTTACTCAATGAGGAATAACCAAAACAGAGGATGGAAATAAAAATGATAATCTTTTTAACATCAACAAAATACAATACTCGCCAGCGGCGTGATGTAGGTAAACCACTTCCAATTGTGTGCTACTTAGACAGCATATTTATTACCCATACTTACAATAGTGTCCAACATATTTATGAGTAATATATATGTCGACCATTGTCTCCTAAACTATATGTTTCTTAGTGTTCGGGCTCTTCATAGTATTGCCAAAGTGGTTCGCATTCTTTACTGATTTATAAGGTACTAGCTTAAAAGCCACCCTATTGGGCGGCATTTAGATTCCTCCTGCAAAGTACTCTTCGTGTCCATTAGTCTTCATAGGTATTCTACATAACAAAAAAGAACCATTTTTCCCTCGATTAGCATAACCGTGCCTAACTTCCAGGAGAGAGTCTTACTATACTTCCATGTTCTCATTTTTTTTTCTCTGGACATAAAATGGAACTATTGTAGTGAATTTCAATTTCTGGGTCTACTGCTATTAAAGTTAGCTCACTGTGTTGTGGCAGACAGTTTTTCCTGTCGGAATTTATCTTGCACGCTTATAAATCTACCATTTGTTCGTGCTTTCAATATTGCTGGTATATCTGGTCTTGTGCTCTTTCTATATATCTCGAATTTCTCAAATAAGTTCAAAGAAACGGCTGTAATGTAATCGATCATGACCTGACATTTCAACTTCGTCAATTTCTCACTGCCAAGACATGACCTCCCATTCTCTTTTCTATAAATATGTACATGACCATTGTTCTGATTGTCATGCGTCTTTGCTACCACGACTGCATGCCAACATGCTACCTCAACTTGCAAGTCGAGTTGGCAATAGGCACGCAGGCCAATACTATACCAATTACCTTTGCATGCAGTACTATACTATCCCAATTACCTTTGCACGCAGGCCAATATTATCCCAATTACCCTTGCACGCAGGCCAATATTATCCCAATTACATTTGCGGTGTTGGTGTCTTAGCCAGCGAATTTATAGTTCTAAAGTGCTGGTAACGATTAGTATGCCATCGCTTTAGGAGTCCGCATTGCTTGGCACCTATTTTTTTATGAGAGTTACGATCTGCCTCTAGACATAATGCCACTAAAACGCAAGATGTTACAGAGAATGATAGTGAAAGAGAATGACATGACATACATGACTTTAATGGACAATAAAACAACAGGCATCAAGAAGATCTGCGTTGGTTTTAATTTTAGAAGATTCTAGCTGACAAGGAATAAGAAATCACAAGGAAATTTCATAAGCAAGAAGTGCAACCCCCCCAAAAAAAAACAATTAGAATAGAAATTACGGTTACATCTGACAAGTTCAACAGTAAAACGGTGAGAACTATTTGTAAGTTCTATGCTAATTTTTTTCTAGCTTTTAGAAATCTCTTCCGTCCCATGCTTTCCCGGAAACTTTGACTTTGAAAACTTCAAATACACTGTCAATCGTTATCTACTGTCTTCTTGATTTCTCTTTTATTGTTCCTACTCCCTAATAAATTTTCTTTTTTCCTCATTCTTTACACTCACTAAACGTTTGTGTCTTAGTGGCTTTACCAAAAACCTGCAATCGAAACTTTGCGTCCTTCTGTTTCGTTGTATTCCAAGTTTTTTTTTTCTTGCACTAATAGATAATCGCAGTCCTGGTGTGCGCTTTGAATGGGTAACTGATGAACTTGTAGGACTGGCGCCAAATAGGACTCTTGGGCAGGCATTTTGAGCAGCATGGGTTTTGGCTTGAGTTTTTGCTTCCAACGCGTGCAATGAATCAGTTTCTACAATCATGCAGCGGCCAATTTATCCCGGCCCTTGTTTCCTGTTGAGTTGCAATTTCTTGTCATGTAATGGGATTCTACCGTCAATAAATTAAAAAAACGAAAAAAAAAAAAAAAAAAACAAACTTCGTAAAGATAAACTAAAAACGCTGTATAAATTAAGATTAATCGTATTTTAAAAAATCTATCGATTAAATTTAAACACGTCTTACATCAGTTTGAGCCAATCTTTCATTTTAATAAATAATATCTTGTTTATCCGTAATGTCAGTAAAGGCATATATATGTCGACCATCTCCTAAATTATGTGTTACGTGGGGTTGGCACTGATTATATTATTGAAAAAGTGGTTTCGAATTCTTTACTGAGTTCTGAGGTACTAGCTTAAAAGCGGATTTATTAGGTGCTAGCTTAAAAGCGGATTTATGAGGTGATAGCTTATAAGCGGATTTATAAGGTACTAGCTTAAAAGCGGATTTATGAGGTACTAGCTTAAAAGCGGATTTATGAGGTGTTAGCTGAAAAGCGGATTTATGAGGTGCTAGCTTAAAAGCTGATTTATGAGATACTAGCTTAAAAGCGGATTTATGAGGTGATAGCTTAAAAGCGGATTTATAAGGTACTAGCTTAAAAGCGGATTTATGAGGTGCTAGCTTAAAAGCGGATTTATGAGGTGATTGCTTAAAAGCGAATTTATAAGGTACTACCTTAAAAGCGGATTTATGAGGTACTAGCTTAAAAGCGGATTTATGAGATACTAGCTGAAATGCGGATTTATGAGGTGCCAGCTTAAAAGCGGATTTATGAGGTGATAGCTTAAAAGCGGATTTATAAGGTACTACCTTAAAAGCGGATTTATGAGGTGCTAGCTTAAAAGCGGATTTATGAGGTGCTAGCTTAAAAGCGGATTTATGAGGTGATAGCTTAAAAGCGAATTTATACGGTACTACCTTAAAAACGGATTTATGAGGTACTAGCTTAAAAGCGGATTCATGAAGCACGAGCTTAAAAGCGGATTTATGAGGTACTAGCTGAAAAGCGGATTTATGAGATACTAGCTGAAAAGCGGATTTGTGAGGTGCTAGCTTAAAAGCGGATTTATAAGGTACTAGCTTAAAAGCGGATTTATAAGGTACTAGCTTAAAAGCGGATTTACGAGGTACTAGCTGAAAAGCGGATTTATCAGGTACTAGCTTAAAAGCGGATTTATCAGGTACTAGCTTAAAAGCGGATTTATGAGGTGCTTGCTTATTGAGCAGCATTTATCATAGTTCCGATGGAGGGTTCTTGAATGGGCTTTCGACTTGTTCAGAAGTTTGGTAGTCCCTAGGTCTTGGAATATTCTCAGTACTGGAAGCTTTCCTTGCTACTATTTGATCTGGGTTTTCATTTTTACGGGGCTTCCTTTTCCTCGCAGTAGCCTTGTCTGTTTTGATTGCGATTTGGCCCTCAGTTGGCGGAGGTTACTTTTTGCAAGGCATACTGCTGCCGTATGTTATAGACAACAATATACTACAGAAGAACTCAAAATTGGTCTCGGCATTTAAGTATTGCATTAATATTTAAGCTTACCCTTTTTAGGGTTCAACGATAATTCTTCTGGCACCAATTAATTTAAAGACAATTTCATGTATATAGGTCCTTACTTTCCGTCCAAATAATTATTTTTATTTCATGGGTGACTTCCGCTTGATTTCGCAAATAATTTTGATTATTCCTAAATATATTTCCAAGTTGTAAAAATTGTTATCGTCCAAAAAATTCGTCGGAAAATATCACATAAATATTGCCGAAAACAATTGCAGTAATGAAAATTTGGGAATCTAAAATTCCAGGATTACGAATCCGAATCAGGCTCGGAATGTTTATAATTTTCTCACGGTGTCGGCCTGATTCCAAAATGGTATGATATGTTGGGATACAGCCTCTAGGAGTGAAGTTGAAAACATGGAGAATTTTATTTTCAAACACTAATTTTAGAACAGTAATTTTTGCATTTGAACATGAGCTTCTTACATTTAGAGTAATGTCCCTTTAATTATTTTATTAGCAGAAGCCAAGGTGGCGGAATACGAAAACAATCGCAGGAATGAAAATTTGGGAATCCCAAATTTCAGGATTGCGGGTCCGGATCGAGTCTGGAAGGATTTTAATTTGCACACGGTGTTGGCCTGATACCCAAATGGCATGTTGGGTTACGCCCTCTTGGAGTAAAGTTGAAAAAGTGTGACACATTAACATTCGCCTTTATTTATATAGATTATTTAAATCCGACGAAATGTTTTTTCCATCGCAAATAGTCTTCGTTATAATCTTCTTATCGTTACACATGGCTTATATCATCTTGCAAGATGAAAGATTATCCGAAATGATTGATGATCAGTAGTTTAAAACCGACCTATTATGTCGGTGGAAGCAGTTCGCCATCAAATGTTATTTTGTTTAATACTAGTAATAGAAACAAAGCAATAAATAAGAACTAAAAGTATAAAATACTTAGCGAATACATGAGGACATTTTTATATCATTCTCGTTTTTAAAAATATTTGAAAAATAAATAGTAGAAGAATATATACGACATTCAATATATATATATATATATATATATAATCAATTAATTTATAATATTAATGCTCTGTAAATTTACATTGAGCACTATTTTGTAGAAATAAAAATATCTATAAGAACACCGGATTGTATATCTTACTGTTCTTTCTTTTTATTTAAATACATACATACATATATATATATATATATATATATATATATATATATATATATATATATATATGTGTGTGTGTGTGTGTGTGTGTGTGTTCTCGTGTATGTTTCTATGTGAGTATCTCTGCTGATCGCGCCTTGTAGTGGAGAAGGAGTTTCCATGTTTCAGTGAATCTGAGGACGATGGCAGGACCACCCTTGGCGTCAAAGTCGAAGACGAGGACCCAGATTAAGCGCAACCAATCCAAGACACACCAACGGTGGAAAAAAAGCGGGTGATTATTACAACAGATCTCAACGATTGAACCAGCGGATGAAGAGGGCTACGCGTGACGGACATACTATAGAAGGCGCTACTCGAAATTATAACAGACTCAGTGGCAGTCCGTTGCCGTTTCCTATGTCCGATTCCATATGTGCTGCAGAGGAATGTCGGGAAATCAAGTGCGTTGGTCACTTCCTGGTATGTTGATGTCCACCTTAAACAGATTCACACTATAGGCAATTTCTGCTACTCTGATATTCTATCACCTTCAAACAACTCTTTCAAGGCCAAACAGTTATAGGGAATGGATGACGGGAGCGGGTTTTGGTGAAGCTTCTGTTCCTGAACCTGCATGATGGCGGTCAATTTAATCAGCAACGCCATCATCATAAAGGAAGCTCTCAGCAAAAAAGAAATTACATTTTTTGGATACGAGATAAAGCTAACCACGTCGAAAAGTCCAATTGTTTCATATTCATACGAAGAATAAAATGCTTCTTTTTTTTTAATATTCTGGATTTCATACAATGAATGTGTGGAATCGTGGATTCCACCCTTTTCCGTGTGTGTACGCGCGCGCGCGGATTGCACCCCTTCCTCTCACGTTCAACTAAACATAGCAGTAAACAGCCTCTTTTTGGCTGTCGTGAGGAAGGTTGCTGACTAGCTACTCCCTGATACCGTCTAGAATCAGAATTTGAATTTTTCCCGCGCGTTTCCTGACGTCACGAACGAACAGCATTTTTAAATTAGTCGCCGCCCGATTTTCAAACTAGATGGTTGACTCATGTATTCCGTGCCCCTAACCCATACTCGGGCCGGAATATCTTATTCTTAACAAACCAAAACTTCAACATGTCGACCTCACACTTTTCCAAGACTCATCCTCGTCTTGATGCAAACAGCATGTTGAACTTTCCCCCGTTTTCGGCTAGAAAATGTAGAGTTTTACGACACCGTCGTCAATATATTTTTCCAAGACTCATCCTCGTCTTGATGCAAACAGCATGTTGAACTTTCCTCCGTTTTCAGCTAGAAAATGTAGAGTTCTACGACACCGTCGTCAATATATTTTTCCAAGACTCATCCTCGTCTTGATGCAAACAACTCAGAATGTTCCTTCACTGAAGAAGATTGATAAACTGTTCATACGCCTTTGAAACTTCTAACCCTTACGAACCAGTTCCAAAAAAGATAACATTTCACATACATTACTAAACCTCACAGTGAGTACCTTTTCCTATTTGTGTACGCATACACCTTTCGTTCATAAAGACATTTTTCCAGAACTTTCTTCCTGAAGAAACTTTTCCCGACTTAGCCATCTTGGTTTTCTGTTTTGGCGCGGATCACTGTCATTCCTTCAGTGACTACTTGTCACAACCTTTTCATTAATTGCAAAGATCCAGTAACTTTACTGAATGTCTCCACTGTCGAGACAATTTACTTGTTAAAAAATAATAAAATTTCATATGTTTTTACAACCAGACTCGTTTTGTCGTTTCCTCCTGTCTATCTACATTGTATTATTTTTATGCACTTGTTGAATGACCCCTTTTCCTCACTAAGAATACTCATTCAATATTTTTACTTTGTGGATTCGGTAGTCATAAGTAGTGTCTGACACAAGGCCACCTTTTTATAAACCAGCACTGCATGCTACCGGCTCCGCAACAAAGGCCTCGAAAGCCCCTGAGGTAGAGGGTCTTATCAAAATAGTAACGATCAATGTCTTGCGAGTTATGAATGGAAGAGAGGGGCGTATTAAGTGAAGATTAAAATATTTTTTCTTTCATTTACCCATTTGCTGAACTGTTTCTCACTTACTGATTTTTGTAAATGAATGACTGTTTTTGGATATCGTTTCAGTGATGTATACAGGTTTCCCTGTTTTTCAAAAGGAATACGTCAGAGTAGCGATATTTCGAAATAAATTCATTCATCTGGATAATTAGTTTATTCATTTATTTATTCAATTAGCGCATTTTTCCCTGCTATAGTCACCACTCACCTGCATCTCACCATTGTAGCTGTGGCGACATTGAAGGCAGAATAATGCAATGGCTTGCACCTTTTGAAACCGGTGATGTTCAGGCTAACCCGTCCCTCCTCTCAGAAATTTAAGGGGTAAGACCTAAAATATATAAGATTATTTGAATTCAGTGTTTACCTTCAGACAGACGATGACATATGGAGACCGTACCCTACTCAGACTATTTGACCCCTCCACAACCTTTCGGCTGTACCGAGGAGACACAAAAGAATATAGAGCATTACATTTGCGGACGGCAGGAATTGCCGGAAAGGCTTCAGTGTTGACAGCCAACCGACTTTGTGGTTTTCCAATTGGATTTACTTCCATAGCATTTTCCTTTCTTTTTTGGTGTGTGTGCGTGGGGGGGTGTTGGTTGATTGGAAGGATATGACCGCAAGCGGTGGAGGTTTAAAATCAGTTTTTTTTTCTTCCCCTAAAGAAAAGGAGATTATGAGACGTCATTTTTCCATTCGCCCATTTTTCCAGCATGGTTGTCTTAGCCTATTTTAAACGCAGGCCACAGAAGCATTTGATAGATGTTGGGGTATTGTTCCCATTATAAACACCGGCTATGACAATCCTTGTAACGTATATACTTTAGAGGTTTCTTTCAAATGTCGGATTACCATTGATAACCTTGTAAGTTTTATATTTATTTACTAAATGGAATCTTGTTTCTGTATGTGACAATAAATTATTAAGAAATTTTATTGGTCGAATTATGGAAGATGATGCCATGTAAATTTTCCCTAGTTGCTATTTCACAAGTTTTCTTTCAGTTGTCGCGTGACATTTGGAAAACCCTATACATATAATATACATATAACATACATATAAAAAAAATATAATAAAAATATATAATAATAATTATATTTAATGACTATATATAAAATTTAGTGTACATATAATATAAATATAATGTACATAAAAATATATATGCAATATGTGTTTTAAAAGCTCTCCTAAAAAAGTAAATATTGTTTTTAATATACTAGATTAGATAAAAAAAAAAAACACTAGGAAACAAGACAAACTACGAACTATTATATGAGTAAACTAACAAAATAATAGAAATGTCTGTTAATTTTAGAAAAAAAAAGAAGATAGGAACAGAAATGAAAATATATATCGGTATTTAAGCCTAAAATATTCGGAGAATTACGAAGTCTTTATTTATAAAGAAGTTTTTATTTAACATCCCATAAAATCCTTTAGACTGCCATTTTGACAGCATTAACACCTAAAATAATAAAAAAAAAGTAGGAAAGTAAAAATAAAACAAAAGACACCTGGTCCAGTGGGGAAAAGTGCGACTTGACACAAAAGTTGTGAGTTCAATACATGGTTACAGCTGGGACGAACAAAAACTTGTGTTAAGGTGAGATAAATGATATTGAGTCATCCTGAAAGGTATGGCACGTGGAACTAGAACAATCTACCCGGTAGAAGAAATAAAAGGTTTCTGTTTGAAATTCCCAATTTTTGAAAAAAGCTGTAGCGTAAACGTCCGAAAAGTATTGAATATGGCAAAAAAAAAAAAAATGAGGACAACAGTATGAACACTGTAAATAGTGTAAATAAATGCAAAGTTCATTAATATAACTTCAGATAAGCGTAAATTAAAATTTTATTATATTTTTTTTTTACTTTTTTATTTCTGGATCTATCTTTCCCAGCCTGTTCATATCTATCTATCTGGCTAGCTATCTCAGTCTGTTCCAAACTATCTATCTATCTATCTATCTATCTATCTATCTATCTCAGTCTGTTTATATCTATCTATCTCGGTCTGTTGTATCTATCTATTTATCTCAGTCTGTTTATATCTATCTCGGTCTGTTCTACCTATCTATCTATCTATCTATCTATCTATCTCGGCCTGTTCTATCTATCTATCTATCTATCTATCTATCTATCTATCTATCTATCTCAATGTGTTCATATCTATCTATCTATCTATCTATCTATCTATCTGTGACGGTTACACACCTGGCCCAGGGTCGGATCCTTTGGTTACGGCGCCAACGGTGACGTCGCTCCTCCTGGTCGCTCCTCCTGGGTCCAGCGTGCCCGCCCAACCCCTTGGTCAGATGATCACCAGCCTCGCCTTTCCCGACTCGCTTCCAATACCTGGTCACTAAAGCAACTGTACCGATCTCCGGTCTGTCTACCCACGCTGTGTTTAGATCTTAGACAGACGGGACCAGCAGGGATTGGGGCCGATACAAGTTGAGTCCGACGGGGTGGCAAAACACAAATAAAAAGAAAAATAAACTCACGAGACAAAAGTTACTGATAAAAAGGGTGACAACCTTTTATATCTAATGTCCGTTACATAAAGAAAAATTGTTCTTATTTCCCGACCCGCTCTCTGTGGACTATAAATGGCAAGCTTCTATCACACAACCTAAAGATTTCGAATTGCCTACTCTTTAGAATTGTGTATGTCGGAGTGTGGTTTGGTTCGACACTGGGGCTAATTTCTATCGATCATTCGCAGTTGATTCTTCTCTCCGACTTGAGTTGTATTTCTTCTTCTTCGTCGACTTAGGCTGGAAGTTCTCTTGTCTTCGACTTGGGCTGGAAGGATCTCTTGCCGCAACTCAGCCGCAACTCTCTGTCGTGGAGGTGATCTCTTCTCGCTGCCGTCCGGGGCTGAACTGCCTTTTGTCGATTGGGGCCCTGCTTTTATTGACGCCGCAGCAAACCGGGGTGGGTCTGTCGGCGTCAGGGTTTTCTCGATAATTCCAATAGCCGCATTAATTCTGTTTCCCCATTATCGCTATTGTTTTCACCCCTACTTCCTCATAGTGCTTTTGGTGGGGAGGCGCATATCCATCTCTCTCGGTCTCTCCTATGTCAGGTGACCGCTTTCGACTAATGAGATTCTGATCGAGCATTTCTTTCTTTTCTTTTCCGCAGCCACGTGACCGTTTTCGGCTAATGGGATTCTGGTTGATCATTTCTTTCTTTTCTTTTCTGCAGCCACGTGACCGTTTTCGGCTACTAATGAGATCCTGATTGGGCGTTTCCTGCAATCAATCGGGGCGGGCTTATATCGTTCTTGTTCTAAAAAAACAAAATCTAATTTTTTCCTTTTTTTTTTCGCACGTACGAAAAATGACCATCTTGGCCTTCTCTCACCTGGACTTTGTCAAACAGCCCGCCGCTAATTAGACTTGACTTCAGAAAGGATCTTTTTTCCGCCTTCTTGGCGCCCCTCAGAGCCAAAAGCAATTGTCCCTCTTTTTTACCTCTTTGTTTTTCCTGATAGTCAAAAATCTTAATTATCTACATTGAAAATGTTCCACTTTATTATCGTGGGTGTCCAATTCTTAACAGGTCAGGATCTGTATATAGTTCCACCGGTCACCCCTCAACCCAATAACACTTTTCTCTGATTAAGATTTCGTTCTTATTGTTCTAAAAAAAAGAATTTCCCTTTCTCCAATTTGACAATGAGTCTTTCCATGCAAAAAGTAGGCTAGGTGCTTTGACCGATATCTGGCTTCCATCAAGCGGCCCGATTTGATATCATGTCTTTTTTTCCTTTCTTTCTTCTTATTATTTCTAATTTATTCTTCCAATTGTCTTTAAAATTTCGGTCAACATGCTAGCTAAGATATCTTTCTGACTCCTACCTCCACCACTGACTGGGTCATGCATCATCCAACCTCTTTCTTTCTTTTTTTTCCTCTTCTTCCCTTAGGATCGTCTAAGTACAATCTTAGTGAATTATTTTCAACTCAATTATTTTCCGTTTAAAAAAAAAAAATCAACAACCTGTTTAGTAACCCGAGTAAGAAAAAAAATTAAATCATATTTCTATGAATATTTCTAATAATGCAAGGTGCCACATATCTATCTAATGTGTTCGTATTATATATGTTATCTTAATATATTTTCATATCATATATGTTATATTATTTCGGTACTTTTTCAGTCTCTCCTCCAAGCATATATTTCAATTTATTTCTGTATTTTTTTATCTTTGTTAATTGTTTATATTTGTTAATTCCCTCCATATATGCTTGACAGCATAGCGTTTGTGGTATATATTTCGTATTAGAATTGGCAGTAGATGATTTTTCATGATTCTTTCCCAGTTGTTCCCATGGGCTCACCTTTCTTACACTTGTTCGCCTGATATAAATACAATGAAAACTTTATACGAAAAATCTCATAATCTAAAAATGGAAAGAGATTTCAAAATTTCATATGATTCATCGTTCGAACATAATTTTCCTAAAATTCAGTGCCTCTCATATTTATTTAACATATATACAACCTCGCACTACAAGAATTTACCAGTTTGAAGGACCGTTTTGTAATTAGTATCTTAAAATTTCTGTCTGAACTTCTGGTGTAATAAGATATGACCTAAGCTATTTATATTTGGAATATTATCCTGATTTTTATTGTAGTTATCCGGACTTTCCCAGGTGTATACCGATCTGGGTAAACCACAGGGAATTCTGAACCTAATGATTTAATTAATCTAAGGGAGTAGACTATTTTCGTTCTACTGAAGGGTTTACCAAGGAGGAACGGAGAGCATTGGAAAACATCTTTCGCTTGCTGAATCTTTTCATCATTCGTGGAGCTTGACGGACGTCATGCTTCTTCTTCTTGCAGAACGCATATCTGGCCATTTTTAAACTTCCTATCCATTCACTACGCGGTGGTGCACTGTCGTCGTATTTTGATAAAGTCCATCGAAATCGGATCGGATTTGTTGCTTGCTATCGGAGCGGCCATGTCTACACTGTAACAATAGCAAGAACAGTGATGCGATCAAACCCAAAAAATTCGATTACATGACCACATTAGAGTCAAATATAACCATGAGCAGAAGTGACAAATCTAAAGGTATATAATGGCGGCAGTGCAGATAATTTTGTCTTTACCCTCGTATATATGTGTATATATATATATATATATATATATATATATACACACACAAACAATATATATATATATATACATACATATATATATATATATATATATATATATATATATAAAAGAGAGAGAGAGAGAGAGAGAAATATAGTTATATATATTTATATCGATTGCAGGCCCATTAGAAGCCCAACTTTCTCCTAGACCGCCCTGATATTTACAGAAGAGAGACGTAAGCGAATGTAATGAATCCACTCTCCGATTCTTCAAACATGGCCGCTATCCATTACTCCGCCGTGCTCCCAACAATGGAAGTATATATCAGGCCATCCCATAAGTTCTGTCCGAATTTTGATTAAAGAAAACAAGTAACCAAATGTTACATTTAATTACAGATTTATTCAACAATGTATTTTCCCTGATTATCTATGACTTCCTTCAATCTATTAACAAGCTTACTAATTCCATTACTGTAAAATTCTTTTGGCTTTGATTTGAATAACTCACAAATGTCAGTTTTAACCTCTTCCTGTGTTACAAAAGCTGTTTCTTCCAAATGATTCTGTAACCTGCGAAACAAATGGTAATCAGAAGGAGCAAGATCGGGAGAATAAGGTGAGCGAGGAATTTTCTTCCAACCAAGTTCTTCGATCTTTTGTGACGTGATTCTTGCTGTGTGGTCGCGCATTGTCCTGATGAAACATCACCCCTTTTCGATTCACTAGAGCAGGACTTTTTTTCCTCAAAGCTTGGTTCAAATTCTCTAATTGCTGACAGTATATATGAGCATCAATTGTTGCATTAGGTGGTAAGAATTCAAAGTGGATTATTCCTTGGCAATTCCACCAGATTGAAAGAAGAACATTTTACCCATGAAGTTCCATTCTCGGCTGTGGCTGGGGTTCTTCCCTTTTACCAACTCACTATCTACGACGCTTAACATTTCGATAAAAGTACCATTTTTCGTCGCCAGTCAAAAGTCTATCCAAAAAAGGTAAAACAAGATGGCGAGAATGGAGAGAAGAGCAGATGTGAACTCGGGATTTGAGGTTGTTTCCAGACAACTCATGAGGCACTCATTTTCCAAGTTTACGAACTTTTCCAAGTTGTTGAAGATGACGATGAACAGTTGTATGGTTTGAACTGAGAACCACTACCAATTCCTCAACTGATAAAGCAGGATTTTCTTCAAGGGCGGCTTCAAGAAGCTTTTCATCAAACTCAACTGGACGTCCGGTTCTATCTTAATCTCCAAGGGTGAAACGATCTTCTGTAAATTCTTTCATTCACACATTCCTCTCCATAAACTGAGTGAATGTTTCTCGCCGCTTCGACTGCTGAATATTCTTTCCTTGAATTTCCTTTCTTGAACTCATAAAGCATTATGTGCCTCAAAAGATTAGCAGGGTTTAAATCAAACAAAATTTAATTTTATTGTTCCCTGAAATAAAATATTTGATCGGTTTAAATGTATCTAAACATAACAATAATGTTCAGCTCCATTAGACATTATAAAATACTCTTTAAATTTCGTTCATTTTAACAAAAGTTAAAAATTCGGACAGAACTTATGGGATGACCTGATATATATATATATATATATATATATATATATATATATATATAGAGAGAGAGAGAGAGAGAGAGAGAGAGAGTGAGAGAGATACATATATATATATATATATATGCACATATATATAGAGAGAGAGACAGACAGGCACACAGACAGACACACACAGAACGGAGATAGATAGATAGATAGATAGATAGATAGATAGATAGATAGATAGATAGATAGATAGATTAATGCTACATATGCCAAGACAATGTGTGAAAGATCTATCGGCAGGTAGATACAAATTTAACAAACAAAATGTGACATATATATATATATATATATATATATAGATAGATAGATAGATAGATAGATAGATAGATAGATAGATAGACATGTCGAGACGATATGTAAAAGATTTATCGGCAGCTAGACTAGAGAATGCATCAACTTGCAATGATTTAAAATTAGTTCTGGAAAAGCTAAAGAAAAAGATAGGATCCTTCCAGGCAATTATTGTCCCGGTTTATACTTTTTTTCCGCCCATGGTAATATGTATATTTATATAACACTGCGATATATAGCCGAGACAGTAAGAGACGAAAAGTTGGTAAAATAAGAATTAAAAGCGTAACGTTCGGATATACAAATAGAATTACAGTAGGAAAAAAGACGTGAAATTAGTTATCACACCTGCAAATAAAGTAGAATAAATACGAGAACTGTAAATAGCAAGAAGATAGAATACATTGTCCTCAGCAAGACTGATATCTTAAGCTTCAACTATTTATGCAGTGTCGCAATAAACAGGGGAAACATTGATAGATTTTATGCAGGAACTAAACAAAGTACGAAGTGATATAAAAGTTTCGCTTCAAATAAAGTAACTAGCGATGAATTGCTTTGTAATATCGAAACTCCTATACGTCATTTAATACTGGACTAAGTTCATTCAAATATCTTTTTAAAAACAAAAACAAAAATCTGTTCATTTTTTGTACAGACTCCAGCTTCGATACATGCCAGAAGTTTACAATCTTAAGCTTCTTCCATATTTACATAATTCTCAGTTCCAACCTATTTCGCTTAAACCATTTCAAACGCTTCTATCTTGAATGATTTTTGTGTCTTGCAGTGAATTAGCTCTGAATAAAATATGTGAATTCATCTCATAAAGAATTACCCAAAATTTGATGTCCGTCCTAAAATGATTGACTGATTGATTTTTTAATGGTATATCAACTCCTTATAGGTTATCGTGACCAAGTAAATGGTTAAGTGATAACAAAAACCAGGTTTGCAGATATATCGTGTATTAAACAGTAAGTACACCAGAAGAGTATTACACGATTAGTGAGAGTGTATTGAATGTACTACCGCTCAATCTATTCAGTGTTCATTGTTCCCAGAACCTTCTCTCCTACTAAACTTATAGTAAGCGAAAGAGTCTAATATACACTCTTAGAGGGAGGACACCACAACAGTTATTTAAAGACGACATTTAATTTTCTTGTGAGAATTGAACTAATAAAAAATTGATATATGTTATTCTGCTTTCACAATTGAATACATGGTAAATGATACTCAGCTTTTTTGCATATACATGTTTGTGTGGACTAGAGATGGTGATATGTGTGTGTTTATGTTGTATATATATGGAGTTATATTTATGACTTATTTCCTTAAATAATTATAGAATATAGTAATCAATTAATGTTATGAGAGAGTTTTTCATGTTAGTTGATTGATATTTTGTGATGGCAGATCAACATCTACGAATGGTTTAATAAAGCAATCTAAATATTTCGAACACAATTTGATGACTTCAACTAGGGATAAAATCTATTGTTGGCAATTCTACTATAAATAGGTAATGTTGGTAAATTTTTTTATATAAAAATGTGTTGCTGGTAATTTTACTATAAAATTCACACGAGTTATCATGCGGTTGTACACAGATGCATACTGATAGCGGGTCTCCTGCACCTTATGAGTTAAATGTAATGGTTTTCTCTGTTATCTGCATGTTATTGGTAGTTATGGACCGTTAACACTTTCCGCAGTATTAAATATTATTACTAGTTATCTGTTGGATATAGATAGACATTAAGTTATAGCATATCCAACATATTCAGCACCTTCCTCAGTATAGATAGATAGATAGATAGATAGATAGATAGATAGATAGATCCAAATGTCACGAGAAAGAAGCGAATATAAATTCAAACGTAAAAGAGATCTCAATACAAAATGTAGAGCAATAGTTATTTATCATAAGGTATTACATTCAAACGTACATGTTAGCACTACAAAAATGCATATCTGCATCGATGCCCAGTTCAGGAATCTCATCGGTTGATGATCAAAAATAGTTGTCATTTTTCGAAAGTAATAACTTATAATATATATATATATATATATATATATATATATATATATATATATATATATGTATGTATGTCACAACAAGATGTATCCTTTCCGGTTACATCTTTAATGTGTTAGACATCCGACATCATTTATATTTCTCTCACTTAAACCGTCTTTAACTCACCTCTCGAAAACTTCTCTCTGTTAAGTTTTAATCTCCCACCTTCTCCGTCTGTTACCCCTCTCTTTAGGTCTAACATTCGTCCCACACTCTTATACTTACACTCTCTCTAAATTCTATTTTTTATTTCCGGAGTTGTTTAAGACTTTTTATTTTATACTTACACTGTCCTGGACACTGAGTTCTACTTGGATTCTATCCTCTCGGAATTATTTTTATTAAAAAATGTATATGTATGTGTATGCATATATGTATATATATTTATTTATTTTGCAAATGTATGTGTATATTTACCACTTATCTATCTATCTATCTATCTATCTATCTATATATATATATATATATATATATATATATATATATAATCTTTGATCCCCACCCGATTAGATGCCTGAATTGCGCATCGAAACATCATATCAGTATACATTGTGTATTTTTATTTATATAGACAGACTGAAATTACCTGAGAAAATAAAAACTATTTGAAAGAAAATTTTGATATTTTTCTTAATAATTTTTGGCAGGCTACCCAGAAATTAATCCCCGAATTGAATTGATCGCAAAGAAAAATAACCGTCATGATATGTCTAAATGATCCTGTTTGAATCAGTATATATATATATATATATATATATATATATATATATATATATATATATATATACTTAAAGTGTTTTTCTTTCAATTATTACCTCTGAATTTACATTGAGCTCTCAGGATTTCATCCTCCTTGGGACTACTCATACGGATTACTAGGTTTTTCGTAACTTACATTTATATATATATATATATATATATATATATTCTTTTTTAATTTATTTCTGTAGACATTTTTTTTAATGGATATTTGAGTAGATGCTCTTTTTTTATCTATTAAATAGTATATTAATTCATTTACATCTGCCAGCCTAAATATTCGAGAAATGTTGTAGGAAAAATATGCGTCCTGCAGCAGGATTCGAACCTGTGTTACCTAGGGGAAACCGTCTTTAGATCTGATTTGCCTTAGACCAATTCTGTCAAGTATGACATCCTCAGCAACAAAGCCTGAATAGTGCTTTTGAATGAGCATAACTGGATTGGTCGCGTGACAAAGAAAAACTGTTTTATATAGATTTTAGAAGCATTTAATCAATATTTTTAGTACTTACCCTCTTTATTTATGTTTTCATTTGTCTGCATCTGTTTTCCGAATTAATTTTCATTTATTAAATGTTCCAATCGATTTGTATTTAGCCAGAGGCTCTGTTATCGTGCTTTTATTTCGGAAGTTTAAACTATCGAAATATTCATACTTCATAAAAATATTCTCTACTCCTGGAAATTTACGAAACACCTCCGTCTGAATATGTGCTGTCTAGCTACTTGGGCAGCTTTTTTTACCTATTTCTCAGATATAAATTAGGGGTGGGTGATATTCGTATCGGATTATACACGAGTATACAGGGTGCAATGGATAAATTGTCGTTTAATTTACGCAAAAATGAAAATTACAACGACATCTCAATTTAACAGATAGATGCCGTACCTTCGTAATTACCATTAGATTCATCCAACTGTTTCCGAATCTTATGCACTGGCCTCGGACCGACACCCAAACACTCTGAAATGCTCGTATTATAGCTTCTTCTCTTTTTCTTTTAACGGCATTCACCCGAAGTGGGTTGAACCGGTTCCGATATTGGAGTTTCATGGGAATTTGGAATTCACAAGCGGTCCACGAACCCGCATGTATAGCACATGAGATTTGATTATAGTGGTGAAGGTTTCGTGCAGGACCATCCACACTTTTTGAAGGGCCGATTACAGAGACCTGGTGCACTACGTGCCACAAGGTCCCCAAACGACCGTCCGCAGGTTTTGAATTCAGAGTTGTCCTTCTCCTAAACCATTTGCCATCCAAGAATCCAGTCTGTCCTGCTATTTGCCTATAGCTGGAAGGAGAAGTAGAGAATTCACACCTCTCCCAAGCACGTAAGTGAATGTAATGGATTCGACTGGAATTCGAACTCCGCTCACCGATTCCTCAATCGAAGCCGCTATCCATTACTCCACCGTGCCTCCTATTGTAGCTTCCGCTGTGAATACCAAGCAATACATTGTGCCATTTCCAAATTTCTGGCGGAGCTAATTGCGTCATGATGCTCTTTTTTTCAAAGATGGTGTCCAGTTGACCATACTGTACAGTCGACAGAATCAAAAACAAACAACGTGAATGCACGGAATTAAAGATAAAATGGCGTCAATTTACCTATCACACCAGGTATACATTAATTTGAAGTTGCGTTGGTTATGTCCTTTGCAATACAGAATACGATAATAAAAAGAATTGAACTATTAAAACAATATTATTAAATCAATGACGTCTTTAATTTCTAACCATTTAATAAACCAGGCTTTACTTAGGGATAAACACTTCTCTTATCAGATGACAATATTTAGCAATTTCCTCCAACGTAAGCATATAAGTAAAAAAAAAGTCAAATCATCTTGTGTTATTGCTTTACAAAAAAAATAAGACCCACTTTTATATATATTTTAGAAGCAAATTAAATGTTAAGTACACACAATTTGTATTTATGTTTTCCATCGAGTGTTGGGTTCCATAAGATATTGTCAGTTCTTAAATGTTCGAGTTGATTTGTATTTAAATGGAGGATTCATTATCGCTGATTTCTTCCAGAACGTTTTCAAAGGAGGCCTTTCATCCGATAATTCTTATATGCCTTCAGTCACTCTTTTATCACCCCATAGGCATGTTCTGCTATCCCTTTACTTAAACTCGTTGGGTAGATTATGTTTTGTATTCCCGTCTCCAACCTGTCTTCAATCTGCCCTGTGAGTATCAAATTTTCCAAGTCCTTCTTCCTCATTATGTGCTCTTGAAATTTCAACCGACTGTTTCTGGTGTTAAATGTCAACGTCCTTTGTGTTTCCATTTTGTCTAAAGCTTTGCTGTTAGTCGCATATTCGGTCCCTGTCATTCAACCTTCTGTTACCTCAAGTCTCGTCTCCACCTGTGAGGAGATTGTCCAGCATTTGCTACCATATAGGAGAACTGATATTACATAACAGTTTAGTACTCATTTCAAAGGTAATCGTTTGTGGCCCAGATCAAGATGTAGCCAGCAATAAACACATACGACTAAAGAAACATCCCAACATGTAAATTACAAATTGGTGATACCAAAATCAAAGAAGTACAACAATTTAAATATCCGGGATGTGTTTTAACAGAGGACGGAAGGTATGACACTGAGATACGAAGGCGCATTCGGATAAGGAAAGATGCCTTCTAAAAGTTAAGCAGAGTATTAAGAGACAGAAAAACTCAGTGTCATTCAACCATACTTCTGTTACCTCAAGTCTCTTCTCCATCTGTGAGGAGATTGTCCAGCATTTGCTACGAAATAGGAGAACTGATATTACATAACAGTTTAGTACTTTTTCTTTTGTTTCAAACGAAATTTTTCCTCTATCTTCATACTTTCTTTACATTTTGAAAGGCATAATTCGCCATCCCAATGCGCTTTCGGCGTTCGATGTCTGTTCTCTGTTAAAACACTTCCAAGATATTTAAATTGATGTACTTTTTTGTTTCTGGTATCTCCAATTTGTAATTTACATGTTTGGATGTTCCTTTAGTCGTATGTGTTTATTGCTGGCAATATCTTGATCTGGGCCACAGACGATTACGTTGAAATTTACCTATTTTAATATACCCCAGGATGAAAAGAATAAAAAAATAGGATTGTTAAAATATCACATAACATTTCAGTACTCTTTTCTTTGTTCCTAGAGACGTTTTTCTGTCTCTTGATACTCTGCTTAGCTTTTAGAAAGCATCTTTCGCTGTCCGAATGCGATTTCGTATCTCAGTGTCGCATTTTCCGTCCTCTGTTAAAACACTTCTCAGATATTTAAATTCCTGTACTTGTTTGATTTTGGTATCTCCGATTTGTAATTTACATGTTGGGATGTTCCTTTCGTCGTATGTGTTTATTGCTGGTAACATCTTGATCTGGGCCACAAACGATTACCTTGAAAATTACTTATTTTAATGTTCCCCAGGATGACTTGTATTCCTAAAAATAGGATTGTTAAGATTCGAGCTTCTTTTATATTTCATTCACTGGCAGGAGGACAGATATCACATAACAGTTCAGTACCCTTTTCAATGTTCCTAACGATGTTTTTCTGTCTCTTAATACTCTGCTTAGCTTTTAGAAAGCATCTTTCCTTATCCGAATGCGCCTTCGTATCTCAGTGCCATACTTTCCGTCCTCTGTTAAAACACTTCCCGGATATTTAAATTGTTATTTTTCTTGTTGTTATTGTTGTTGTTGTTGTTCTTCTTCTTCTTCTTCCACTTCTCATCCACCTCTTCCTCTATCCCTCCCCTTCTTCTTCTCGATGTACTACACTACCTCCATCCACACTAAAGATGTGTCGTCTTTTTTTTCTCGCTTTTTTTTTACTATCTTCTGTAAGATTTCTTGTAGTTCCCTGTATTTCCGTTTAAGTCTGCAGATCTTATGTTGTTATCATTATGACTGTCAAGAAGAATCATGGTAGGAATTCTTATATTCTGAGAATCGCCCCACTTTACACATTCTTGTCTTTCACCCTTTTCTAATTTTATATATTAGATGTATCTTTTAGATTACTTTCTCTGTCTGCTGTCAATAACATTTCATCTGCATATCTTATTTTCTTAAGATTTTGTCCATCAGTAACGAATCCTGGTAGGATGTCTAATTCTCTCAGAATTGCCTCGCTATATTGATTGAATAGGTATAGTAAAAAGACACATCCTTATTTTACACTCTTTTCCGCTTTTTTTAAAAATATTTTCTGAACTTTCGTGGGAGGGTGCTATTTTTCCTACTAAAAGGAAGTCAATAAATATTTGCTAGAAACTTTCTTCTTTTCTTTTCTTCTTCTTCTTCTTCTTCTTCTTCTTCTTCTTCTTCTTCTTCTTCTTCCGCCTCCTCCTTCTTTACATTTCTTCTTCTTCATCCTACTCCACCTGTTTCTTCTGTTTCTTCCTCCTCCTCCTCCTCCACCTCTTTCTTCTTCTTCTTCTTCTTCTTCTTTTCCCTCCTCATCCACCTTCTTCCTCCTCTTCTCCCTCACCACCATCTTCTTCTTCTTCATCCTCCTCCTTCTTTTTCTTCTTTTCCTCCTCCTTCTACCTCCTCTTCTTCCTCATCCTTATCTTTTTCTTCTTTCACCTCCTCCTCCTTTT
The DNA here is from genome assembly GCA_903632075.3 of Acanthosepion pharaonis. Taxonomy (NCBI): domain Eukaryota; kingdom Metazoa; phylum Mollusca; class Cephalopoda; order Sepiida; family Sepiidae; genus Acanthosepion; species Acanthosepion pharaonis. The sequence goes on from CAHIKZ030001868.1 coordinate 4,041,874, forward strand.
TCTTCTTTTTTCCTCCTCTTCCTTCTTCCATTTCCTTTTATTCCGCAACCCCATGTCCTTCCTTCTCCTCCTCCTCCCCTCCTTTTCTCCTCCTCCAACCCTTCACCTCCTTCCTCCTACTCTTCTTCTTCTTCAAATCCACCTTTTCCTCCTATTCTTCTTCCTCCTCCTCCTCCTTCTTCTTCTTCACATACACCTGGTCCTCCTTCCCCTCCTCCCCCTTTTTCTTCTTTTTTCCTCCTCGTCCTTCTTCCATTTCCTTTCTCTCTGCATCCCCATGTTCTTCCTCCTCATCCCCTTTTTTCTCCTCCTCCTCCTCCTCTTCTTCTTCTTCTTCACATCCACCTCTTCCTCCTACTCTTCCTCCTCCTACTCCTTCTTCTTCACATACACCTCTTCCTCCTTCCCTTCTTCCTCCTCCTTCTTCTTTTTCTCGATGTACTACACTACATCCATCCAGTGTTGCGCACAGAGCCTTACCTCCGATGTTAAGGTTTCACAGTAATTAAGTGTGCATGTATCTTGAAGACTAGGGGAAAATAACTATGTCCGATAGTTTGTGATTGTTCTCACTGGCTGTTGGGATCAACATCGCTGGCATATCTTCATTTCTGAAGGTTACCTCTAAAATGACCAACAGCTGTTCGGAGGCAATCCAGGCAGGATCAGAAGGGTCAGGCACCACCCGAGTTTGTCCGGAGGGATTCTGCATAGTTGAGAGAGACAGGAAATCTGTGTTCCACCTTTTTTAAGGTGGCTGCATCCCAGGGAACAATTTGTGAAAATCTTCTCTAAAGGACACTTAAAATATGTTAGATATCAAAATATTACAACTTTATACATGTATTCACTACTCGTAAAGTTAATCTGTTTTTTTTTCCCAATTTCTAGGGATAAAATAAAGGCTATTTTTGTATTCGGACCGACTTATACACGAGTATATACTATAATTCTTTGTATTTAATTTTACTTTACTCGATGCCCTTCCATTGACACATTCCAACAATGCATCTTGTTAGCAGTGCTACAAGAAAATCTGAAGTGCGTCGTAATATTAATGAGATGAATTCATTCTGTAAATCCGTATAATGTTTTAGTTTTTTCCCCATTCTTCCAAAGAATCTATCGACATATAATTGTCTCACAACATTAAGCTTTGTTTGCCACAACTCATCTCTTTTAGCTAACAGTAAATTGTCCCGAGGAAGATGCTTTAGATCTGGATGAATCTGCTTATCCCTTAATCTTATTTGGTAACCGCAAGATATCGATTGTTTAAAAAGAAATGCACTAAATTTAACTAGTAATAAATGATACTAAGGAAGGTGCTGGTTGATTCACTTACACTTAATCTCTTTCGCTAACCTCAAAATATCTATTGTTTAAAAAGTAATGCAGGTAATTGGACTAATAAATGACACTGAGGAAAGTGATGATGATCTGAGTTGATTTACTTGACTTAATTTCCTTTGGTTAACACAATATTCCTATTGTTTTACAAAAAATGCATCAGATTTAAATAATAGTAAACGATAGTGAGGAAGGTGCTGGTGACGATTTAGTATCACTGAATCTCTTTCGGCTAACCACGAGATATCAATTGTTTAAAAAGAAATGCAAGAATTGCAACTAATAATAAATTATGCTGAGGAAAGTGAAGATCTGGTGTTATGGGACCTTACCAATAATAACGTAATGGACCATTCCATACGTAATAAATACTGCGTCTCAAGAGGAAGCAGGGTATTCAGTCCGAAGTCAGGCGACCGGCTGACCGGCTGATCGGTTGAACTCTCTGCCTTCGGGTGGGGAGAAACACGAAGGAGCCTACGCTGAAGGGCGGAGTCTCTTTCGGAGTGGTAAACCGACCCTGAACCCGTGTATACGGGTTCAAAGGGCATATTTTTGGCCGAGCCCACTGGCTCGGAGATCCCACGTTAAACCGGTCTTGTGCCACATGATGCCCTCGTGGAGGGCGGTGACTAAATACCGTTCAGTCCGAAGTCGGGCGACCGGCTGATTGGCTGATCGGTTAAACTCTCTGCCTTCGGGCGGGGAGGAACCCGAACGAGGCTACGCCGAAGGACGGAGTCACTTTCGTGGAGGTAAACCGACCCTGAACCCGTTTATACAGGTTCAAAGAGCATGTTTTTGTCCGAGCTCACGGGCTCGGAGATCCCACGGGCTCGGAGATCCCACGTTAAACCGGCCTTGTGCCACATGATGCGCTCGTGGGCGTGTGAATAAATACCGTTCAGACTGAAGTCTGGAGTGAGGTCCGTCAGAAGTCTGTCAGTTAATCAGAGCGAGCGAGTCAGCCAGTCGAGTCAGAGGCAGTCTGAAACAGAGTCGCGTTCAGACAATTACTACTAAACCTGATTGTTCGTACTAACACTTTCTACCTCTCTGCATATATTCCTGTTTGTAATATATTTGTGTTATTCCATATCCGTATTCGAGTTCTTTATTGGTTCTACCATGGACTGTCACCGTGGTACAAGGAACCGGACCATAACATCTGGGTTGATATATTTTACTTAATCTCTTTTGATAAGTACAAGATATCTATTGTTTTAAAAGAAATGCATCAAATTTAACTAATAATAAACGTTGCCGAGTAAGGTGCTGAGGATCTGAAGAGATTTGTATTCAATTAATATCCTTTAGAAACCACGCGATATCTATTGTTTAAAAATAAATGCATGAAATTTAACAAATGCTAAATGATTCTGTGGAATGTTCTGAAGATTTTAGTAGACTTTTTTAACTTAACGTATAATACCAAAACCTTCTGTCTTTGATTTCAGTGTGATTTTGAGTAAATTGATCTCTTTTCACACACAAGTCGTGGAGAACTACAATAGTTCATACGGATATATTAGTGTGTTTGTAACTTACTACTAATCACAACATCACAAAAATTGTAGGTAACCTTTGTACAAAGTAAGCGATAAAATTATTAGTAAATTAAATTTATAATGACCTTGACGAATACTTAAAGTGATTCAGCAAAGGTTCTATTGATATCTTTTGAGAATTAATTTTTTATCTGACTAAAGATCCGAAATTAAATCATTAAATTCTTAATGATTTCTCTTCTTGGTTTTACATCTGAAGATAAAAATCGAATCGTATATTTATAGAAGAAAAATAATTACATTTTACAATTAATGAGATCTTTGTTGCCGTTGCTTGCTACCACAATCATTTAGTTTTTCTATATTTATATATATTTTATTTTTATATATTTATATAGTTTGTATATTTTTATATATTTTTTAGTCATTTTATGTACTTTTAAATATTTTTTAGATAATTATTTCATATTTATTTTTATATTCATATTTTTTTTATATTTTTACGTTTGATGTCGTCTTTGTTGCTGTCATTTGTTAGCACAATCATCTATATAATTTTTAGCAATATTTATATAGACTTTATTTTTTTTAATTATATAGATTGTATTTTCTATTCAACTCATCCGGAGTACCTACACCTGATTCCCCACCCTAGAACTAAGGCTATACTGTGTGATATGAGCATAACCCCGTCGAAATGTGCTCCTGATATGGCTCGGGTTCTCTCCAAACTATATAACTATTAGCAAACAACGTACTGCATCTCGCAAATTTGATTCTAAAGATTATTAGCGGCTCTGCAAATGTGTGCTGACCAACAATCTCCCCTCTATTCAATCAATTCGAAGTTGTAACTTCCTTAGCTAATAAGGCCGAATGCTTTTTTTCGGAAATGCCCATCCAATTCAACATTCAACTCATTCGGCGTACCCACACCTGATTTTCTCCCTAGAACTGAGGCTCTCCTGAATGAGATGAACATAACGCGGTCGATGGTATTGGACATCGTCTCTAAATTAGGCTCCTATAAAGCAAGTGGTAGAGACGGGATACCAGTCGTAGTCTTAAAGAAATGTGCTCCTGAGCTGGCTCCGGATCTCTCCAAACTATACGACTATTGCCTCGCTTATTCTTGCTTTCCAGCCCGTTGGAAGCCCTCCTCTTTCCTCCCTGTTTTCAATAAATCTGGAGAACCATCTGACCCATGTACCGTCCCGTCAGTATCCTACCACTCTTCGGCAAATCTTCGAGACTTTATTCAATGCCGAAGTGGTTAAGCACCTTACCTTTTTTGATCTATTCTCTGACAAACAATATGATTTCCGCTTTGTCCGATCTACCACTGACTTTCTTACGGCCATAACTGAATTTGTCTATCAAGCTCTTGATAATAACGGCTGTGCCTCTAGATATCTGGAAGCCAATTGACGGGTTTTGGCAAGCCGCTCTTCTATGTAAGTTTCAGGAATACATTATAACAGGACGATTATTTGATTTAATCAAAACATTCATGTCAAACCGTGAAATGAAGGTCGTCCTGAACGGGTTCTCTTCCAGCTCCTTTCATACGGACGCTTGTGAGATTTTCACTCATTTCGAATCCTGATGGTGTGTTGCCTTGACGTAATATGACGGCTTGCCGGCTTCAAGGACCCACATAGATATGTGGGCGGAGGCTTCGACCCCTAGCATGTCCAAACAAGTTGAACAGGTCTGTGGTGTAGAAGTCAGACGGAAAACACACCATTTCCTTCCAGGTTGGGGGTTGTGAGGTAAGCTAACTACCTACTCACTTAAAAATCTTTCTTGTTACAGAAACCTCAACGATATCTTCAAACAACGACATGGCCGAGGAAGAGTCCTCAAAAGTGGAGCGTATGACGCGTGCTGGTGAAAATTCCCTGGGAAGGTAGCCGACACGATATGGAGCGAGATGAAGAGGATTGCCCATAATCGCACCCGTTTTAGAGATGTTGTTGCGGCCCTAAGTTCCACAAGGAACCTAAGATGCCTAATGATGAATGTTGAGTAATATTGGCCTTATGAGATGTCACAGAGACTTATTGGCTAGTGTACAGTCTTCTTTCACTCATGATTTCTATCCATAGAATCAGAACCCTCTGCAACATTTCCTTCTAGTCAGCATCATTGGCCATTAATCTTTGTGGAAAGAAATGAAAAGACATGATATCTGCATTCTCGCTCACGACTCCCAAAATCATCACACTAGCCAAAACCTTTGTGTGTATGACCGTTGGAATGTGTCGGAGTTAACTCCTCCTTCACTCCGTTAACCCTTTCACCAGGGGTCTCTCTTCCCTGGCTATAAATAGCCGCTGACCCTTGGCCTCTATCTCTTTTTCCTTCAGGCCTGTGCACTGACACCTTGAGGTAAACTCTTTTTCTTTCAGGATTTCAGCTATCAACCTCGAAATGTAGACGCTAACAAGGGATAGCGTGGAAACACGCTAAGCACAATATTCACACACGCACGCACATACAGAATATTCATACACGCACGCACATACAGAATATTCACACACACTTCGTCTTTTGTACTGTTTCCATGTATTGTAACGTTATTAATATATATTTGTATATACATATATTATCGGTCTTGTGTTCTGTTTGCTTTTCTTTGTCTTCTTCTTTGGACTTAATCAAAGTCCAACCTTTTTATGTAGTTGGGCACGGCGGGCAGGAGTATCTGAACCTTACATGCGTTTCTTCTACATCTGACTTCTATCAACAACATAACAGCCACGCTGTGAACCCTCAACAAGTGGCAACCACCTTTCCCATTACAAGTGGTAACCGCCACGTCCCTCTACAAATGTCCTTAAGATAGCTGCTTAACTATTTCTTATTTCTTCGGTTGAATTTTAGTCCCGATCAAAGTTTTTCTCATTAGAGAAAAAAAAAAGTATTCCAAGCTCTTGACGTCTCAACTTGTACAGCACGCTGATGTGCTGTTCAGAGGGTTATCTTTTGCCTTTCCAGACATAAATTGGTCTCTATGGACTTGTATCAAAAATCCTCATGTACAATTCTTCCGATAGAATGGCTTTAATACTTGTGCTATTTAGCAATGGACTTAGTTGACTTTCTAGACGTTTGATCGATAATTTTATAAACCCTCTTTAGATATTCTACAATTTTGATAGTATTAGGGTCCTCAGCAGGCGTTCTATATCTGGCTACTACCAGAGAATCTCCGTCAGTGACTTTCAGTTCTTTGCGAACTTTAATAACAAACGCTCGTGCAACTTTCAGGAAGCAAGTAATCGGTAACTCACTGTACACTGCTTTTATGGTAACAAGTACAGCCTGACTATTCATTTGCTGAGTTAGCATGATACTTGTGATCATTTATTTGCAAAGAAATATTAATCTGAATTAGTAAGGAGAAATCTAGGTCTATGAAAATATATGTCCTCAAAGAACTGAACAATCCAGTTTATGATTATATATGACCTTATTATATGAATACTCCCAAATCCAAGTCAAGGAACTTCTCATTTCTGTTGGAGGAACCTCTCCCTAATTGACCATGTCTTCAGGGATGTAGCTGTACTCACCACGCTTGACCAATTGTGGGTTGGTGAGGCTATTTAACCCATAGTTTGTGTTGGATAACTATCTAAATTGACGGGTTCTTCGGCCCTTTAAAAGTTGATGCTTTTTGTGCTGCTGGGGTTCCAATTACCCTCCTCACCAGACCAGGGTTTGCTGGGTTACCCTGTTTAGTGAGCGACCACACAGAGTCTGTATTCAGAGTCTTCCTTCCCCTAGACCGATTGCCACCCAAGGCTATACGATTCAGTCTGTGCTGCAATTTACTCATAACGACCGTGCAACTTACAGGAAGCGAGCAATCAGTTAATCACTATTCACTGCCTTTAAGGCAAAGATTACAGCGTTAATTTTCATTTCCTGAGTTAGCTTGATGCTTTTTAGCATTTATGTATATAATATAGTTATATAATTATCGATTTAAAAACTCACTATGGCTTTTTTCCTGAAGGAACCTTTCGGCTAATCCTTCGTCGGAAGGAAAACGTTGGCGTAATTTATGACGAAAAATGAGAACAATTAGCACAGGAATGAAAAAAAGTGAGCAGCAAAAATTGTGGAAGACGATTAAAATATATTTATTGGCAAAATAATTTACGCATAAAATAAAATAAAATAAATAAATAGTTCCAAGTGTAAAAATAGTATTGACGAACCTTCTAAGATATTTGTGGAGTGAATGAAATGATCTTTCTGTTTGCACAGAGCCGGTTGATGTAATTTAATATGTACCGCTTCGATGAAACACCGCTGATTAGCGGGCTCTGTGTAAAACTGTGAAAGAATTGTTCACCTATCTGCTCGCACAGTCTTCGTTGTCAAACAAGTGCTGGCCGATGGCTGAATCATGCGCAGATTGGATTATCTTCAAAGAGGGATTCAAACTACCCAAACTTATGCTGCAGGAACGTGCTGATTGATTCGGTTTTCCAGTCGCTGACTGATTCGGCCTAAATATTCAGCTTCGCACTGACATTTGAATTTGTACACAATTGAACTTCTTTGAAATTACGCCAACGTTTTCCTTCCGATGAATTGTTGGCCGAAATATCCCTAAGGAAAGCATCCGTGCATTTTTAAATCGGTATTTATGTTGTGGCATTAAGTCCTTGTTCACACACACACACACACACATATATATATATATATATATATATATATATATATATATATATATATATATATTTTGTATTTAGGCAGCAATCCTTCTTTCATGCACATTTCATTGAAAAACGACAGACAAGGTAATTTTATTTATTTTTATACAATTTCTCATGCGATCTAATTTTTTTTTCTTTTCGAATGATAAATTATATAAAAACTGTTCAAATGTTCTTTTTATTCGAGCGCTTTCGGCTATACATTTAGCCATTTTCAAGGATTATATTTTAAAAACAATAACTCATTTCTAATAGCATTTTTCGGATACAACAATACATATATTTTTGTTGTCCTCTTATTACTGAGAGTAAAAACAAGAACAACATCTATTCCATACCTGAAGATGTCTGTAGGAACAGACGAAAGCTTGTAGTAAAAATAAGAACTGAATTTCTCGCCAATTAAATCATTAACCTTTGTATTTGTTTTTTGTATGAAATATTCATGAATTTGTAAATTAATTACACCTTTATTGAAATATATATATATATATATATATATATATATATATATATATATATATATATATATATATAAATAACTAGACTCGTTTTGAAAAACCCTCGAATTTTTGATTTGTTAATCAAATCAATTTCGAGGGAAAAAGGTTTTAAAAAGAAAGAGCTACAAACATGAACTTCTGCCGACAAAAAAATCGCACAGATGCAGGTCTGAAGCCCAAAGAAAAAACCCCTGATACGAGTAACAACTAACTAACAAAAGAGCTCAATACAATCGTAGAGCAGACCTAGATATTAGTGAGTTAGACAAATGTTTTTGTTTTTAACGGATCGTCAGGAAAGCTTTCCCTGACGATCCGTTTAGGTGAAACCAAGGTAGGTTTGTCTGGCTTATCTATATATATATATATATATATATATATATATATATATATATATATATATATCGTTTGCCGAAACATTCTAAATTAAACCATATAATACTCTTTGATCTCGTTTTTTTTTATTTTCTTCAACAGAACCTAAATTTGATAATTGAGACAACTAAAAGGTTTATTGGCCCGTTTTTTTAATGGGTATCACTCCAAGCCAGACATTAAAGCCATTAAGACGCAAAGGGTTACAGCTTCTGGGAGAATTAGGAACAGAAACATTAATAATGAGTAGGAAGAGAAAAGAGTAAGCAGAAGAACAGTAGATAGCGATTGGCATTGCATTTACATTTTTTGTAAATTAAAGTTGGCTGTAATGTATAGAACTGGAAGGGAGTTCCACAATTGATCAGTGCGTCGAAAGAAACTATTAGCGTAGAAATTACGGTTACATTTAACGAGCAGAAATGTAAATTGATGAGGTTGCGACACCAGTCTAGTACTGTACTTAAAATCAAAAAGTCGGGGTACTTAGGAATAGATGTTACAATTTTGGTGATAACTCTGGGTTCCATTTTGTGTTATTTTAAGTAGAAACAGTTTATACAGCAGCATATTAAAAAAAAAGGGTACCATTCTCATGCCAGGTAAATATTATGATTTCTTAAAGGGACATGGGAATAGTTATATTTATCGAATGCATTGGAAGGCTTATAATTTCAAAAATTAAAGCATTCGATTGTGAAGTTACAGAGAAATTCTAAGCTGATGGATGATATAAAGTTAGAAATAATAAACTTGCGATCAATCCATTTTACAATGGTGATTATCAATACCACAATATAATATTCTAAAGTTTCAAAACAAAGGGAAAATGAGAACAATTAGCACAGGAATGAAAAAAAGTGAGCAGCAAAAATTTTGAAACACGATTAAAATATATTTATTGGCAAAATAATTTACGCATGAAATAAGATAAAATAAATAAATAGTTTCAAGTGTAAAAATATTGTATTGACGAACCTTCTAAAATATTTGTGGAGTGAATGAAATGATCTTTCTGTTTGCACAGAGCCGGTTGATGTAATTTAATATATACCGAGATGCCATTACAAATAAAACAGCAACACAGTAAACACGCTCAATCAACGACCACTTTTAAATGCCGGCTACGTATTTCCTAGACCACCCGACTGAGTGTACGGCAAAACAATCCCTTTTGCAGACGCCTGTTCAAGAATAATTGTGTATATTCAACATCTACAGAGGTGGTTTGGGTTTTATACCGTAACAAAATATTAGGTTGGTGCAAAAATAATGTCGTTTTCTCTTTTGAAACGACATTATTTTTGCACCAACCTAATAACCTCTGGGGGAGAGAGTTTTATTGATAGCTCCCAACCACAAAAAAAAAAAAAAAAAAAAACGATACATAAGATTTTCGATCTATTAGTAACTGCCTGAAATAAAAAAATAATGATCAACATTCTCGAAGGAGTGCTGCTTTTAACTAATATTAATATTAAGAGGGTCAATATTTAATATCCGGAAATTTCATTAATTAACTAAGAGAGTAACTGATGTAAAAAAAAAAAAGTTCTTCGAGGTTTTTCTAAAAGAAAGTTTTCTATAAAGATTTAATTCATTTGTGAATATGTCCTGAAAGTTTCATTAAAATCCGACAATTAATTTATTTTTGCAAGAATTTCCAAATCAACAGTTATACCGCAAAAAAAAGAAGATAAAATATCCTATACCAATCTTTCCTGTCGCCGCTACGCAAGAAAATATGTTTAACCAAAATGTCGAACGTGCTAGAAAGGATTAAAAAAATTATAAGATAACAATAAAATACTTTGGTCTTCCGTCTTAATAAGAACATGATCATTTTTACGATGGAACTTTGTTTTTTTTTATCAAGTTTGAGGTCTTTTTCATCATGATATCCCTTTTTTTTTCAAGATTGATTGGAGGTACGAATCGCATTATCTGATATAAACGACATTTTGCTCAAAGCCAGAATACTCAGCCTCTCGTTCAAGATGTTTTCAGAATTCGTGCTAGAACAGTTATTCCGTAATTTTTATGCATCACTGTGTCTTGCGGACCAAATCACAACTCAAATTTATCGACACAGCACTTACATCCCACTAATGTATAGTGAACCTTTGATTGGATTTCCTTGGTGCCCGTATTATATGTCAAAGTAATCTCTAACTATTTCCTATAATAATTGTTATATAAATGGGAGACACTTTAAAATGAAGGAAAGGCACACTTGAGATATAATGTGTGTGCTGTGTATGTTATGGTTCAGATGTGCCACTACCACCCACTGACTGCGCATTTCTTTTCTCATCGCCCTCTGGAATATAGGGGGCTTCACATGTGGAATCACCGCCATTCTAACCTTGGATAATCACTGTGCTAGCTTTCGCATGGTGTACAGGGACTGTCCACAGTGTTGCACGTTGGGAACGAAATAACTTGACAAATCGACCATAGTGAAATTGGCTTCCGGATCTCATGGTCGGAAAGCGGAAGTTCTAAGCACTCGTCGACGCGACCATAGTCTTTTATGCTTCTTATAGAATTAGCCTGTAAATATACAAAACTCAGTTACGGTTTCTGGGAGAGAGCGCACCAACTGGTCTGAGCAACATATTGAAATAAAACAGTACGCTAACACCCTCAGTCATAATGACTTGTAACATCTTGCAAACACAGCCATCGACGACCTCCAAACAGTTCCGACGACTAAGTTTAATTCACAAGGCGTGATCAACATGTGATACGGCCACTAACATCCACTGGCTTGATAAATCGACTCTTGTGAAATTCAAATCCTGGATTCTTGGTCGGAAATCGATGGTTAAATGTACTCGCCAACGCGCCCATATAGTTATTAACCCGCTTATAGGGAGGAGTATATCGACTAGCGCATGTGAAATAGGTTTCTCCGTGACATATTGTCATGACCATTGACTATTGATATTCAATACGAGGATACACTTTTTTGTAAACTGTGTATATGTCTTCTTCTTCTTCTTCTTCTTCTTCTTCTTCTTCTTCTTCTTCTTCTTCTTCTATGTGACGTGTCCCTTCAGGACCCGGGTCATCATCGCACTCCGCACTTTCTTGTCCTTTGTACCTCTTTGTAAATTTTTTCTTACTGCTTTCTCTTCTAATCTCTGTTCGATCAACCATTTACACAGGATCTTTCTTCTTCTATGTGGCATAGCTCTTTAGGACATGGACGATTATAACTCTCCAGAATTTCCTGTCTTCTGTAGCTCTTAGTAGATATTGTCTTTTCGCTGAATCACTTAATACCTGCTTTGCTAATCATTATCAGATGTCCTCTAGTCTTTTTATGTCCCCGAAAAATTTTACCTATTTCTGCTGTTAAGTATTAGAGTCAGTTTTGTTTTCACTTTCTCTTAAACTTCGCCATTGCCCACATCTTAAGTCCATGGTATTCCCAGCATCCTTCTGTAGAACCAGATTTCAGTTGCCTCAAGTCTCTTCTTCATCTGTGAGGAGATTGATAAGCATTCATCGATATCGCGTAATAGTTAAGTACTCTTATCTTTGTTTCTAAAGAGATTTTCCTGTTGCTTGCCTTTGGAAGGCATGTTTCACTTTCCGAATATTGTTTCGCATTTCGCTGTCATATTTTCCGTCCTTTGGTAAAATACTTCCTAGATATTTAATTTTTCTACCTGCCTGATTTTGAGAACTCCAATTTGTAATTGGCACGTCGACAATCACGTTTTCTGTCGTATGGCCACTTGCTTTAATCCTTTCTTCTCGCTTTCCTTTAATCCAAAATACGGATATGCAATGTGATAGGTCCTAATCTGGCATCTCGTTTCCAGTCAATTTCTCGCAGCCGTGATGTGGCTTCCCTCTGTCTGTTCTACAAATATTTCTATGTAAGCTATTTTCCCTGGTGCCGCGACTGCATGAATTTAACAGTGATACTAGATTGGCATCTCGGTCCAATTCTTTAACAGTCGAAACTACCACAGCTTCTACTCCAAGAGTTTATTCTCCTGCACCTTTCTACAGTGAAACTCCTTCCTCTTACTTGCTACCCTAATAACTATAATATTCAAATATTCAAATGTAATGTCAACCGACATCATCTAATGCCTTGAACTTGATCCCCGTCCTTCTCTTTATCCTTTCCTCAAACACCTCTCTCTTCTCTTTAACCCTTTGTGTGCTAATGACAATCGCGCCGTGCTTGGGGTTAAATGTTTAAAAAGATATATTTTCTCTCAGAGTTTCCTTTCTAAATAGGCTATCAACACTGTGTCTTCGGTATATCGAATGTTATTAAGATTGTGGCCCCAAATAATGAACCCTGAATACTGTTTGCTTCACTGTAAAATTTGAAGAAGTCCGGTGAGAAGAAACATCCTTGTCTTGCGCCCATTTTTATTTTGGTGTCTTAACTGAATTCATTTTCTCTCCCAGTATAAGTTCAGGATAAACCTACTTATATTTCCCAAATAAATCGAATGTTATATTTTCCGTTCTCCGCTAAAACTCTTCACAGATATTTAAATCTTTGTACTTGTTGGCTTTTGGCATCTTCAATTTGTAATTTGCATTTTGGGCTCTTCATTCTATAACACACACACACACACACACACACACACACACACACACACACACACACACACACACACATATATATATATATATATATATATATATATAGAGAGAGAGAGAGAGACAGAGAATTGTTTACAATTGCTTTCGAGATCTTTCTTCCAGCTTTTATTTACTAACTGCTGGAAGAATTCATGTACCGTAATTTACCATGTATATTATGCATTTTTTTTTTCAATAATAAACAGAAATAGGTGTGCGTATTATGCACATTTACAAAAAAATCTTTAAAAAATTGCCGTTTCATAGGTTGATTTCAGTTGTAAAATTACTACTCACTCCAAACATACGACAATTTACACAATAACATTCAGCGATTGCAACCCCATAAGGATGTCAAATACAATCATATATACATAACAATACTTACAAATATAAAATAAAATAAGAATTTCATAAAATTAAATTAAAATAATATTATTCTATGTTTTAAACTATTTTTGGTGAAAAACTACATAAAGATCTGGTAGATTGCACATTTTATCGAACAAAAACAGGTTACTGAGTCTGCGCAGTAGGCACAATATACGTATTTCCGTTTCCTTTTAGAATCGTGATGATCTGGATATTGTAAGAATTCATGTACTTGTGAAAATTAATTGAAACAAATCGAATAAGTCCGTTATATTTTTTTTTTCATATTTTTCCTATAAAACATGACTCAGTGCACATGTTAGTACTTCTGTGTCCATTCCACGAAGTCGTTTCTTGCAGATTGACCACAGATTCCCGTTTGGATTTAAATCAGCAGAGTTTCTAGGCCAGTCTATAGTACTTTGCATAGCTCGCTGCTATGTCTTGCCATTGTGTTCGTTACAATTTTCGTACGCTTCCTTGGAGTAAAGTCCATCGCAGACAATGGCCGTAGGACAACTAATCGACAGTCGAGATAATAGTGTCTGCGTGTTATAAAAATCTGATGCAATGACAGATAACGCAATATTTGTCAAGGCCAAACAAATTTCATCATACACTCCGAAAATAGATTCATATTTCTGCACACCAATGCAAATTACCTAATCTGAGGCATAAAAAAATCGATTACATCCTGTCACTCGAGTGGGCCTAAAACTGACTGCATAGCGAAAGAAAGGACAATTAAGTGGTTGTTTCAATTCATTTACACATGGGTGTACTTTTGTGTGACTTCTGTTCACACAATATCATCTGCATATCTATTTTTTTAAGATTGTGGCTGCGAATAATGAATCCTGGTAGAAATTTAAATTTTCCCCGAATTGTCTCGTTTTAAAGGTCTGGTGATAAAACACATCCTTTTCTAACACTAATTTCTATTTTTTTTTAATATTCACAAAATTCATTTTCTTTCTGTATGCGGGCGGTATTTTAATTGATTTAAATATAACAACTTATCAAATTGACTTTGGAAATGTGGGATCTGCGTTTAGTGTATATATCGTAGGGCTTTTATTTTTTTTAGAACCATACTTTCATTGCTTGCATGTAAAACTATTTACAAATAAAAATCGAAAAGAGACTTTATCTTCCTTCCAGAACCTTCTAAAGCCCCAAGGGGTTAGGTTTATGGTTAGTGTTTTGATTCAGAATATCAATACGTTCTTACAAACGTTGACATATGTTACACGTACGATTATGATTCACCATGTGCAATGTACCATTGAAAACAAGTGTTCGTGGGGCCTGACGTTCAGGGGTTAAAGACATGTCTTTGAGCGAGTCTTTTTTAGATAGCATCAACGATTACAGTTGAGTTGGTGTCTCATTGCATCAGATATCGTTGATGAAGCGAAGTGTGATTTTCTTCAGCGTCGATTAAATTGATTAAGTTGAGAGAAGCTGGCGTAGGCGAAATGACATTGATTCGTTCATATCCCCAATCTGTATATACCAACGCTCTATAATGGATAATTGGTGACCCTGAAATATTAGCAAAAACATCGCTATTGACAAGAAATTAAAATAGATAGACAGAAACACCTGGTTTGTTGTTTGGTGTGCATACATTAAGTTCGTATCAACAACAATGTTTTCACAATTAAACTGATGCGCCTTCTCGGCCTCACGGTTTCAACAACGACATCGAGCAATAACTGCATCTACTGCAAGGAAAGTTGAGTCATTGTGCCTAGCCAAAAAAACCTCCCTCGTCAGAGTCCATCTTGCACATTTACAAATCTTCTATTCGCCTGTGCATTGAATAATGTTGCTGTAAGTAGTGTTTTTCGTCTTGCTTTTCTTTAATCTAAAGACGGGTATGCAATGTGAAAAGTCCAGACCTGACATGTCGTTTCCAGTCACTTTCTCACAGACGTGATGTGGCTTCCGTCTGTCTACAAATATTTCCATGACGAGCTATTTTCATTTTCTTTCTGCATGCAAATAGATCTCGAGCTTCTTGACAAAATCCAAAGAAGGATCTAGAATGTAGTCGATCCTGACTTGGCATCTTGACTTCAGTCACTTTCTCATCTACGAGACGAGGACTCCCTGTGTCTTTTCTACAAATATTTTCATGTCAACTGTTCTGACAAGTTTTTTTCATTGGGGCCCCGACTACAGGAATTTAAGCGTACAACTCAATTGGCATCTAGATCCCACACTTTTGTTGTTTAAATTACTAAATGCAACCGACGCTTCTGCTCCAACAGATTCTTTTCTCGCACTTCCTGTCTGTGGAGCCTCATTGTGTTTCCTTGCTAACTACAATCTTCAAAAATTTAAATGCAACGTCAATCGTCATCTTCTTTTTTGAATCCCGATGATACTTGGTTTTTCCTCAATCCTCGCTACACTCAGTCTTTTCTCTCATTTTCACTCCCTGTAACTGCCCTGTATTCTAGTAGCATTTCCGTCTTGCTTGAATTTGGTTTCGTTGAGTTGGTTTTACAGCAAATCAACACCAATATATTTAATATTAGGTTCATATGAATAGAACAGATTCTTTTATTATAAATATTTTTTTTATTTAAGATATCAGGTTTCATTGATGAATTTTTGTTATTAAGGTTTTTTGTCATTAATCAAATGTATTAGTGGTAATATATATTTTGTCTTTCAAAAATATATTCCAGTTATTTTTAGTATAAAAATAGATATTTATACTTACATAGTATTTTGACCTCAGTTTCCTAGATTCAATATTTGCCTATAGCTGAAACCCTAACAGGTGCTACAACCCTGGGTCAGGGTGCGCCTGGGACAAAACAACAATTAAGAGGTAGTTTCTCAAAACCTCCCGATCAAACGCTTGGCTGCCGGATACATTCCTTTGAGTGAAATTATACATACATACATACATATATATATATATATATATATATATATATATATATATATATATATATATATTTTCACCCCAGTATCTGGGAAGCCACTAGAACGCAGGAAGATATGGAGCAAGATCAGATAGGAGTGATATTATCTATCTATCTATCTATCTATATATATATATATATATATATATATATATATATATATATATATATATATATATATATATGTATACAAAGAAAGAACAGTAAGATGTATAATCCGATGTTCTTATAGATATTTTTATTTTTACACAGTTACTCCAAAATTTCTTGAGGATGAAATGGAACTAATATATTTAATTTAATTAAAAAATTAAATTCGAAGGTTTTAGCTTCCATTTTTGAAACATGGTTAGAACTGTATAGCGAAAAAACATATTTTAAATCAATTAATTTATATATATATATATATATATATATATATATATATATATATATATATATATATATATATATATATATATATATATATTAAACAATATAGATAAAAAGTTCGGTATATATAGGAAAAACTCGATTTAATATCTCACTATTTAAGGAGTATAGTATTTAAGTCGACTCTCTTTCATTACTTTTACTGTAATGTTAAAGGCTTGTTTTATGCTTCGATTGATAACCATGAGCTCATTATTATTTTTTTAAAGCAAGAATCACAGATATTAAATCATGTTATAACCCATTCAATTGTCTGATTTAAGGAATGTCTGATTTAAGAAATGTCTGATTTAGGGAATGATGGAATTAAGATATGTCGGATTGAAAAAATGTCAGATTTAAGCAACCTTTCGTCTATCAAACGGATCGTATTATTTTTCGTCTATTGCAGAAATCTGTTTCTGCTGAATTCTCAAATGTAGGGGAAAATAATTTGAAAAAGTAATCAGAGCTGTAAATAATTTAGCGGACGAAATGCAAAAAATTATACTTACGCAATCCGTCTATTTTTTTTTTTTTAGATGAGGTCATTATTTACATTATTTACATTGTTTTAAATGTTGTCCTTATCTTTATTGCCATATTCACGAAGCTTCGGCCGTTGCACACGCCGGCTTCTTTTGGCGATTGGAATTTCGAACTGAACCATTTATTTCGTCCAACGGGGTAAATTGATCTAGTTCCACGTGTCATGCCTCTTCCGGATGTTTCAGTTAACCCCCTTTTAACTCTACTTTTCAGGTTTTTGTTTGCCATTGCAGTAGGCAGGTATTGAACTCACAACTATCTGGATTCAATCAGCGCTTTTATCCACTGGATACAGAGCCCAGTGGATTATTCCCCTCTCCATATTATTATTACATTCTTTCCCTGCCCGCATTATTATTACTTTTTTCCCCCACTCCGTGTTATTATTACTTTCTTTCTCCCCATCTGTATTATCGTTGCTTTCTTACTCCCCTCCTAGTTATTATTACTTTCCCCACCCACTTCGTATTGTTTTTACTTACTTTCTCCCCCTTTGTATTATTATTAGTATCTTCTAACCACCCCGTATTATTATTACGAATCAGTATTGCTAGTTTGGAAAGATGTGCCTCATTTTTGGAGACTGAATAGAAATTAATTCCTATTTTAAATTTTCCTTTTATCCGCCATGTTTTTCAGATCATGGGTGAACATTTCTCTTAACAACTTCATTTCACTTATTGGCCGTCAAATATAAAAACGAGTAATCATTGGATCATAGATACAATTGAACATCCAAAAATATAAAAATAATGTAGTAACTAAACGATTCATTTACATCTCTGTTTTAGATGAGAATCATTTATCTTCGTTAAATCACATCTAAGAAGAATGTTAGACGTCTTGAATATTTTATTTTATAAATGATAAAACGAAGCTATTTCTGTGCGAAAAGAAAAACATTTTCTCAGAGATAATTATCTTTATTGCTAGACCTATTGTATATCTGTGATGATATTTGCTTCATACAGAACTAGTTTGCAAAGTCCGCTCACTATCGTTTCGCAAAGTAAGATATATTCACTACTTGAAATCTTTGAAACAAAAATTTTAAATTTTATATATATATATATATATATATATATATATATATGATATTTAAATTTTTAGAAAAATTTTAAATTTCATATATATATATATATATATATATATATGAAATTTAAAATTTTTGTCATAGAAAGTCATCCACAGACAGACTTTTACGCAGCTCTTCAGTGTGGCTAGAAATTCCGTTACCTCTACCTAGGATCGAAACCCAACTGAATTAGTGTCTTTAAATTAGCTACTTATAGCGAAAGAAAGTTTTACAAATAGATGCCAATTTGTTGAAGGCCAAGTAAAATGAAAATTTCAAACACTTTTCTGCACTACATAAGACAATATTCCTAAACAGAACTATTTTTCATATTGTTATGGTCCGGTTCCTTATATCACGGTGATAGTCCAAGGTAGAACCAATAAAGAAGAACTCGAACACGGATATGGAATAACAAAGATATATTACAAACAGGAATATATACAGAGAAGTAGAAAGTGTTAGTACGAACAATCAGGTTTAGTAGTAATAGTCTGAACGCGACTCTGTTTCGGACTGCCTCTGACTCGACTGACTGACTCGCTCTGACTGACTGACAGACTTCTGACGGACTTCACTCTGGACGTTAAACTGAACTCCAGACTTCAGACGGAACTCACTCCAGACTTTAGACTGAACAGTATTTCGTCACCCCCCACACGAGAGTATCATGTGGCACAAGGTTGATTTAACGTGGGATATCCGAGCCCGTGGGCTCGGCCAAAAATATGTCCTTTGAAACCGTATAAACGGGTTCAGGATCGGTTTACCTCCCCGAAAGAGACTCCGCCCTTCGGCGTCACCTCGTTCGGGTTCGTCCCCGCCGGGAAGGCAGAGAGTTCAACCGATCAGCCAATCAGCTGGTCGTCCTCTGAACTCTCTGCTTCCTCTTGAGGTGCAGTATTTATTACGTATGGAATAGTCCATTATGTTATTATGGGTAAGGTCCCATAACACATATGAAGATCAAAACAATCCTTGAATAAAAGAACACTATGGAAGGACAGTTAATTAATGAAATATATTTTTTAAATCGGTATGAAAATTAGTTAAACCTGAAGAGTGATAACACCTAGAAGTAAATAATATATAATACAGAATTTTAATATTCAGCGTGCAAATTACTATAAATAACTTGTATGTATTATTTATCATCTCTCAGAGGGAGGGATCCGTGCTCGCAGCGAGACTAGCGCAACCAACGGTTTCGGTGGCTGAGGGGAATTTTTGACCCTGTCCGGGTGCACGCACTCGGTTCTCTACATTAATCCGGCCTTGCGCTCAGGGGCGACTCCGTCAAAGGACAGAGTCGCAACTGAGGAAAATTATCGAGGTGCCCAGCCCTGGGGAACAGCTGCCTGAGACTGCGCCTTCCCATTGCACCAGAGGGAGGGATTCGTGCTCGCACCGAGGCCAGCGCAAACGACGATTGCAGAGGGTCAGGGAATTTTTGTTCCTTGCCCGGGTGAACGGTTAAGCTCCCCACATTAAACCGACCTTGTATCACAACCTGACCTCGTGGGGAGTCGAGTAAATACCTTATAAATTATTATAAGTAATTTTTACGTATTATTTATCATATCTCAGTTGCGTCTCTGACCTTGGACAGAGTGCTCTCAGGGGCTGCTCTGTCAGAGGACAGAGGGGCAACTGAGAAAATTATACTGACGAGATGCCCAGCCCTGGAGAAGAGCTGCCCGAGGCCGCGCCCTCCCATTGCACAAGACGGTTGCGGGGGCTGTGGGGAATGTTTGTCCCTTGCCCGGATGCACGCGCTCGAGACCCACTTTAAAACATCTCGTACTCGTGGTGGAACGAGTAAACAGCGTATAAATTACTATAAAGTAGAGATGGGGCATTTTGAGCCGCAGAATTCGTTCCATAATTGTGCTCTAATTTTGCGTTCATTCATATAAATTTTGTAATATACGTTTTACTTAATTAGCTATTATGTTTCTCTAACTCTTCAAAGGTTGAATGTAAAACTAATTCTAATTTCTAATTTCTCATCTTTACACTATATTAATTTTATCTTAGAAAAGGTCCCCTTTTCTGTGAACCATTAAATAAAAAGAATTATTCGAAAAATAAGGATCTACGTACATCAAATCGTCTTTTAATTAAGAGGCAGCAGAAGAATTAGCGTTGAAGTTTTAAAAGGTCAGCTTATACATTAATTCAGTTCTTGAAGGCAGCGATCAATTTTGAGTATTTCTGTAGTTTATTGATGGCTATCGCATCTACTAATCCGTAGCTATTGTGCCGATTAAACGCCAGCAGACCAAAAAAATATATATATATATATATATATATATATATATATATATATATATATATATATATATATATATATATATAGTTTGACGCTAATCGTTCATATTTATTGGTTAAAGTTCTCAATTATCGGAGACAGAGCAACTGTAAATATGGAATTGGACATGATTAGGAGACAGTCTCTTTCATGCTAAACGCAACCAACAAGTCATAACAACGTCGTTTCGCATAAAACATTGTCTCCTTTGTGTGTTAATATCATTGCACACATACAGACACTGAGTTACACAGAGAAACACATGCGCACATACACACACACAGATATATAAGAATTGGATCGTGATTACGATTCCAATGTAATAAATTATAAACCATGGAATATTAGTGTTTGTGCCTTTTATAATATATTCTTATTCTGTCCTGGACATTGAGTACTACCTGGATTTTATCCTAACGAAGAATATATATATATTTATATATATATATATATATATATATATATATATATATATATATATATATATATATATATATATATATATATGTATGTATACATATATATGTGTTTGTGTGTGTTTGTGTGTGTGTATGTGATCATAATCTTGTTCCTATAAACGGTTTTTTGACTCATTTTTCAAAAGAAATTGAAAATGCACTTGAAACCGAATTGGATGTAAATAAAACATGATTTTTTTTCTTTCTTTCATAATTTATTTACTTATTTTAAAGTTTTTCTGGTTACATGTAGACGGTAGCCCAAAATAAACCAGGATATTTTATATTTAATATATGATGATAAAATTAATTAACTGCATATATATATATATATATATATATATATATATATATATATATATATATATATATATATATATATATATATATTCCCATCGATAGACTTTTTGTTCGATAATTGTTATTATTTAGGAAAAGTTCAATTAGATTTTTACTTCCAATGGTTGAAATGAAAAGGTTGAAATTTTCGTTTTTTCATTTCATCCCTTGGAAGTAAAGTCAGATGATCCAGAGACCTTTAAAAGGGCTGTGGTGAAATAATTTATGATATGGAACCTTAAAGTGGTCTGTTTTTATTCAAACATATTCGCTCTGAATTTACATTGTGCTCTCCGGATATCATCCTGCTTGGGCCTACCCATACGGATTACCTAGTTTTGCATAAACTATATATATATATATATATATATATATATATATATATATGTGTGTGTGTGTGTGTGTGTGTGTGTGTGTGTGTGTGTGTGAAAAGTATGTGTATATAAATATAAATAAATATGTATATGTATAATTATTTATATATTATATGCGCGGTACTTATTAGAAAGCGCTCAATATCAGAGATAGAGCTAACGAACTCACATCTATCCAACCAAATATATATATATATATATATATATATATATATATAGTGTAACCCGGATATAAGAGACTCGGATATAAGAGAAACCCGGATATAAGAGAGATTTTTCTGGTCCCAAATTAGAGCCCATACTTACCTAAACAAAATAGACCAAACCCGGATATAAGAGGAAACCCGGATATAAGAGACTTCTTCTCCGGTCCAATCAACTCTTTTATATCCGGGTTACACTGTATATATAAAATATTATGAAAAAATTAACTGCATATATATATAAGTGAATTCAAACAAAATAAATACATCTTTTAACGATTTGTTGTTCCAGGATGACGGAGTTATTAAATTTTCAACTCACAATTTTTTTATGAATGAACATCCAACTTAGGGACTGGAAAAAAAATGCCAAGCCGTTTTGGCAGCAGTATTTTTGTTTGAACACCACATCTAATATTTGGATTTTTGTTCCGTTTAAAGCCACTAAATTGCCATTCTTTGCTTTTGTTTGAAATAACTGTAACAAAAACACAAACAATTACATAAACTGTACCAAATTTCCTGTACTTTCGGTGAAACACACTGTAAATGAGAAAAGGATTAATTTTCACAAGTGCTTATTTTTCAATCACTTGATAATGCGTATAATACAGAGATACAAAGAAAACCTTGTGTCGATGGTATAACAGGAATCGATACTAAAAGCTGAACTTGCTTCACAAATATATATGGATATATATCTCCCCGACACCAAATTTGAGTGAAATAGACGATTTAGACTTGGGTGGCAACCAGTCCTAGAAAAAGAAAACTCCGAATTCGGAAATATTCAGAAGGAAACGGGGATCACACTGCTATTTTTTCCCCAAGAATATATCATAATAATAATAAAATAACTGGAACTTGTGAAAAGGCATGGAACTGACGCCATGAAAGGAGCATAAAACTGAAAACAAAACAAAGAAAAAAACTTGAAATTTTTTATTATATATTCTGTTTACAACTGTCTCTAATCTGGATTTATTTATGTACCCTCTTCAATTTATTTATATTTATTTCATTTCCATGGAGTTTTGTTCATATCGTGTGAATTCAATTCTCACTGGGTGTCTTCACCGGCGTTGCTTGAGGCCCGACTCGAGCTAAGCTAACTAAATGACCATTAATGGTTTGATCCCCGATGGATTGCGGGATAATTTCATTGTGACACGCAATCGTAAGAATCCAAAATTAAATAAAGCAAAAATTGGCAAGTAGCCGTTAAGCTTAGAAAGCAATCTTGGCTCAAATTCAGTTCCGATAGATTGCACGGC
Source organism: Acanthosepion pharaonis (assembly GCA_903632075.3). Lineage (NCBI taxonomy): Eukaryota > Metazoa > Mollusca > Cephalopoda > Sepiida > Sepiidae > Acanthosepion > Acanthosepion pharaonis. The sequence goes on from CAHIKZ030001868.1 coordinate 4,065,268, forward strand.
AAATCAAGTTTAGTGACATTTTGATATAAAATGACGTCTAGTTATTGCACCTATAGAAATTTGCATCTATAGAAATTTACACACACACACACACACACACACATATATATATATATATATATATATATATATATATATATAAGTATTATAAATTTACTAATGTAAAAATATGGTTCCATGGCTACACGGGAATTACGATGTTTCAAAAACAGAAATTAAACCTTAAGTGTAATTATAGAATTAAATTTGAAATCTTTTCTCTTGATTTATTTTCAAGTGATTTCTGATTTCATTCCTCGCCCTCACATTATCTTCTTTCCTGTTTTGCATCTTTCTTTACACCTCTCGCTAGACCTGTCATACATTTCTCTCTCACCCTTGTTTCTCACTCCCACATATACACACACTGAAGTTTTGGTTATTTAAACCCGGAGATATATTTTCAGTTATCATTATTATTTTATTATCAGATTATCATTTGTTATCTTTTATTTTTAGTATTATTTTTATGATTATCGTAATTCTTTTATTTTTATTATTACTTTTATTGTTACCGTTATCTTCCTTATTTCTAACTTAAATAATTAATTACATAATAGAATAATTTTACCCCTTTAGTTTATATAAAGTTTTGGTGAGAGTAGCCGTGTGCACAGTCCTATGGTTACAGAGAACTCAGTAAGAGTTCCACCACGGAATATGTGAGCGAGCGGCGCTATATTGAGTCTGATTTGCAATTGAACAGTGGAACAGTTGGTATGATGTTCGCTTGACAACCTAACTGTCAGGGTTTCAATTCTCGGTAGTGGATGCGCACTGCTGATGAGTCCCAGATATAGGACGAAACGGCCGTCCAATGCTTTCTGGATTCTGTTGAGGTTTCTTTCAGACTCGATAAATTCTTAAATATAATTACCAAATCCTCCTAATAATTTATATCTATGTACATCATTGCTCTAGATTGAGCGGCTTGGTGAGAGTAGTCATGGCTCCAGGGGGCACAGTCCTATGGTTACAGAGAACTCAGTAAGAGTTCCACCACGGAATATGTGAGCGACTGGCACTATATTGAGTCTGATTTGCAATCTCTTCATCACCGAGGCCCGTTGGGACATGTTGGTATGATGTTTGTTTGACAAGCTAACTGTCAGGGTTTCAATTCTCGGTAGTGGATGCGCACTGCTGATGAGTCCCAAATATAGGACGAAACGGCTGTCCAGTGCTTTCTGCATTCTGTTGAGGTTTCTTTCTGACTCGATGAATTACTTAAATATATATATGATAAACGGTTGAGCCGAGGAGGTGGCACTCATCATACAATGTGTATTAATATGTTAATTTATTTCTTTTCACATTCACACACATATATACCTCCATATATATTTTCAATGAATAATATAGTCATGTTATTTTTATATTATTCCTTTCTAGTTTTCTAATTAGCTTCTTGATATTTAGTCGAAATTCATCAATGAAGGCACCGTAGCTTTTGTTAGCACATGTACTTTCGATCACCTCCGAGATGATCGCCAAGAGTGATTTGCGAAAACAATGTCTATAATAAACATATCCCCAAAGGTCTATGTAGAATGACTTCTTCGTGGTCAAGCCTACGACAGCCTTCCTCGCTTTGTAGTTTGTGGTGCCACGATTTCTGTTCCAGCGACACGACGATAAGCAGCAGCATGGGTTTCATGATTCAGTTGCCTTCGGTTTGGAAAGGTCAGCTGATACAGCCGTGCAGCCTAGCGTCCATTACCATTCGGGCGGCATTATGTAAAAATAATATCTGCCTGCTCACAATATGCATATATATATAGTTTATGCAAACTTAGGTAATCCGTATGGGTAGACCTGAGGAGGATGATATCCAGAGAGCTCAATGTAAAATTCAGAGCAGATATGTTTGAATAAAAGACAGACCACGTTAAGATTCCATGTAATAAGCTATTTCACCATAACCCCTTTAACAGGTTTCTGGATCATCAGACTTTACTTCCAAAAGTTGAAATGAAGAATGAAAAGAAATTCACACGTTTTTGACGGATCTCATCAAGTCTACGCAAAGTTAACGAAGTGAGGAAGTGAGGTGGGAGAGAGGATATGAGTGTGTCATATACATTACATATATATATATATATATATATATATATATATATATATATATATATATATTACATATATATATATTTATATTACATATATATATATATGTGTGTGTGTGTGTAATGTG
>CAHIKZ030001868.1:4072500-4095000 GCA_903632075.3 Acanthosepion pharaonis
AGAAATTCATCGACTCTAGATTTATCCTCAACAGAATGCAGGAAGCACTGGTGTTTTGTCTTATATTTGTGACACATCAGCAGTGCGCGTCCACTACCGAGAATCGAACCCGGACCGTTACGATACAACACAAGCGTACCAACGGGCCCCGGATGTAACTAACTCTTCCCTTCTTCTATTCCCAAGCCTCTCACTCCAGACCATTAGAAATCGGTTCAAGCAAGGATAGACAAGTGAAAAAATTAGGAGGAGGATTTGAAATTGTCATAACGAAGTAATTCATCGCGTCTAGAAAAATAAGCTTGCATCGTATCGTAACGATCTGGGTTCGATACTTCGTAGTGAATGCCCACTGCAGATGAGTCCAAAATATCGGATTAATTGGTGAAAGACATTAGTAAAGAGATTTATTATAAAGAAAGAATCTTAAGAATTCAATAATCACATTTTTAAATGATTATTCTGAAGCGCATGTTTATCGACACGCATTTTCGTAAGCTGAAAATAAAATATATTTATTAAAAAAAGTAAACAAAACACATCTTTTATTAACAAGTATATCGCCTATCAAAACACCATGCACTAAAATATATATATATATATATATATATACACATATATATATATATATATATATATATATATATATATATATATATATATATATATATATATATATATATAAACAGATTTCTAGTACTGCCAAATCTAATCAGACATCTTTTTTTTTTTTTTTTTTTTTAAAGCATTTCACCCCAAGCAAGGCGGGGAGCCACTAGGACGCAAGGGGTTACAGAAAATAGGAAGATCAGATAGGAGTGATAGAAGAAAGGATGAGGGTAGTAGATAGATTAAGGCAATTGGAGATGTCGATTGACATTACACTTGAATAGTTGGAGATTATAACTCTCAGGGAAACAGGAGAAGGGAAGAGAGTTCCACAGGCGAGAGGTGCGAGACATGAAGCTATTAGAGTAGAAGAGACGGCTACATTTAGGAGTTTCGACAGTGAAGGGGTGAGAGCGGAATGCCAGCCTCGTAGGGCGCTTGAACTCATGAAGTTTGGGAACAAGCGAATGCAGTTCCTCGGAGCAATTTCCATGAAAGTATTTATAGAACAGACAGAGGGAGGCGACGGTGCGTCTGTGAGAAAGTGACTGTAGACGAGACGCCAGGGCAGGGCCAACCATATTGCATATCCGCTTCTGGAGCCTATCAAAAACCCTGAGGTAAACAGAAGGGGCGCCAGACCATATATGGCAGCAATACTCCATGCAAGGGCGAATTGTGGATTTGTATATCTGGAGGATCGACTCAGGGAGAAAAACTTCCTAGCACGGCTCAGGAGCCAACTTTCCTCGCAGTGGACGAGGCAATTGACTCGATGTATTTATTCCATCTCAGGTCAGCAGTCAACGTGAGACCGAGAAGCCGCAGAGAGTTGCTCTCGAGAAGTTGAGCGTCAGACATTCTAATGGAGGGAAGGGAAGGCTCTCTGTGGTGATTAATAGAGAGCAGTTTTGTCTTCGAAGCGTTGAAGTTGACCAGCCAAATCATGCCCCAGTTCACAATCGATTGGAGGTCCTTTTCGAGACGCACGGCAAGGTGAGTTTTGTCAGCGAGACTGGATTTGTTTTTGAGGCAGGAATAAATTGTGGTGTCATCCGCGTAGATGCCGACTTGAGAAGTTACGGCGTCAGGAAGGTCATTTATATAGATAAGGAATAGAGTGGGGCCTAGGATGGAGCCTTGAGGAACACCTGCGTTCGTGGGATAGGAACTGGAGGAGAATCCGTTGTGAACGACCTTCAATTCACGGTTTGACAGGAATGATTGTATTACGTTATATAATTGACCCGTAATGCCATAACCCTGGATCTTGGAGAAGGCCGTCGTGCCAAACCCTATCAAATGCTTTGAGATATCTAGTGCCACGGCTCGGGCTTCCCCCGTTATTTTGGAGAGTTCGGTAGACTGTTTCCGTGATGGCTGTGAGCACATCGGCTGTAGATCTGGCAAAGCGGAAACCATATTGCTTGTCTGAGAGCAGATTATGGGATGTGAGGTGGTTAACCACCCCGGTATTGATTAGAGCTTCGAAGATTTTGCCGAAGAGGGAAGGAGACTGATAGGACGGTAGTTGGAAGGGTCAGAGGGGTCGCCGGAGTTCTTGAAGACAGGAACGATCGAAGAGGACTTCCAGCAGTCAGGAAAACAAGATTCCTTTGAGGCAGTAGTTGTGTAGTTTCGAATGGGCGGGCGCCAGTTCAGGCGCGCATTTCTTCAAGACAATGGCTGGTATCCCATCTCCACCACTCGCCTTGTTGGGATCTAAATTGGAGATAACGCCCAGTACCAAAGTTGGGGTTATGTTTAACCCACTCAATATGGCCTCAGTTCTAAGAGGGAAGTCGGGTATGGGTACACCAGAAGAGTCGAGCGTCGAGTTGGATGAAAATTTCCGAGCAAAGCATTCAGCCTTGTCGGTAGAGGAGGTCAAGACTTCGAACTGGTTGAATAGAGGAGGTATAGAGGGTTTTCAATTATTCAATACACTCTTGCAGAGACGCCAATAATCTTTGGAGCCAAATTTTCGAGATGCAATACGTTCCTTCATTCGAGCCGCAAATAGTGACTTAGCATCATTTAGGACACGCTTACATTCGTTACGGGCGGCAGCAAAGAGACGTCTATTGCAGTCAGACATGTCGCTACGGTATAGGTGGAAGTAGTGGTTCCTATGGGCGATGGCGGCTGAGCAAGCAGCCGAGAACCAGGGGCAGGAGCGCGACTTAACCCTATACTTCCTTGATGGGATGAAAGCGTCGATTCCAGCTTTAACCCAGGAAGAGACCTCAGAAGCACATTCTTGGACGGGGAGCTTAAAGACTCCATCCCAGGGGACATCGCGGAGGAAATCGCGGAACGCGTCCCAGTCAGCTCGTTGATAATAGAACGAAGTTCTAGTGGTAGGAGGTTCTTTATAGGGGGTAGAGTTAAAGGAGATGTTAACCGATACTACTGCATGGTCAGAGTTACCAAGTGGGCATAGTTGCGAGGCACTGCAGGATTCGGGGATAGAGGTAAAGCACAGGTCGAGTAGAGAGGCTTTACTTTCCCGGTTGAGGGCAAAACGAGTGGGGAAGTTAATTATCTGTGTGAGGGAATGGGAGATTGAAAAATTAAGCGTTTGAATGCCTGCATGGTCAGTAGTAGCATTCTTAAGCCACAGAGTGTGATGGGCGTTAAAGTCTCCAAACACAAAAATGTGAGCAAACGGGTGGAGGGAGAGAGCCTTGTCTATGTTGTCAGAAATGCTATCAAGTATCTCACAGTCTTGAGAGGATGGAGAGCGTAAAGGAAGAAGAGATAGCTTACCGCATTGAGGAGAGAGAGACGGAGACACATGTATGACTGGTCAGGCGATTCGAGAGAGGACTCTCTGGCCAGGGGGAGATGTTCCTTGACGTAGACACCAAGACCGTGCATGTGGGTTAGAGAGTCTTTTCTGAGGAGAGGAAGATAGCCGGGGATCGAGAGATCAGAAGAGGGGATAGATGAGACAAGGTTTGTCTCGCAGAGAGCCAGTACATCCGGGCCGTTTGCAGTGAGGAAAGATTCCAGACTGTAGAAGTTTGTCCTAATGCCCCGGATGTTGGAGAACGAAATGTTGAGGGGTTTAGGTGGTTTCTGAGAGGCTGGTTTAGGGTAAATCTTTCGGTTTTTGTAACTCATGTTGGATTTATTTGCAAAGATGAGAAGGCCCAAGGTAAGAAAAACAGACAGTTTCGACCGTGACGCGGGCAGAGAGGAGTTGGCAAAATCCGCATCATTATGTGGCCTCAGGGCTGCCCACCGGAGGTGACTGCAGGGACACCTTTCCACGCGCGACATGGCACTACAAACACCCCGGTATTATACAACTGTTGATCAGAGCAGCCGCTCAAGACGCTACGCAAGAGTTAGGGCTCCTAACTACCGGTCGGAAACAGCAACCACAGAACTGTCAGCCGTGTACCCTCAGAATGAAGAGATGTTGCCACAGACTGCACGCATCACGCGAGAAACAGACCTGCACTAATACAGAGGCCGGAGAGAGAAGACAGAACCGGGAACCCCTTCCTAGACAAGAAACAAGGTGTAAGCCTCTACTCATGTCCAATAGAAGGGGGAGGAGTGTTGACAGGGCGGTAGAAGGGACTACCTACTCCTATTACAGATAACACAAAAAAGGACGACACAAAACAGAGGGAAGGATTGGAGGGGGAGATGAGGAATAAAAAATATTAGATCATATTAAACATAAGATACAACAATATCCACGTTTAAAACATAAAATGTAAGGTACCTTTCGACCGACACATTTTCAAACAAAATCGTCGGTAATCTGAAACGGAGTACTAAGAAGAGATTTTTTTTTTAATAATACCGTAATAAAACAAGATGGTAAGGGAAAAAAAAAAAAAAAAACATTATTTTACCTCAAATCATGTAACCGTCCCCCCAAATAAGGCCAACATAAACTTCATCTCCCGTTGTACGCAGAGGGCCGGCCTACGTATGTTGATAATAACAGACTCCAAAATGTCGGGGTGGAGTCTGTTCCTAGCCCTGTGCAATACCGAAAAGAAATGGGGAGAATACTCGGTCCTACAAACACGAGAATTTAATAGATGTTCATCAATAGCAGAGGCATGAGTCTGCGAACACCCGGATGTCACAAACTCATGCCTGCGCACGCAGCCAGGGACATGTTGGGCGATTCTAACCTCAAGCCTCTGGATAGTTTTGCCCACACACACACACACACACACACACACACACACACACACACACACACACACATATATATATAGTTTATGGAAAACTAGGTAATCCGAGTGGGTAGAACCAAGGAGGATAAAATCCAGAGAGCTCAATGTAAATCCAGAGCTAATAATTTAAATAAAAACAGACCACTTTAAGGTTACATCTAATAAATTATTTCACCACAGCCCTTTTAAAGGACTGCGGATCATGAGACTTTACTTCCAAAGGTTTTTTCGTTTCAACCTTTGGAAGTAAAAGTCTGATGATCCGCAGTCATTTAAAATGGTTGTGATTAAAGAATTTATTATATGGAACCTTAAAGTGATATGTCTTTTTATTTAAATTATATATATATATATATATATATATATATATATATATATATATTATTACTTAGTACATATATACGTATCTACGTTTTTTCCGTGCCTGATGAACTGGGAACACCAAACACCGAAACTATAGTCGCACGGCAAAGACGTAGGTACGTGTATATGTACTAGTTAATACATATCTTTGTTCTGTATAACCCCATTGAGCACTATTACGTTTACACTTCATGTACAAATTTAGCGATTATTTAGTTGCTTGCCTGAGTATGCACACCAGCACTCTAAATCGTTACGTATTCTTCACCGAGGCCCCTTGGTGCAGTTGGTATGACGTTTGCCTGGTAATGTAATTGTCCGTGGTTCAATTCTCGGTAGTCGATGCGCACTGCTGATGAGTTCGCAATATAGACAGTACAATCTCCATTCTGTTCAGGATTCTTCTAGACTCGATGAATTACTTAATTATGATTATCTCAAATCCTCCTACTAATTTCTATCACACACACACACACACATTTATATTCAAAGAAATTTCAACGAATAATATGTATATCTATTTTAATACTAATCCTTTGTAGTTCTTTAATTAGGTTCTTGATGTTAAGTTAAAATTCATCAAAGAAGGCGCCGTAGTTTTTTGATTTTTTACTCAAGTACTGTCATTTTCCTCTGAGATCATCCTCATTGGTGAATTACAAAGACATACTTATTTTAACTGATCGCTGTGATGGTGATTATTAAAAAAAACACGCATGCACGATCTTAGTAATATTTATTTTAAAACTTTAAATTTATCTATTGTAATTATTAAATAATTGTCATACTTAATTCATTTCATTATATGTGGTCAACGTTTACATTAAAATGTTTCATGAGCTGATAGGATCGAGTGAGAAAAATCGTCAAAGATTGTGTCTGTAAACAGTAATATGGACTTTCCTAATGTGACGCTTTTCTGTAGCTCAAAGGTATAGCACATCAGATCAAATGGCGTATTCCCTAAAGGAATACAGGTTCTTTTCCTGTTAGAGAATGCGTATTTTCTACGAAATTCACGAAATTTCAGACTAGTAAATGTAATTAATATTGTTTAATTAAAAACAGAGCATTTAGTTAAATACATTGTATCTATAAAAATAACGAATTATCAGAAAATATATTAAATGTAGATATATATTTAGGCACTATATCTTCAGTCAGTCATGTTTAATTGAATACTATAGACATATTGTATATATTGTATTTTCATATACATCCTTTCCAATTGTCAAATCAGTTTCTTGATGTTAAAATGAAATTCTTCAAGAAAGGCGAATTAAATATAATATATATATATATATATATATATATATATATATATATATATATATATATGGGGCGTATGTATGTGTATGGGTGGGTGAGTGCGGAGAGATAGGCAGAAATAAATTGTGATCATATTAATCAACAGTGCATGATGAATATATATATATATATATATATATATATATATTATTTCGATAACATACGCAACAAGAATCTGCTGGAACTGCTCAGCAACCTTGATTTATTCGAGAAAGATATCTGAATAATCAAGAACCTATGCTGGCAGCAAACAGCATGCATGCGCATAGGGAACGAGTTCAGCGAATATACAAAAATAAAAAAAGGGCGTAAGGCAAGGATGCGCCTTCTCGCCGGAAATGTTCAACCTATACAGCGAGGCAATCCTAAGATAACTGGAAACCCTACCAGGATTTAGCAGTGGCGGCTGCAATCTTAACAGGATAGGATACGTTGATGACACAATACTGATAGCACAGAAAAGAAAAAGAAATTACCTAATCTCCTAGAGAAGGTAGCGTCGGAGAGTGTGAAGAAGGGACTAAGCATAAATTACAAAAAGAAAGAACGCATGGTCATCATTAAAAAGATGAGCCCGAAATGTAATTTGCAAATCGGGAACACTAGAATCAAGCAGACGCAGAAATTTAAATATCAGGGAAGCCATTTGACAGAGGAAGATAAGTGCGACACTTACATCCGAAGACGTATTGGGATGGTCAAGGAGAGATTGCACAAGCTGGGCAGGGTATTGCGAGACAGGAGGATTTCTTTAGCAACAAAGAAAAGAATACTGATCTGTTACAAGATATTTGCTTTTTTTATGAACAGACTAGAGGCAACAGAAATGTGGTTCTACAGAAGGATGCTAAGGATATCACGGAACGAGCGTATGAACAATGATGAGGTCTTAAAGAGGATGCAAACAAGGAGGAAGATTATACTTCACATCAGGTAGAGGCAGCTGATGTTTCTGGGAGAAATAATGAGGAAAGAGGGCCTGGAGAATCTGATACTCACAGGTTGAATAGAGCGAAAGAGAGACAAGGGAAAACAACGCATGACATACCTAACTGGCTGAAGCAAGTGGATGACAGAATGTGGTCTGGGGGTGGTAGCAGAGGGAGGGAACTTGTTGAGAGCTGCAAAGGATAGAGGGAGGTGGAGAGCCATGACCGCCTACGTCCTGGAAGGACATAGCACATAAAATGAAAGAAAGAAAGAAAGAAAGAAAGAAAGAAAAGGCAGAGAAAGCGATAATGTCTGCTTCAGTGAAATGTAAAAAGCTTCTCAATTTTGAAAATTTTGTGCCACTTAATTATTTAGATTACTTTATATTATATATATATATATATTATATATATATATATATATATATATGGGGGAGAGAGAAAGAAAGAGTACTATATATATATATATATATATATATATATATATATATATATATATATGGAGAGAGAAAAAAGAAAGTGTACTATATATATATATATGGAGAGAGAGAAATAGAAAGAGTACATATATATATATATATATATATATATATATATATATATATATATATATGATTGTTATTGCAATATTTTGTTAAAGCTTTTCAGATCAAGTATTTAACTATATGCAAGAAAAATCTCACAACATTTTATAATAGTGTGTATCATATGAGATTTTTTCAATTATTGGCTTCCATATTATGAATCATCGTATGAGAAATATTTAATTTCACAGGTATTACAAGTTTGAATGATTACAAAACTTTTATACCAAAAGCCGAGGTTACAATAAATCCCTATTCTAATAAAAAAAAAATAGTAATGCAAATTTTCGCAGAAATATTATAAATTTAGTTACATAATTAAATAGACCTCATCTAAATTTAATTTCTTGGCTCACATGTCTTGGAACAAAGCCGTCGTATTTTTTCTTCAAGACCTTATCTACACTGAAGCAAGTTGGGTTCGTCACCCATGACAAACGTAAGCTCAGTGGAACAACGATCATGTTGTAATTCTCATTTGAGTCTGAAATTTAAAGCATAAACTTGTGTAAACTCAACTAGAAAATAAAGGACAATTTGATATTTTACAAAAAATAAGCATTTGTAGAAGAAATTCGTAACAAAATAGTCCTGCTAGTTTTACATCGCACTGCATATGTCTTCGATTGTGTGACTCAGTGTGTGACTGTACTCTGCGTATGTCGTTATTTTATTTTGAGTAAAGGATTTATTTCGAATGTTAATGAATAAGAAAACGCTGTCAATTTTAATATAATGTATTTAACATATGAATTAAATAATAAAATACAGTTTTCCAAAGTGAATAATAACGATACTGGATTCCGTGAATGGAATCCTGCACAAATAAATAAACAACGCCAGAAATTGAGATAGAAAAATAAGTGTACTAAACGTAAGAATACAGACTTGAAGTGAAGATTAGTAGTCCAGGAATGCGGGTTAGTAGAAAGTATATGTACAAGTCTCTGTAAGTAAAGCCGAAATAATCTCTCTTAATCTCTCTCTCAATATCTTTCAATATCTCTCTCAATATCTCTCAATATCAATATCTCTCAATCTCTCTCTCAATATCAATATCTCTCAATATCTCTCAATATCAATATCTCTCTCTCTCTTTCTCTTTCTCTCTCTCTCTCTCTCTCTCTCTTTCTGTGTGGACTCTTCTATAAATCTCTAAGATCACCCTGTGTCTGTCACCGTATCTCTCAACCTGTCTCAGCGTATCTCCACGTATCTCAACAGCAGGTATTCTCTCTGTCAGTATAAGTATACTTTGGACGAGTCCATATTACGTAAAACGGGGAGAGCCCTACAACAGATACTAAACACAGTCAAAAATAGCATAAATATTTTCTACAAAAGCCAAATGCACATCAAATATAAACAAGATGAATCTTCATTTGGAAATATCATAAAGAAATACACTAGTCCAGTTGATCTGAAAAAATAAAAATAGATTAAATTTTCTAGCTCAAAAAATTTAAAATAGCAAGTCTTATCCTCAAAAATAGAAACGCACCTGCAAAATCCAATCTACAAAGTACGAACATTATTTACGAGTTAATTCAAATGCCTCTTAAGGAACTGTGTTCCTGATCAAACCGAATTCATAAATAATTACATCGGTCACACGACTACGTGTCCATCCAGAAGCTTTACGCTACACCTATCCGACCACAGCTCAATCAGAACTCATTTAAACACACACAAATTGACCAGACTCCATCCGAAACATATTAGTAAAAATTACTAGCATAATAAACTCGACCATATGTAAAAAAAAAAAATAAATAAATAAAAGTAATGGAAGCCTTAATAATAAAAAAGAAAAAGCCAAGAAAAGTTTTTACTTATTTATTTATTATTTACATAAAAATAATCCATAACTTACAGTACAAACAAAAATTAATCTGGATCGCAGTATTTAAGCAGATATTCATTTTTATGCCTACATGTAACCATCAATTCGCTTCTCTTATTTAATAAGCTTGGGTTGTTAAAGGGTTTTTCAATAAGACGTAAGTTACATTTATTTCCATTTCCTTTATAAAATTTGGCTCTTGCTATAATATTCTAGTTAGTTAAAGGGTACTTACCGGTACTTTTTAATTGCCAGAAGAAATTTTAAGAGAACAGTGCTGTTTTTTGTATTTTATATTACCTAAATTCATTCGATGATGGTAAAATCTAAATTTCTAAGAATATTCAGTGGAACCAAAATAAAATTTAACATCGTTACCGGATGCTTGCTCGGTATACAATAGTGGAAAACTCTTCAGTGGTACGCGTTTTGTCCTTTAGGACTTCATCGGATTAAGTTTATGTTTAGTTTGATGTGACTACAAATGCTCATCGAATAACATAAGTATTGAATGAGAAACAAAAGGTTCATGAAATATTTCAAAATGAAAGAACGGTCCTAACTGAAAATTCTGTCACAACTACAATTGAAAAGAATTTTCTAAACTCAAATTTCTAAAGTCAAGAAAAGTTTTTACTTATTTATTTATTATTCACATTAAAAATAAGCCATAACTTACAGTACAAACAAAAATTAATCTGGATCGCCGTATTTAAGCAGATATTTAATTTAATGCCTACATGTAACCATTAATTCGTTTCTCTTGTTTAATAAGCTTGGGTTATTAAAGTGTTTAATTTCATTAAATTTGTCAGAACAATAAAATATTTAATTAATACAACAATGAAATGGCTAATTAATACAATAAAATACTTAATGTGTCACAAAGAAAAAATAATTAATACAAAAAATAATAAGCTAAAACTAGATAGAGAATTTACTCTATTAACTTTATTAATTGCCACCAGGAATACATCGGAGAAACCTCGAGGAATTTAAATAAAACATTCGATGGGCACAAAAGAGATCGTATTAAATTCATGAGTTGTCAGTATAAAGAGACTGAGAACAATTTCGATTTTTTTAAAAAAAAAAAAAGCTCTAATTAAAAGAGAAAACATTTTAGTGTTAGCAAGCTAGCCACTTAATGATACATCTGTGACGAGAATGAGATAGATAGATAGATAGATAGATAGATAGATGGGAAAATATATATATATATATATATATATATATATATAGAGAGAGAGAGAGAGAGAGAGAGAGAGAAGGAAAGCCGAGTTTGAATTCCAGTCAAATTCATTACATTCACTTACATTCTAATACCCTTGGGAAATGTATGAATCCTCCTCTTCTCCCCACTAGCTATGGGTAAATAGGGGGAGAGACCATGTTCTATAGCCTTGGATGGCAACTGGTCTACCGCAGAAAGAACTAGCAACGTAAAATCGGCCTCGTCAGTCATGTATCAAAAAGATACATGATCACCTAGCGTGTATCACGCATGGCACATTACTGATTGATATATATATATATATATATATATATATATATATATATATATATATATATATATGTCTGTGTGTGTGTGTATAAATATAAAGAAAGAACAGTAAGTTATATAATCCGATGTTCTTATAGATATTTTTACAAAATAGTGCTCAATGTAAATTTACACAACATTAATATTATAAATTAATTGATTTAAAATATGTTGTTTTTCGCTACACAGTTCTAACCATGTTTCAAACATGGTTAGAACTGTGTAGCGAAAATAAATATATTTTAAATCAATTTATATATATATATATATATATATATATATATATATATATATAGAGAGAGAGAGAGAGAGAGAGAGAGTGAGAGAGAGATGTACAGACATAAATAGATAGATGCATAGTTTGACAGGTGTAGACTGTCAGCGATATATATATATATATATATATATATATATATATATATATATATATTCACATGTGGATGACATACATATATATATGGATATATATATATATATATATATATATATATATATATATATATATACAGAGAGAAAGAGTGAGAGAAATGTGGAAATGTGGACTGATAGAGATAGATAGATAGATAGATAGATAGATAGATAGATAGATAGGTGTAGAATATTTTTAATCTCAGCTACATTTGCGCAGGTCTGTGGTCATGCAGAATCCATTTAATATTGGATTTAATTTATCGCCTCTGCTTCAGTGGTTCTAAAGGTGGATTCAATTTATTGACATGCCTATTAAGACAGCTATTAACATCTTCAAATCTCTCTCCGTCCGTGTCCGCGAAATATTTTCTTTTCTATTTTTTTCTATCAACATTTATAAATTCGCTGACCTGAAAGTTCATAATTTGATTGACAGTCGAAAAACGTTTTTCTCATTTTTCTTGTTCCAAAATAAACTCTCCTGACATTTTGCCGTTCGTCGTCGCTCAACTTCGAGCGTCTCACCTGGTTATTTTAAAAAGAACGCATTACTCGATAATGTTTTAATGGCATGAGCACATTTCATTAGTACCTCGAGTAATTCTGTATTAACATTACTCTATTTGGGTTGGACAGTTACACAGCCAGCACTGCATTATCTATAAGAGGATAAATATTATTTAAAATCACATTATTATTTACACTATTTACATTGTCTTCATCTTTCTTGCCATGTTCACGACGCTTCGGCCGTTGTGCGCTCCTGCCTTCTTCAAGATCCGTTCATATTTCTGAGATGTGGTATTGTAACAATTTACACTATTTACATTTTTCGGACGGCTGTCCTCATCTTTATTGTCATAATCACGACATTTCGGCCGTTGTACACTGCAGCCTTCTTCAGGATCTGTTTACATTTCTGAGATGACGTATTTTAACTATTTACACTATTTACATTGTTCGGACATTTATCCTCATCTTGGTTGTTATATCCACGACGTTTCGACCGTTGTACGCCCCTGCCTTCTCCAGGATCTGTTTATATTTATTAGATGAGGTATTGTAACTATTTACACTATTTACATTGTTCAGACTGTTATCCTCATCTTTATTGTCATAATCACGACGTTTCTGTTGTTATTTCCAGCCTTCTTCAGGATCTATCTATATTTCTGAGATAAGGTATTTTAACTATATGCGTTGTTTGGACTGTTCTCCTCATCTTTATTGTCATATTCCCGACGTTTCAGCCGTTGTAAACCTCGACCTTCTTCAGGTGACAGACGTTGGAATTTCGAACCGAAGTCTTTATTTCGCCCACTGGGGTAGATTGTCCTATTTCCACATGCCATGTCTTTTATGTATATTATCAGTTTTCAGCTATTTGCCTTCAGTAACTCTCCAAGTTTTTCTTCCCCTCTGCTCTGCCAATGTATTGAACTCACAAAATTTTCGGTCAAGACACTCGATTCCTTCAACCAACGCTGGGCCATGTTCTAAATTCCAACTTATATTATCTGAAGAAGGCCTGAGCGTACAGTGACGGAAACGTCATGAATATGACAATACAGATGAGGCCAACAATCCGAACAATGTAAATAGTGTAAATAGTTAAAATACGTCATTTCAGTAAAATAGACAGATCATGAAGAAAACCAGATTGGCCGAAACGTCGTGAATACATCAATAAAGATGAGGACAACATTCCGAAGAGTAAATTGTTACAATTCCTCATATCAGAAATATAAAGATATTCCGAAGACAACATGGTTTTGCAACTGTCGAAACGTCCTGGATATGGCAATAAAAACGAGGAAAACCGTCCGAACACTGTAAATATTTACAATGTCTCATCTCAGAAATATAGACAGATCCTGAAGAAGTCTGGAGCGTTCACTGTCGAAACGTCCTGAATATGGCAATAAAGATGAGAACAACAGTCCGAATAATATAAATTGTATAAATAATTAGAATACCTCATATCAGAAATATAGAGAAATCATTAGCGAAGGGCCGAGCGTAGAACGGACAATTGAAAACCTGAACGTCCCATATCCTGTCAAATCCAATCCGGCGGTCAGTGCACATTTTTAAGGCTTCTAAATTTCTTAGATCTTGATATTATTGTCTCCGGGGAAAAGGCACATCGATGGTTTGTCAGTTTTAGATTTTTATTTTTTCATCGAAGTTGATATCTGGTTTGTTGTCCTCAAGTTTACAGTTTGGATGTGGAAATCCCTTCAGATCTTGATATGATCGTTTTGTTATTATTATTAGTAGTATTAGTAATAGTAGTTTTAGTCATATTATTAGCTTATTAGTACTACTTGTAATATTATTATCTTATTATTATTTCAGTAGTAGTGATATTATTATCTTATTGGTAGTAATATAATGAGCTTATTTTTTATTAGCAATAGTAATAATATCATTACCTTATTATTATTATTAGTATTAGTAACAATAATGATAATTTTATTAGCTTATTATTAGGACCGTACATGTTTGCGTATAAGGCGACTGGGCGTATAAGACGATGCCCAAATTTTCATGATAAAATATAGGTCACCTTAGAACCTTCCGCAAACTGAATTGCATTGAATTTATTAAGTTCAGTAAGCGTATACCTTTTTTTCACTTAATTTCTAATGAAACAACAGTGGAGAGATATTGCCAGTTAGCTATCACAATCTATAATATCTCAAGAGTGGGTTTTATATTTTTAGTAGGTTATTACGGTAACCTGGATGACTTTTCCCCGGTAAGCATCCACTTGTTCTATTCTTCTCGAATGCGATCTTTAAACGGCTTGATGAGACACATATCTCCCATGCTAACAACTTACCATAAACCACAGCATTTAAGGTTCACATTTTTACTTGGCGTATAAGACGGCTACGATTTTTGGGTAGGGGGATTTTCATGGTTAAAATGACACCTTTAACGCCGGCATATACGGTAGTTTAAAAATTATTTGCTTAAGAGATTCTTACCATAAATAATGACAGAGAATGCCACCCCAATGACATTCCATACTTGATACAGGACCGAGATGGTTGACGTGTTAGACAGCATTTATGTCCGAGCTAGCGTCACTGCATTATTAATAGTAGCAATATAATTATTAGTATCAGTATTAGTAGTATTAGCTTCTTTTATTTCTTTTTTTTGTGTATTTTTCTTTATTTTTTTCTTTCTTTTAGCCTTTCTCCGTCTTCATATATTTTGTTATATTTCGTTATTTTTCGTTTTTTGTATGCCTCTCTGTTTCTTGCTTTCTTTCTCTCTCTTTTTCTCTCTCTCTTTCTTTTTTTCTCTCTCTATTTCTCTGTTTCCCTTCCCTCTTTCTGTCTGTCTTCCTGTCTCTCTTTGTTTATTTCACTTTCTCTTTTTTCTTTCTTTCTTTCTTTCTCCTTTCTTTCTCTCCTCTCTTTCTCTCCCTCTTTCTCTCTCTCTCGCTTTCTTTCTTTCCTTTCTTCTTTCTTTCTTTCTTTCTTTCTATTCTTGATTTTTGTTATTTTTCTTTTCTTTTTTACTTCATCATGTTCTTCATAAAGATAACGCCTTCTTTCATTTTGACCCCATTTACTTATGAATTTATTTCCACCCTCTCTGTCATCTTAACTTTTTTCTCTCTCTCTTTCTCTCTCTCTCTCTCTCATACACACAGTTTTTCTCTCACTCACTGGTAGATTATTCTCGTGTATTTCTCTCTATTTCAATCTTAAACCTTTCTCTTTTATTTCAGTCTATGTTTCTTTTCTTTTTCTATATACTGTCTTCCTTTCTTCTATTTAACCAGTCAAGTCCTGTGGCTTTTAACATGGAGGAAAGTCCGATTGACCAGAGATACTCACTCACTCAGCTAAGCAGATAAGCTGTTGGCCAGCCATCTGAAATAATCCAAAACGCGGCGGGTGAATAGGGAGGGTTTCGCATGGAAGAAAGGTCAATTGAGCGTAGGAACATTTGACTTGATTAAATATAGATTTGATAGGATTATTTACATCAAATATTAATATGTCCGAGGAACAGAGCTTACGAGCCATGCGGAGAGAGAGAATGTAATCGAAATATCGAAGAAAGTCAACGGACAAATCTCGCATGAAAATGAAATAAACGTATAGCGAGATAATAATTCAAATATAGATGAAGATATGGAACGGATGACTGAGGTGTAAAGTCAACGAGGCGGCAGGACGCAGGGATGTTGCTTAGTTTAATATATAAGGTTTTATGATTGATTGAAGCGAAATATGGGACATGAATTTATAATGAAGAAAGGATTTGGAAGATAAGCGCCACTAGAAAAAAAAAAGGTGTATTGAGGAATGGCGAATTTAAAGAAAGAAAACAACACAAAAAATAAATAAATCGAGGATAAAGATTACGATCAACTTGATGCGAGTTGTGAAAGGGAAGCAGTGAGAGAGAAAGCGAGAGAAAGAAAAAAAAAGAAATGAAGTTTATCGAATCTTAATAGGAAGAAAGAAATATGGCGGTGGAGAATGCTATTCGAAAACAAAAAAAAAAAAAAGAAAAAAAAGAAAGTGTCAGAAATGACAAGGCGAGAAAAGGCGGGAAACGAAAGTAGATGAAAGGCGATCGGCACGCTTTGGAAGTGTGAAAATATGTTCTAAAAAGCAGTTCGAATCAGCGGGAGAAGCCAGCACGCGAGGAAGAAAACGATAAATATCTGAAAAGGTCACCGGCGAAGAATTAATGCTTTCTGGACGAATCAATAAAGAAATGAAAGGGAAAATAAAAGAAAACAAAGGAAATCACTCTGAAAAGCCGTACCCATCTATAATAATGAACCGTGTATAATGCGCACGTCTAAATTCAGGCTACAAAATTCTGGAATTAAACATTTTTTCTTATATATTAATAGGAGTAGGTAGGTTTGTTAATCGCTGTAGATCGGTTCGCCTTTCGTCCTATTTTCACGTCTCAGTCTTTTGAATAAGGGCAGAAGTTTATCCCGTGTTCCCTGTTTAGGATTTGGTTTCTGGTTCCTTCTAAAGTCTTTTCAATCTCTTTCATTCTCATGTAACGCCTTTCAACTTTCATCCAAATCATGGCGATAATTCCTCTAAGCCGCAAGGCAATAAATGAGAGTGAAAGAGAATGATATATATGAGAATGATATTATAATATATATATATATATATGGATCAATTCCAATATTTTTTATTATTAGGATTCAGTTAGATAACTTACCCACGGATTTTTTTTATATATATATATATATATATATATATATATATATGGTAGGCACGGTTGAGTAATGGCGGCTTGGATTGAAGAATCGGAAATCCGAATTCGAATTCAGTCGAATTCACTTATGTGCTAATACCCTTGGGAAAGATGTGAATCCTCTTCTTCCTCCAGCTATGGGTAAATAGCAGGACAGCCTGGGTCCTATAGTATTGGATGGCAGCTGGTCTAGGAAAAGGAAAACTCTGAATTCAAAACCTGCGGAGGGTCGTTTGGTGAACTTGTGGCACGTAGTGCTCCAGGTCTCTGTAATCGGCCCTTCAAAAAGTGTGGATGGTCCTGCACGAAACCTTCCCCACTATAATCAAATCTCATGTGCTATACATGCGGGTTGGGGACCGCTTGCGAATTCTAAATTCCCATGAAACTCCAATATTGGAGCGGGCTCAATCCACCTCAGGTGAATGCTGTTACAAGAACAGGAAGATATATATATATATATATATATATATATATATATATATATATATATAATATATATATAAAAAAGGTTATAGTGGTTTCAACGAGTGAAAAGTATGTCTATTAAAAAGAAGAGAGATACCGCAAATGTTTTTGGTTGTAATGTAATTTTTTTTTTTTTTTTTTTTTTGCTTTATTTTCCATAATTTTACTACACGTGTTTCTGGTCTCGCGATCGTCATCAGGCAAAGGGTAGAGATTTCCACATATTATTAAAAATAATTAATTTTTTTTTCTCCATTATGTTTTTCGATGTTAAATATTCTTGATATGAGACATTTTCTTTTTCGGTGTTAGTAATCCGAATAAAATTGACATTTTTTTATCATCAGACAAACAGGGCAATAAAGAGTGAATATAAGAGTGAAGAGATTACTAAGTGTGAAAATTGTAAAACATTATCAAAGAACGAGAAGAATAAGAGAAGAGGAATCAAGAAGACAGTAGATAACGATTGACATTACATCTAAATTTTTGAAGATCAAAATCGACTATATCTTTCAGTTTGCATCAGGGGCAAATTCTAAGGAAACGAAACTTCCAATCTGAAAGAAAGCTGAACAATATGATACGCATAATGAGTAGACATGACTTGGTGAATCTGAAATCCACAGGACGTATTAAAATCATGAGAGACAGTGGGAAACAGTGAATAACATACGTAAATATTGCGTAAATGGGTCGCAGAATAGGAGCAAGGAGAGAACGTAACAGGGGAGACGTTACTCATGCCTTTTTTTTGCTTTTACTAATGTCCTACTGATAAAAGGGCCGTGCACCATTCATGTTAGGTGTGTTATTAGCGTTTTTTTTTTTTGAGCGGGAAGACTAAGTAGAGCAGTTTATGTTCATATGTGGGAAAGATCACGGTCAACCCTCGTCTTGAAGAGGTGAAGATTTTATTGGTCGGGGAAGCATCCTTATGGGATTCTGTTCCACAAGGCAACAGTTTTGAGTGATTAGCTCTGCGAGTATAACTATTAAAGTGTTGTGTAGTAGCTGAACACTCCCACAAGATGGATTAGTCTAAGACTATTTAAACAGAACTCTTACTGAGGGAGAGGAGTTAACGATTAATCGTTACTCTGCCTGTCGACTCTCTGTCTTCGGGTAGAGAGGAACTAAGACGAGTCTATCACTACAGGCAGAGTCTCGTCTGGAGAGAAAGACAGCTACCCGATCCAGTGTATGCGGGGTCTACTAGGAATTTTTGCCCGTACGAGCTCGAAAAGCCCCACGCTAAAAACAGGCGTTGTCCCACATCTTGCCTTGTAGAGAGATGTCGGGTAAATAGCGAGGTGTTAGCGATTTATCATATTAATCTGTGTTCTGAACCGTGTACCTTATTATTCTCCGGAATATACTACTTCTTATTTTTTCTATGTCTGTGAACCTTTCCTATTTATGACACAACAGAACGAAAGGAAGTTATGGAGAGCTATAACCCTATAGCCCCTGAAGGGACTATGCATATAACAGAAGGAGTATCAGCTAAACTTAACTTAATTTTTTGTTATACTGGAACATACCTATTCTATTGTAAATAGACTCTCCCAGATATAATAAGTAGTAGTATCAGTTGCCAGTGGGCTCAGTGGAGTTGGTATGTCAGTCGATGTCGGACATTAAAGTATCAACCACCACAACTAGATTGCTGCGTCATTAACTATTATTTTCAAGTTCCTAACGTTTTGTACGTTGGACCCTTTTAGGACCGACTTAGTGAAATACAAGCCTCCACTGTGAAACTACATTACAACACATTGGCGACGAGGGATTCTTTTCACATACGGGAAAAAAATTTTTTTTCGTTCACTCAACAACAATTTTACAATATTTCAGCATTTTATTCGGCTCCTATTGACTAGAAATATTTAAAAAAATAAATTAGGAACTAAAAAAAAAATTGACAGAATGGTTAAATATGAAGGCAAAATTAAAATGTTCATACATTTTTCTACATTTCGCTTTTGTTTCAACTTCATCAGATTTTATTTATTTAGTTACTGGATTTTTTTTTACAAAAATAGTTGCGGTGAAGCTAAAATTATAAGCGAAACGTGAAATGTGTGAACGTTTTCTTATGTATTCCTTATTTAATCTTTGACGGTGGAGTAATGGATAGCGGCTTAGATTAAGGAATCGGAAATCCGAGATCGAATTCTAGTGGAATCAATTACATTCACTTATGTGCTATTACACTTGGTAAAGGTATTAATGTCGTATTCGCCCCCGGCTATGGGTAAATAGCAGGACAGACCGGGTTCTATAGTATTGGATGGAAACTGCTCTACAACAGAAATAAATGACAACATACTGCGGGAAAAAATCAGCCTCGTCAGTCATGTATCGAAAGATACATGATTGCCTACGCGTGTATCACGCATGGCACATAACTGACTGACTGACATTATGTTTTGAAAAGCAGTCGTTCTGCATTATACCGTTCACCCCCCCTCCACATACACAAAAAAAAAGTTTCCCGACGAAAATAAACCCTCGCTCGGAGAAGCAAAATTATAAGAGATACTCATTCCAATGGCTAGTGATTTTCTGGAGCGACGTAAACAAAAATCTACATAACGAACGCATTGGATATTTGTTAATATAATCATTCTTTATGAAAGAAAAACTACGTCTTCGAATACAAAAAATACAACAGTTATATTAACAACAGAAATAAACTTTTATAACCTGCAAAATTTGACATGGACGATATCAAAGCGGATAAAAATATGATTAAGCTCCACGGCCTTGTTTTCTTTTAAAACAGATCCAATATTTGGTTAGTGATTTCAGCTCTTTCTTAACACATTATTTAGTTTAAACCATAGTTATAAGATGTTTCCGAAAAAATAATTCATTGTTATTATTTCATTTCGTTTGATTTTTGGTACATACTTATTTGTTTTCGGGTCCCAACCAGAGACTGAAAGTCATAAATGGAATCATATCAGAAAATTATTATTATTATTATTATTATTATTATTATTTCCTTTGATTTCTGTTATATACCTTATTCCCATCCGTGTCCTCACCAGAGACAAAACGCCAAACATATCATCATGACATTTTCCACCGAAATGTTTTGTAAAAAATAAAAGTATACAATCTAAGATCACATATTTTACATAGATGAAGGCTTTCTTAAGGTGTGAGGTTCTTGTGAGTACCATTTAAGGTACTTGTGAGTACCACTTTTTTATTTCACTAAGGCATGGGACCACTTAGATGAGTCTCTCGCAGTCTTTTACAATCATTATTATTATTATTATTATTATTATTAATAATAATAATAATAATAATAATAAAGTGGAAACTGAAGGTTTTATCCTTGCTGCGCAGGACCAATGCTTGCTAAAATGCAGATTCTGTGATAAATATCCAGAAACGATTGATCATCTTGTATCAGGTTGTACGGTGTTGGCACCCACTGAATATAAAACCCAACATGACAGAGTGGGCTAATATCTGCACTGGAAAATCTGCAACTTCTATGGGAAGGAAACTGAAAGAAACTGGTATGAACACCACCCAGACCCGGTTACGGAGATAGGACCTGTTACAATTCTATGGGACTACACAATACACACTGATAGAACAAGCAAGACCAACCGGCCAGATATTGTTATTAAAGGCCACAAACAAAAACGGTGCCTCCTTATTGATATGGCAATCCCTGCTGACTGCAATGTATCTTTGAAGATATTCAAAAAGTTGTCAAAATACAAGGACCTTGAAATAAAAATCTCGAAAATGTGGCATATGGGAACATCAACAATCCCTGTTGTAGTTGGAGCCCTAGGACTGGTTGGAAAAGATTGCAGTAGACTAATTGAAGGGATTCCTGGAAGTCCATGCCTCAAGGAGATACAAAAAATGTTCTGACAAGTACAGCCCACACCTTACGAAGGGCTTTATCTATGTAATTTAATTCTTTTTTTTTTTTTTTTTTTTTTTTGTCAGTGGAAAGTGTCATGACGCCATTTCTAACCTTAGGTCCCTGGACGGGACCCGGAAAGAAATGTATAAACGCCAGAAATCAAAGAAAATAATAATAATAATAATAATAATAATAATAATAATAATAGTCAACTAGCGGCAAATTCCAAGATGAGCAAGGTCACCATCATATTAAACACATTTCACTTGTATGACTTCACGCTGACGTTGTTTCATTTGTTTTGACACGTTCATTACCAGTACAGCATTTTTTTTTTCATTACAAGAAAAGCAACATAATTTTTTTGTGAATTTATGCATTTTTATACATGGATTTTAAAGCCAAATAACATCAAAAAGACCGACATGTTGTCTCTTTACTTTTTTCGTTTCTTAAATCGCACTCTTCTCTTGAGTGTTGGAAAATATTGGAAGAGTTTCGTCAATAACTTTGTTTATTAGTATTATCTTACTTATTATAAAACGCAGATTGTGTGTGTGTGTGTCTGTGTGTGTGTGTGTGTCCGTACGTTTATATATTGGATCAGATTTCCTACATTTTTCAACCGATTTCAACAAAACTTCACAGGACTACGTAAAATTACCTTGCGGTGGTTCTGACAGCGCCAAAAATTGGAAAAAAAATTGTTTTTGCACGAAATAAATTGGAAAACACGATTCAGAGGCGTCATGAGAATGAAAGGGGGACAACTCATATTGACTTATACTTATTATAAAACCCAGGTTGTTTGTTTGTGTGTGTGTGTGTGTGTTCGTTTATATATGCGATCGGATTTCCTACATTTTTCAACCGATTTCAACAAAACCTCACTTTTTTTTGGCAGGTAGTGTTTCTTATTGTCTTGCACGCTTTTTTCTTTATTTTTACATTCAAAATGCTTTAAAAATTCCATTTACAAGACAATTGTTTATAATAAAATTCTATTGAATCGGTAGACTCATAACGATTGAAAACAATGTTTTTGTTTGAGTTTGGGTTTGACCAATTTGTAAAAAAAAAAAA
>CAHIKZ030001868.1:4100000-4112500 GCA_903632075.3 Acanthosepion pharaonis
CCTGTAGATTTTAATGTATCTTTGAATATCTTAAGGAAAAAAAACTTATCAAAATGAAAGGATCTTACAGTGGAAAGATAAACAATGTGACAGGTGAGGGCAGTTTTCGATAGACTCATTAAACTGTTCATAGGTAACCAAAGTGTTAAAGAAATTCAAAGCATGTACTCACAAGTGCAGTTCACATCTTACGAAATGATTTATCAACGTAAAATGTGTGATCATAAGTTGTTTTATTTTTATATTTTTAAAAAAAGAAAATTCAGTGAATATGTTATGAAGGCATTTCTAACCTTAGGTCTCTGGTTTGTTACCAGAAGGAAATGAGTATTCAACATACATCAAGAATGATGTTTTTAAATGTATTTTTACCCCGATTTAATATCTGGGTATTGGATGTTCAAAAGAAAAATTTCTTGTATCAGATTGTTTTTTGGGATGTTGAATTTTATATCAATCAAAATTTTAATTCAAAGAGGAGGTTTTATTTTCCGCGTGATTAAACAATAATTTCAGCCTTCCCGCCCCGACACCCGTAAAAAAAAATAATAATAATAATAATAATAATAATAATAATAAATAATAAGGTGTAAATGAAGAAGAATAAGAAAATGAAAGAAAAGTAAAAGAGTACTATAGAAGGGACGACTGGTATTAAAAACTGAATTGAATTCTCAGAACAGAATTAGCCATTAATAACCTTGCCATCCCAGTGGTTGTTTCAACATCTTGAACTGGACTCTAAATGACATCAGACAAATGGATTCTAAAACAAATATATAAGATGCATCATCCAAATTGATGTAGGTCTATACATACCCCGTAAAGAAGTGAAGAGGTCTTATTCAGCTAGAATAAAGACGTTGGTTAGATGGAAACAACAAATGACTGGATGATAAAATTAGTGAAACAACATGAAAACAGAAAGAAAAAATATTCAATAATAAAAGAAGGCAGTAAATACAAACAACATTTACATTTAGTAGATTCTGTAGTAAATCAAAAAGAAGCCAAGAACCAACTATTGCAGCAAAAAGATATGAAAAAGAAAGCCAAGGATAAAGCCCTTGAACAGATGAAACAACGCTGGCAAGACAAACCTCTGCATGGCCAATATCCAGAACGTGCAAATAAACCCAATGTTGATAAAGTTAATACTCATCGATGGTTACGAGCATCTGGATTAAAGTGGAAACTGAAACTTTGGCAAGACCAGAGGAATTTTCAGGCAAAATCATTAATAATGTGGATCCAAAATGCAGGTTCTGTGACAAATACCAAGAAACAATAGACCATCTAACAGGAACATCCATCAAAAATGAATATAAAATCGTCACGATAGAGTGGGGCAATAACATTGGACAATGTGCAAACACTTTGGAAAATGTGTAAGCAAACACAGTGAAACGGCCAGCGCCGGTTAGAAATAGAAGATGTCACCATTCTATGGGATTATACCATCCACACAGACCACCTGACATTATTGTCAAAAACCAGAAAGAAAAAACTTGCCTACTAATTGATATGGCTTGTCCAGCGGATTGTAACATAACAAACCAAGGAATTTGAAAAACTATCAAAATACAAAGACCTGGAAATTGAAATAGAAAAATGTGGAAATTGAAAACAAGAATAATACCAGTGGTAATAGGTATGGAATATAAAAAATGGAATATTGAAAGAATCCCTGGAAACCCCAGCTTAAGAGACATACAGAAATTGTCTTATAAGGAGAACTTTGTCTATGTATACCGAAAAAAAAAAAAAAACAACACACCATATATATATATCGAATGATGATGATGATAATGATAATAATAATAATAATATAATAATAATAATATAATAAAAGAAGAAGAATAGTCTTATAGAATGCAATATATACATTATGGCACAGTGGATAAAGACGTTATTTAGATCCATTGACAGGACCCAAAATGTGAGTTCAATACCCGGTTAAGACAGTGGAGAACTTTCAGAGGAAATTAACAGAGATAACTAACATCCATAAAAAACATGAACGTGGAACTAGAAAATTCTACCCCAGTGAACGAAATGTTCAGTTCAACATTCCAACCACCTGAAGAAGGCCGGAGCGTACAACGGCCGAAACGTTTGATAAATATATACAATAGTATAAATAATATATATATATATATATATATATATATATATATAAAGAAATATATATATTTATGGAATAAATGCAATATCAGAGATAGAGCGTGTAAATATAAAAGTGAACATAGAAGTCAAACACACAGACTGTCGCCTCTAAGTGTTGTATGTTCAGTTTATATATATATATATATATATATATATATATGCATTGAGAGCTCAACGTGTAGAATTCAACGTGTTTTAGTTGACTCAACATTTTTCAATATGCTTGTCTGATCAATCTTCAAGAAGCGAGTGCAAGATCAGCCAATCGAACAGTGATTTCATCTCACAATTGCTCCATATGTGGCCTCCTTTGTAAGCCAATTCCGGCTCTTAAATGCCATTTAAGATTATGGCACAAACTTTCATAACTGAATCAATAAAGCTGTCAGATCTTCATACGTCGAAACCGACGGGAGAGTCCATCATATATATATATATATGAAACAGCTTTTTAAGTGTTGACTTCAATGTTCACTTTTATAATTTCACACTATCTATCTTTGATATAGCGCACATTAACAACATATTTGTTAATATATATATATATATATATATATATATATATATATATATATATATATATATATATATATATATATATATATATATATATATATAGCATAATGAGAAACCACGTATACTTTCTTAATATGTATATATAGAAAAGTTCCAAATTAAAATTATAATGTTTTATTTTATGAAAGTATTTATTTATATATATATTTGATATTTCAAATTGTCCTCAAATTTTTCATCAGAAATAACTGTTTGTTACAAATAAATTAAAATTACTGTTTGTTAGCAAGTAGCGTCCTTCGCGAGACGCGGACGTCACGTGATATGGAACGTCACTGTTCGGATATTCCCAACTTAAATCTAACTGTCATAAATATTTAAAAAAAAAAAAATTTTACTATATAAAAAAAAAAAAATATATATATAAAAAAATATATATATATATATATATATATATATATATATATATATATATTATATTGGTGGCAAATCATTATTTAAACTTATTTTCTTAAGTATTGATGTTTTAATTTCCGTATAATCACTCTGTAGATGGCTCATGTGAACCCAAAACATGGATCAAGGCCTAACTTGATAAAAGCCGATCCATATATTGGACAACTTTTGTCTTCATTTTCACCCGAAATTAAAGCAGACATATGAACTTTAGAATGGCTCATGATCAGACATAATAAACGTTTATTGTCTGTTATATTATATCACAATATATATGTTTTAAAAAAAGACATACACACACACACACACACACACACACACACACATATATATATATATATATATATATATATATATATATATATATATATATATATATATATATATATATATATATAAGAAAATATGAAGAAAAAACAGAAAAACAAACAAAAATCTCAATATGCAATTATGCTGTATTAATGTTAATCTAAAGTCAACGTCGGATGTTTCGGTCTATTTTAGACCATCTTCAGGACATTTTCATTAAACATAATTAACATGAGAACATATAAAATTCAACATGAAATGACGATGAACATAAGAGCACAACTAATCCAAACAAATAATTGAAATTTTATATAAGATCAGCGTTCCGTTTAAATATGATCCCGTCGTCGTCAAGTGGGCGATGTTGTGAAAACGTATTCGAAGATGATTTCAAAATATTAAAATATTAAAAAAGGTCGATTGAACTATTTTATATAAACAGTTCAAGAAATCCCTTCCGTTGATATAGGAATACGCAGAGATCAATAGGTTCTTATATCTTCATACAAGATTGAAGTCCTCCACGTTACAAATACGTATGTATGTATAACTGATCAGTAATTTAAGGATTTGTATAATTTTCCTAAGAATTCATCATGTAAAGAAAAGAAAATGAACAAATAGAAGAAGGAAGAAAACAAGGAAAAGTTAATGATGAAGGTGATGATGGGGAAGAAGAAGAAAAAGAAAATGATTATAAAGAATGAAGAAGAGACTTAGCTCGTGTGACAAAGCTGGCGTTCAAAATGAATGAAGGAAAGGAAAAAAAAATATGGCCGCCTTAAGACCTTAATTTAGGAAAGACACCGTCTCGGAGCTAGGTGAACTGGCGAGAGTAGTTAAGTTTATGGAATTTTTTTGCGAGAATAGACAAAACACTCGTGAAATTGCTACTGCAACTACAGAGAGACTTTGTCAGTTGGGAAAGCGATTACTTGGGCTCAGTTTCACACAGAGAAGATTATGATTATCATCATTTATAAGAAAATTATTGATGATGATGAGGACGAAAAAGAAGACCGAGAAGGCAGAACAAAATAAAAAGTAACTTTGAAATAAATAAGCAACTTTTAATCTAGATCTAATCAACAGGAATAAAGTAAATAAGACACGTCCATTATTTTTAATCAAGATTCCAGATGAGTGCAGAATAAGGCTGCAAGAAATGTAAGGCAAACAAGAAAACAACCTTTATTTTAAGCGTTTCACCCCAAGCAAGGCGGGAAGCCACTAGGACGCAAGGGGTTACAGAGAGCTGCAGCGAGAGTAAAGGGGAGTGATAGAGGAAAGGATGAAGAGAAGGTTAGGGGATAGATCAAAGCAATCTGGAGACGTCGATTGGCATTACATTTGAATAGTTGGAGATTATAGCTATCAGAGAAACAAGAAAAAAGGAGGGAGTTCCACAGGCGAGAGGTGCGAGGCATGAAGTTATTGAAGTAGAAGAGACGGCTACATTTAACAGTTTCGACAGTGAAAGGGTGTGAGCGAGATGCCAGCCTAGTTGAACGCTTAAATTCATGAAGTCTGGGAACCAGCAAAAGCAGTTCATCGGAGCAGTTACCGTGAAAGTATGTGTAAAAAAGACAGAGGGAGGCGACGGCACGTCTGTGAGAGAGAGACTGCAGACGGGATGCCAGATCAGGGCCAATTACATTGCATATCCGTCTCTGGATTTTATCAAGAACTTTGAGAAAAACAGAAGAGGCACCGGACCATATATGGCAGCAATACCAAATACAAGGGCGAATGGTTTATTTGAAGATCTGAAGGATCGACTCCGGTGAGAAAAATTAATGGAGCCAAATGTGAAAAGAAAGAAAAAAGGAGACGGACTGTGTCTTTTGCTACTATTATATTCGAACCACGTTGAGCAGTTTCGAAAACGCGTTGCAAGAAAAAAATAAAATAAAATGGGCGACCTGAAATTAAATTGATATCAGAACGATAAGTCAAATAAAATGTAAACGTACGTTTTACAAACGTATTTTATGCCAGCGAATGAAAAAAAAAAAAAAAAAACAAATGTAATGTTCTTTGTGATTTTCAAATTGAAAGTTTCCGCCAACGCATGTCAGATAACCAGATCTAATCATCGTGAACGAATTTCATACTAAAATTTTAGGCGGAATTACCCAGGAAAAAAAAGAAGAAAAGGAAAATGATGAAGAAGTCGAAGAATATGACGATAACGATGAAAAGGAGAAAATGTTTTTGTTGATGATGATGATGATGGAGATGGTGAAGAAAAAAGATGAAAAGGAGAAGAAAATGAGGATGGTGATGATGATGGTAGATATGAAAATGGTGAGGATGCTGATGATGATGAAGAAGGTGATGAGTTGATGCTGATGGAAAAAGAATATGATGGCGATGATGAAGAAGAACAATAAATTGACGATGATGATGATGAAGTAAAAAAATAAGAAATTGATGGTGATGATGATAAAGGTGGAGAAAATTATGACGACAATGATGATGATGAAGAAGAAGGGAAAAAGAGAAAAGAAGAAAATGATGATACTGATGATGAAAAACAAGAAAATGATTATGAAGAAGAAGAAGAAGAAGAAGAAGAAGAAGAAGAAGAAGAAGAATTCTAAAAGAAGCTGACGATGATTATAATGATGAAGATAATGAATAAGAAATATGAAGAAATCATAAGATCCTCTGTGGCAAAAAAAGGAAGAGAACTTTGAAAAAAAAGAAAGGGACGAAGAAGAGCATGAGGTAGAAAAAAAAAAAGAAGAATAAGAAGGAGAAGAAGAAAAATGATGAGGGAGAAGAGGAGGAAGAAGGTGGATGCGGAGGGGAAAGAAGAAGAAGAAGAAAGAGGTGGAGGTGGAGGAAGAAGAATAAATGTAAAGGAGGAGGAGGCGGAAGAAGAAGAAGAAGAATTCTAAAAGAAGCTGACGATGATTATAATGATGAAGATAATGAATAAGAAAATATGAAGAAATCATAAGATCCTCTGTAACTTTGGCATAAAAAAGGAAGAGAAGGAGAAAGAAGAAAAAGATAGGGACGAAGAAGAGCATGAGGTAGAAGGAGGAGAAAAAGAAGCGGAAGAAGAAGAAGAAGATGAGAGGGAGAAAGGAGGAAGAAGGTGGATGCGGAGGGGAAAGAAGAAGAAGAAGAAAGAAATGGAAAGGAGGAAGGAAGAAATGTAAAAGGAGGAAGAAGAAGAAGAAGAATTCTAAAAGAAGCTGACGATGATTATAATGATGAAGATAATGAATAAGAAATATGAAGAAATCATAAGATCCTCTGTAACTTTGGCATAAAAAAGGAAGAGAAGGAGAAAGAAGAAAAAGATAGGGACGAAGAAGAGCATGAGGTAGAAAGAAAAGGAAAAGAAGAATAAGAAGGAGAAGGAAGAAGAAGAAGATGATGGTGAGGGAGAAGAGGAGGAAGAAGGTGGATGCGGAGGGGAAAGAAGAAGAAGAAGAAAGAGGTGGAGGTGGAGGAAGAAGAAGAAATGTAAAGGAGGAGGAGGCGGAAGAAGAAGAAGAAGAATTCTAAAAGAAGCTGACGATGATTATAATGATTAAGATGATGAATAAGAAATAGGTGGAAGAAGGAGGAGAAAGAAAAAAAAGGATGGAGTAACGATGAAGAAAAAAAAAAGAAGGAGGAGGAGGAAGATGATGAAGAGAAAAGAAGAAGGTGGATGAGGAAGAAAAAAGAAGAAGAAAAGGAGAAGAAGAAGAAGAATTAGGTAGGAGGATGAGAAAAGATGATGAACGATGAAGAAGAAGAAATTTACAGGAGGAGGATTCTCGGAAGAAAAAAAAGAAGAAGAAAAAAAAGAAGAATTCTAAAAGATGCTGACGATTATTATAATGATGAAGATGATGAATAAGAAATATGAAGAATTCATAAGATTCTCTGTACCTTTGGCATAAAAAAGGAAGAAGATGTGGTAGAAGGAGGAGCAAAAGAAGAAAAAGAAGGAGGAGGAAAAAGAAGAAGATGGTGGGGAGGGAGAAGTGGAGGAAGAAGGTGGGTGATAAAAGAAAAGAAGAAGAAGAAGAAGAAGAAGAAGAAGAAGAAGAAGAAGAAGAAGAAAGAGGTGGAGGAGGAGGAAGAAACAGAAGAAACAGGTGGAGTAGGATGAAGAAGAATAAATCTAAAGGAGGAGGAGGAGGCGGTAGAAGAAGAAGATGATGAAGAAGAAGAAGAAGATGAAGAATTTTAAAAGAAGCTGACGATTATTATAATGATGAAGATGATGAATAAGAAATATAAAGAAATCATAAGTTCCTCTGTACCTTTGGCATAAAAAGTGTTACGATAAGATTTCGCTGAAAAAGATTTCATATCAACCCCCGACTTATCCCCGTAATTGTTCTGCATGGCGCGAAGAGATATTTCGCTTCAGATGATAAATTTATGTCATTTCAAAATCACACATATCTGATCAAATATTCAAACAGAATTATTCATTAAGAAATGACATAGAATTAAATAAATACTACCTTCATCGTATTCCATTGCACAACTGTTCGGGTGCATTAGGTTGATACATCATTAATTTCCGTTTTAGGCCAAGCAATTGTAATAGCGAATTTATCATCACATGTAAATATTTCTTAAATATCATAACAAGTGATGACAAATACGTATTTATGTAAAAAATTATCCGAAATTTCGCCATAACCTACCTTTAGATTTGTCATGTTGCCTTCTGCTCATGCGTGCTTATAGTTGATGATATTGTGGTCACGTGATCGAACTTTGAGATTAATCGCACCAGACATCTTGCTGCTGTTACAGTATAAATATGTCTGCTCCACTAGCATTGTGCACCAATAGATAGAGTCCAAGCAACATCTACGAGGTAATGCACTTTAGCCATATTGTGTTAAAAAGTTTCCGATAAGATTCAGCCCCTAACACACTTTCCAACCCTTGAAATCATATTGCTGCTCTTTTACCTGTTTGGTGCACCTTAGCCTAGGGCACCTAATATCTATGAATTAAAGTTCAGTACTAGATTGGCACAAATCGCATGTATTCCTTTATGTGTTTCTTAAATCTTTCCAGGATTTATTTTACTAATTTTGCCGATCTCAGGCCGGGTTGTATTTATAATTCTAGTAATAAGATGTGGCCCAAAGTCGGATTTGTGGTCCTTTATGGTAATGTAGAAATCTTCTGTGTTAAGTTTTCCGACTCTATCACTAATTTTTAATTAATCTGTGACTAGCAGCATGGCCCGGCGTTGCCCGTGCTTGATTCAAAAATCGTACGACTCATACAGCAATCGCTATCATTTGACTTAAAATATTTTTGCCCTTCCTTTGCCTTTGAAGGGGTGCCCTTTGCCGTGCTGATGTTGCTACATGCCTTACTTCTTGCCTATCTCACACCAATTTTTTCTAAGCTCTATACTAAACATTAAATCTGTTACGAAAAAAGAACTAAACAAAATGAACACAAAAAGATCAGCTTTAAAAAAGGACTCGTAACTGGAAAAACCGAATGAAAAAAGAATGATAGCAACAAATACCTTTTCACACCCAACCCAGTTCTGCGGAATCAGAATCGACGTTGAGTTTAAGCAAGCGAATGAGCCAATTGGAGTAAAGTACCATGCAGATTTAAATTTTTCCCACTTGTGACGAATACAGCTATCGATTTTTTTTGCATGCTAGCATGCTAGTTAACATTCGTGTCAGTCAGCTGTTGGCTCTCACGCTGGCCAATAGAATCTTCCTGCCTATTCGTGGCAGCCAGCAATAGGTTCTCTCTCTGGGCAGTACAAAATGGCCGCAAACTAAATGAAAATTGCCGTAGAAGCATGAAAAAATCGATTATTTCCACTATCGATGGGACTTGGGAAATGCAAAGACGGTCTTGGCCATTCCGCTAACTTGGAACATGTGCATGTAAATTTTGGTGCAAATCCGTCGGAAATTGCGGCCGTGCATTACACACACACACACACACACACACACACACACACACACACACACACACACACACACACACACACACACATCCTGCCTTTTATATATATATATATATATATATATATATATATATATATATATAGAGAGAGAGAGAGAGACAGACAGACAGACAGAGAGAGAGACAGAGAGAGAGAGAGAGAGACAGAGACAGAGAGAGATTATCTTACTAGACATAATTATTTTTTCAACTATATTAATATTATTATTATTAGCATTTTTATAGTTCTTTGTTCATTTTTTTAATATTTAGCTGCTAATTAGCAAAAAATACCAGTTTTCTCCGACTTCACAAGTATATTAGCAGTTTTATTTATATCCTTTACTATCCAGTCCAGACGTCTTTGGAAGTAATTTTTCATTTTATGAAAAGAGATATTATTTATGATATCAAGTAGATGATTTTCGAACGCAAACAACCTTTCGATCAACGGTGCAGTTTTTTTTGCTATTAAACCATAAATCTCAGGTTCATTTGACGAATCATATATATATATATATATATATATATATATATATATATATATATATATATATATAATCTATGTATTTATCCAACAATCATTCTTTCATGCACATTTAATTTAATGCGACATATAAATTGATTTAGTTTTTTATACAATTTCTCATGTGATCTAATAATCTTTCTTTTCTTTTCAGATGATAAATTATATAAAACCTGTCCAATGGTTCTTTTTATGTGAGCGCTTTCGGCTATACATTTACCTATTTTCAAGGTTGAAATATATTTTAAATGTTAACAAGAAAAAGTCTGGGGCATGTATGTATGTATATGATGTTTTTATTTTCGAAACACGGTCAAGATATTGTGTCCATGTTCATAGTTGATATTATTGAGTGTTGGCTTCTTTGATTTCATTAAATCGGATCCCATTATTTTTAACCTTTTTTGCACTTACATGATGCTATTATGTTTGTGTTGTCAACAAGTATGTTACGAATAATCTCCGGTAGGTCTCCATGAATATATATATATATATATATATATATATATATATATATATATATATATATATGTGTGTGTGTGTGTGTGTGTGTGAAGAAAATATATAGAAATTAGGAAGGAACTGGTTAGGTAAATAATCTAAAGTTCCTCTTATATCGCGAGTTGTACTCATATTTTTAAATAAATGATTATATATATATATATATATATATGTTATATGCCTATCATTCGCTATGCATTGGATATTGTTATTACATTTGGTC
This sequence comes from Acanthosepion pharaonis, assembly GCA_903632075.3. Taxonomy (NCBI): domain Eukaryota; kingdom Metazoa; phylum Mollusca; class Cephalopoda; order Sepiida; family Sepiidae; genus Acanthosepion; species Acanthosepion pharaonis. The sequence continues at coordinate 4,110,650 of CAHIKZ030001868.1, forward strand.
TGGTGTGCCTGCTACGTATCTAGAGGTTCTTGATAAGATCCAGAGAATAATCAGCATTGTTATTGGTCTATAAAAGCAATGTTTTGGAAAAATAAAAGAAATAACCAAAAATACGGCGTCTTTCTTAATCATTTTTGTAACAGCACTAAGAAAGCCAACCGTGAATTCGAGGGGATGAAAATAAAAATAAAAAGACATGATATGACTTGATTATTTATCCAACATCCTTAAGAAAAACACGTTATATAAACAATCCGGAGTACTTTATTATTTTTATTTTAACTTTAAAAATCAGTGCTCTATACAGAAGTAGAGCCACTGTATATTCTGACTTAACTAAGGAAGAAATGAATATAATTGTTAGTGCAAAAATTCTGTCTTCATCCTTAATGGGGACCAATGGATTAAAAACACTAATGATAATTTTGACATCACCATGGGAACTTCAGACTTTGCAGAATCTTCTGACATTGTCGGTCTATTTATACTACACAATCTGCGCACCGTGAATTAAACATTAAGGACATTGAGCTACACAGAGATGACGGGCTCATGGTAGTGAGGAGCTCCACAAATTTTAAAATAGATACAATTAGAAAGATAATATATAGTGAATTCAGAAAAGTAAACTTAAAAACTACAGTCAATACTAAATTAAAAAAAGGTAAATTTACACGGCATAACTCCAGACTTAATGATCAACATATACCTACCTTACAGAAAACCTAATACTAATCCCTTGTATGTACACCCTAAGTCAAACCACCCTCCATCTATAATTAAGCATATACCCACATCAATAGAGAAAAAAAATCAGCATGAACTCCGTTGATAAGGAAACATTCCAACAACACAGAAATTTCTATAACACAGCACTAAAAAATTGCGGATACATTATAGAAATAATTGTTCTAACCAGAAAAAAAAGGAAAACGAAAATCATTTGGTATACCCATCGGTTCAACCAAATGGGTAGTATTAAGCTAGGACTTAAGTTCCTAGCTTTAACTGAAAAAACACTTTCCTACTAATAGCAGACTTAACAAGATCTTTAATAAAAACACCTTAAAATTAAGTTACAGTTGCACTGAGAATCTAGAAAGAGTAATAAAAAAACATAATAATAAAATCCTGGAAAAACACGCGCACCAATAAAAATCCTAAATTAATATTAGACAAAAATAATGAAAAATTATGTGATTGTAGAAACCCTGAAGACTGCCCGTTGGAAAATAAATGCTGCACAAAATCTGTGGTTTACCAATGCACTATCTCATCCATTGAGAGTCCTAACACTGATAGCATATACATTGGTTCAACGAAGAATGAATCTAAAATTAGATGGAGACAACACAAAAGCTCCTTCGATAATATTAGTAACAGAAATCAGGCATCTCTATCCAAATATTTTTGGCATTTAAAAGAAATGAATGAAACACAAAAAGTAAAACTGAAAATAATAAATAGAACAAGAACTTGAAAAACATGGGATGACCCATGCACTCTATGCCTACATAAAAAGCTACACATTATTAAGTTTCTAAATAATTAAAATTTATCCTTACACCTGGACATTGAGTTCTACCTGGATTCTATCCTATTTGAAGCCTGAAGACCGGGAGCGAAACCGGTTGCTTCCCCAACCCTCGTAGTTGAGTTTTTATTATTATTATTTAATATTGTTTTAATATGTCATGTAATATTAAATTTTACACTTTTATTTCGATATATATATATATTAGTGAGACCTGAAATTTTACACACACATACACAGACACGTACATATACGTGGTGAATGAAAATGAATTCACTATTTTATGTCAACTGATATGTTAGCTCTATCACTGATAT
>CAHIKZ030001868.1:4115000-4137500 GCA_903632075.3 Acanthosepion pharaonis
AAATAGCATTTTACTAATGCAAACTAGTAAATACATAATTGTATATCTGATTCTGAACCTAAAGGAAAAGAAAAAAAATTATAGAAACATGAAGATATATGGCTTGAATTGGAATCAATCTAGTTCAACATTTTACAAGAGATATTTGTTTTGATGTTTATATGTGACTATTAATTTTCGGTATAATTTTACCATCTTTTATTTGGCATTATTGCTTAAAGAGAGCAGTAAGATTGCTGTATTTATCATTACTTAAACTTAGTTTATGATTATAAAATCTTTTTTCCCAATGTTTTCAGTTAAACCAATGTAAAATATATGTACTTTATCAGATTTTATGTTAGACCTGTAAACTATATTATTAGTCAATCATTGTCCATTTAAGGGACAGTTCATATTTCTTTGGCAGGTAGATATTTCACTATTATCTACTCTTGCTTCATTAGAATTATTACGGTTTACCAGTTATATAATTATTCAATAATATATTGTTACGATGGGAGATTAATATGTCGTTGCACAATACGACAATGCGTTTGCAACCAGTCAGGATCTAATCATGGATAACTTTAATACTTTGCTTTAATTAATTCTTGCTAAGTAAGGATGCTGAGACTATTGAAGCCATGGGACATGGAGTCCATTGTTTTAGAAAGTGGTTAAACTTAAAATATAACAAACCGCCAAACTAAGGGTTATTATTAGATTCGGAAATTAATTATTAAAATTAATTATTAATTATTATTAGATAAGGAAACCGGATGCAACAATTAATTAATTTCATTATTATTATTATTATTATTATTATTATTTCCTTTGATTTCTGGCGTGTACACATTTCTTTCCGGCTCCCAACCAGAGACCTAAATTCAGAAATGACATCATGACATTTTCCACTGAGCAAGTAAAAAACAGAAAAAAAAATAACATATATTACATAGATTAATCCCTTCGTCAGGCGTGGGCTGTACTCGTGAAAAAAAAAATGTTTGTATTTCTTTAAAACATACGCTTCCAGAAATCCCTTCAATGACTCTACTGGAATCTTTTCCAATGTTTTCTGAGGGCTCCAACTACAATACATATTGTGGATGTTCTCATGTGCCACATTTTTGAGATATCTATTTCAACGTCCTTGTATTTTGATAGTTTCTTCAACGATACATTGCAGTCGGTAGGGGCTGGCATATCAATAAAGAGGCATTTTTTTTTATTTGCTGTCTCTAATAACGATGTCAGGGCGATTAGCTTTGATTGTTGTTGTTGTTCTTCATTTTCTTCTTCTTCGTCTTCTTATTCTTCTTCTTATTATTATTATTAGTAGTAGTAGTACTAGTAGTAGTAGTATTTCCTTTGTTTTCTTTTGTATACTTATTTTTGTCGGGTGTGAATCATAGAACGAACGTCAGAAATAGCCTCATAACATTTTCCACTAACTTTTTTTGGAAAACAAACAACACATATTTTAAATAGATAAAGCCAACGTATGGTTTTCTGTATTTTTTAAGACATGGGCTACCAGGAATACATTCATTGACTCTATCATAACCTTTTACAATCAATCCGAGTGCTCCAACTAAAACTGAAGTTATTGATGTCTTCATGTGCCACAATTTTATATTTACCCTTCAAGATCATCGCATTTTGATAGTTTTTTGTCGATCTTCAAAGATACCCTGAAGATCCATTTAGGTGAAACATAGGTAGACAGTTTCTGGCTCATTAGGATTTTTTTTTACTCTGCTCTACTTAGTGTATTTACGTTTACTTTACTCTATTGTTTTTTGTTTTGTTTTTTTGTTTGTTTTGTTTTTTTCTTTGGACATGATATTACGACACTGGGTGATTTTCTTCAGCCAACTGAGATGTTTTTAGTCTTTTCTTTTTTTCCACATATACTAATTTATTTAAAAATATGTTTATTTTCGAGTCGTACTATCGGGTTTTTACACCAGTACAGTATAGACATTAACATAATACACACACACACACACACACACACACACACACACACACACACACATATATATATATATATATATATATATATATATATATATATATATATATATATATATATATATGTATGTATTAATGCATGTTTCATTTCCCTGTAAATATATTTATCAGTGGTTCTCAAAAGAGATCTATATGGACCTTAGGGGTTCATGTAGCATTACATAGAAGATTGGGGTTTCTGAAATATTTAAGCGGTCTATAGAACAATTTCATTTCGGAGGGGTTGTCACAATTGACATTTGGAATTATTACAGAAACAAAGAAGGGTATAAAAAGAAGGATCACATTCATATATATATATATATATATATATATATATATATATATATATATATATATTCAAAGAACTCTTATAAGTATAAGAAACTATACTAGTTCGGAAAACCTTCGGTGTCTTGATTTGCAAATAAACAAGCCAATAGCAAAGGGAAAGAAAGGTATAAACAAGAAAGAACCAAGAACATGTACGTTAACCAAAATAATCGTCCAGCATACAGAGTTGAAGGCCCAAAGAAAAAAACCCGAGCCGGCCTTCCCTGGCGATCCGCTTAGGGAAACCTTGGTAGGTTTGTCTGGCACTCTAGGTTTAACTATATATATATATATATATATATATATATATATATATATATTATAATTTATTATATAAATTAATTTTATATATTAATAATAAATAATATAATTTTAACTATTAATAAAATAAAATAATAATATATTAATATAAATTAATCATTATAAAATATAAAAAACATAAAATATTTATAATAAAATTAACTTAATATATAAATTGTTTAAGGATTATATATAAAGAAAGTATATACATTTTCTATTTCTATAATACAATTCTTAAAATTATATATTAGTAAAAAATAAAATAAGCTTTTTTTTTCATCGAATAGTTATAGAGGTTCACCAGAAAGAATTAAGAGTAAACTTGGTACATGGGTAAAAATAGGTAAACAAAACCACTGATATATATGATAAAGAGGCTTGAAACGTTTCACTTGTGGAAAAGTGGTTGTCGGCTGGAAAATAATTCATCATCACTCATAGTGCTGCTGATTTTTTTTTATTTAAAAAAAAAAGTATATTTTTAAAATTTATAGGTGTTTATAACTTGAAAGATTAAGATAGTAGGATAATTTTAGTTTTCCAAATTAACAATATTTGGTTATATCTGGCTAGATTTTTTCCCAAATTAATAGCTAAAAATCTACACTTAATTTTTACCATTATTTAAGGTTTTGGGTGCAACTATATTCAACTTACAGCCAAGTTTGTCTTCGTTTTGTTGTTTTTCAATAAGTTCACACAACTATTTTGTTCATATATCATTTCAAAATAAGCGAGAGACATGGTGATCATCAGATATGTATAATTGATTTGTATATAAATAATCTTGTATTTTTTTAAGTAGTTTGCTAGCAACACTTGGAGCTAGTGTTGTTTTTTAAAACTTAGATCTGGGTTATTCAATTCCTGTCTGTGCTGTTTTTAAATTTTGATTTTTGAAAGTGTGTTGAGCACTGATATACGTTCTACGGTGAAGCAACTCCTGTCAGCAATGGCCTCATCGTCTGGCGATAAACGAATTTTCTTGTCCTGTGAAATGGTCTAAACTGAGAAAAAGTCTTGGGACAGATAAAACAGCAAAACTTGTACTTCTATTTAAATTCATGAATGCAAACACAGCTCATGTTGAATTTTAAATACTTTAAATTATATATATATATATATATATATATATATATATAATAAAATATGCATAGAAAAAAAAGATGATTTAATAGAAATAAATCTCATTCATCCATTTTAATGGGTGAAAAAAGTATTCGTACAATGTAAATTTCAGATTTTAAAAGATTTAAATTACTTTAATATTTTAGATTATTCAAGTGGAATATTTATTTGCTTTCATCTGTCTACAGTTAATTACATGAAAAGTATGTTTATTCATTCGTTGGAAATCCAATAAATTAAAAAAAAAATATGTGTACGAATATTTGTTTCCCCAAAATGTGTGTGCGTATATATATATATATATATATATATATATATATATATATATACACTTAACAGAGACACATCCCTCTCCAGGAACCAATAAAACTGTCAAACTGACCAGGGAATTCAGAGCAGGATAGATCCATCCAGGTCTTATCTCAAATAACAACTTAAAAGAGACTGTTTGACCAACTCAAGGAATGTTAAAAATTCATGTTAAAAAGATAAGAAATAAAAAAAAAACAAATGAAAACTGCAGACAAAAGTTCATTTTCTCCATCAAGACATTCATTTCTATAGTTCACTGCTACCAACTACCACTGCAAGCGGAAAATGTTTTGCTCTTGATGATGGCCATATTGGCCGAAACTAGTCGAGGAATCGAAATGAAATAATAATAATAATAATAAAAATTAAAGGCTATTAATCTTTTGATTTGTGTCTGAAGACTTTGATTTTTTTTAATATTTTTTGTTCAATATATATATATATATATATATATATATGGGGGGGTGTTTGTGTGTGTCACTGTGTGTGTGTGTCTGTCTGTGTGTGTCTGTCTCTGTGTGTGTGTTGTGTGTGTATAGGCTGATATATTATAGGCTTAAGTTGTTGAGTCCCGGTTTCGAAAATACTTAAGTTGTTGAGCTCCGTGTACGTGATTTGCTGAACAAAACACTTGAGGGGACCGTAGAGGTCGAAACCGCGGTAGCGTGGACTGGTCAACTTGTATCCTTTGAATATTTGAATATATATATATATATATATATATATATATATATATATATATATATATATATATATATATATATATATATATATATATTCAGTTGATTAATAAATATTCTATTAAATATGTTTAATTCTTTTCTTTTTCCGGAAATTAGATGAAAACAGAAAATGTTTTATTTCTTTATAGTTTTGCTTTAAATAAAGACGTTTTTAAATTTGATCTCAATCAGTGATTTAAAAAAAGAACATTTGATTTAAATCGTGATTTAAAACTAAGATTTAAATAAGCAGGATTTAAAATTTAACTACCCTGCCCACACGACTTAGATAAAATCCGGTATTAAGCATTAAACTTAATATTAAAGTCTTTATTAATTATAGAGTTTTAAAATACATCTTCTATTCCATGTAGCTTTACAAAAAATAATTGCAATTTTCTAACAAATGTCCGGGATAAATAATAGGTTTCTAAAACAAACGACATTAATCATAAAAATGTCGAAAACGGACGGTTCAAATTAATGATAAAAATTCCAAGTACATTAAAACTTAATGTGTATTAATTCAATATATGTATGGCTATACAAATATTTCATGTTTCAAATGTTACAAGTATTACTATCCAACTTTATCACAGAGTTACTATTTAGAGGGCTTCATATTTCTCATCGGTGCACGTATATACATGTATCTGTGCGTTTGTCGAAGACCATTGTTCAAATCGGCTGGTACCAAAATTGAATTCCTGAAACAAAGTCTTCAACAGTGTGGTGCTGCTTTCCTAGGGATAAAAATGTGTTTGAAATGTCAAGTCAGTTGATGGTTGATTGCAAGACTGGAAGAATCCATCGTTCCCCTACAGTTGAAAATTCAGCAATCAGTGAACGAATTAATTGTAAATTTGTACTGAGATGGGAATCATGTGTGGCGCCAGTATTTCAAGCCGGATAATCAGATAGTTCAACTGATCAGATACGACGACAAAAAAAAAAACAAAGATTGTTTAATTCGAGTGTTGCTTTACATAAGACTCATTTATTTACACGAGGGCAAAACGTTGCAGAAGGCTAACCTGAAAAATCGTAGTGTTGCCTTAGATATTTAACGGTTTTTGTCCATAAAATTATACTTAAGCGGGAAACAAACCCAGAAAAAAAAGACGCCATTGCTGCATAGATGTAAAGGTTTGACATTCTTAAGGCAGAGTATTGTCCAAGTTCGAACTCCAGTCGAATCCATTACATTCACTTACATGCTAGTAACCCTGTGAAAAGTATGCATCCTCTTCTCTCTCCCTATCTATGGGTAAATAGCAGGACAGAGCGTGTTCTGTAGCCGTGGATGGCAACTGATCTACAGCATAAAGAAATGGCAACCTATTACGGAGAAAAAATCTGCCTCTTCAGACATGTATCGAAAGATACATGATCGCCGAAGCGTGTATCATGCATAGCACATAACAGACTGATATTCATTTACGTGCTAATACTCTTAGGAAAAGTATGAATCCTCTTCTTCTCCCCCAGCTATGGGTAAAAAGCAAGACAGAGTGGATTCTATAGCCTTGGATAGCAAATGGTCTACTTCAGAAAGAAATGGCAGCCTACTGCAGGAAAAAAAAAACTACCTCGTCAGTCATGTATCTAAAGATATATGATCGCCTAAGTGTGTATCACGCATCGAACATAACTGACTGATCCTCTATGAGAAATAAGGAATAATCTAACCTCATGGTCATATCTCTTTGAAACATCGGTTTTCTTTACGATCACCGAGGTTAAGCAACGCCGAGCCTGTTCAGCACTTAGGTGGATGTCCGATTGGCAAACCCAGGTGCTATAAGCTTGGGTATGCCCATGGCGTAATGGATAATGGCTCGCAGTTGGAAATCAGAAAGCCGAGTTTCGATTTCCGTTGGGCTCGTAATATTCAACTACCCGCGAAAACTCTTAGGGAAGGTATGGATCCACCTTTCTACCCGCAGCTATGGGTTAATTAGTTGCAAGATGTCGCTGGTAACTGATGTCCATGTTTTATTTATATAGTAATATATAACAAGTGGTTAGTAAAATTGATTTGGAATTCCATTTGAATAAACGCGTGGACAAATAAAACGAGGAAAACACGGCTAATCGCAAATAAAAGAATTCAACACCTCTGGAACCAGTCTTTCATGTGCGACACATTAACCACTGCGATACATATTCAGTGTATGCTTTTAATTTTATGCTATCTTATCTCCTCTCCAATTTTTGAGCGCCTGTTTCTTTATTAACATTTTAAAACAGGTTGTTTTTTTTATTTTTATGAAATACTTACGTTATTATCATTATTAGATTTTTGTCACTGAATCTCTGGGATGAGTTATCATTATTCATATACGGACTATTGTCCTCAAATTTGCTATTATTTTTATCAAAACGATTTGAAAATTCTCAGCCCCGGCATTCATCCTGTGTATGTCGATTTGCGTAACCTTAAGGGAATTTCAACCGGAAGACTTTATTTCATCGACACTGAGATTAGATTCAATTTTACAAGTTCTATACTCCTGATTGTCACATGATACAGTAGCCTAGTGGACTTAAGCGTTTCTTCGTGAAATTGGTAATATAGCAATTGGAAGTTCATTTGTTTTCTTTCAGTTTTCTTTTTCCGTGAATTTTATTTGCTCTTCTTTTTTATCGTATTTTCTTTGTTTCATTTTCTTTCATTCAAGTTTTTTTTCCTGTAAATATTTTTTCTACTTTCTTCCTGATTTATTTCCCTTTCTTTCACATAGTATTTTCCTTTATTCTTAATTTTTCCGTTAATTTTTCCTTATTTTCTTAGATTAATCCTTTTTTTCTTTTTCCAGTTTCTTCATTTCTTTTAGTATATTTCTTTCTTTTTTCTTCCTTTCCTTCTTTCTTTTTTCTTTCTGTCTTTCCTCCTTTCGGTCTATCTATCTTTTTCTTTGTTTTTATTTACTTTTCTTCCCTTCTTTCTTTTTCACACTTTCTCTTTCTTTCTGTCTTGCTTTCTTTTTCTTTCTTGCATGCTTTCTTTATTCAGGTTTCTTTCCGTTTTATTTCTTTTTCTTTCTTTCTATCTTTCTTCCTTTCTACCTATTTCTTTCTTTTTCTTTCTTTCTATTTTTATTTCTTTCTACGTTTCTCTTTCGTTCTTTTTCTTTCGTCATTCTCTTGCTTCCTTTCATTAACTTTCTTTCTTGCTTGATTTCTTTCTCTTTCTTATTCCGTTTATTATTCTTTTTTTCTTTATTTCTTTCGTTTTTATTTCCTGGCAGATTTGTTCGTTCATTCATTTTTTTTCCTTACTTTTTCTTCATTCATACGCTCCTGTATTCATCATTTTTCCAACAATATTCGTTTTCTTCTGGTTTTCAATGAAAAACTTTCCCTTGAATTTTAATGTCCTTTTCTCGCGCATTCTTTCTTTACATCCTGCTTCAACTACAATCTTCATTCGCGCTAATTCTCTCTCTCTCTCTCCCATTCTCTTAAAAACGGCCTTTTTCTCTTTCATTCGATTTCTATCGCAATCTTTCTCTCCTACCACCAACTCAAAACTTTTATGTCAAAGCACATTTTCCCCTTACTTTTTTTTGCACTCACATTTGCTTAAAGCCAGCATGGACAGACAAACAAATCAAAAAGACAATATATTTCGTATCGCTTTGCAGACACTTTTACAAAGATTTTTTTTTTAAATTTACACGTTTGATTATCGATTTTTTTTCATAAGACCAAAATACATATAAGGTTTTCCAGAAAAGAAAAAAAAAAACACTCGAACTGAAACTAAAACTTTATTTACTCCTATTTTCCCCTCTTTTTCCTTCTCCCCGGCATCTTCATTTAATATATCCCCCCTCTGTGCACTGACAAGGAAACCTTCAAGAAGTAGATGAACGAAACGCTAAAAAAAACATTGTCCGAGTCGGCTATTCATACAATTAGGCATTTCACTATGACGTGTTTATTCATCTCTGACCAGAGGTGTTATTACTGACAAAATATATATATATATATATATATATATATATATATATATATATATATATATATATATATGTATGTGTGTGTGTGTGTGTCTGCGTGTGTGTGTGTATATATATATATATATATATATATATATATATATATGCGTGTGTGTGTTTTCGAAGTAGAATAAAGCATGAAAAACAAATTAATTTTCTAGGTTCGTTTTTATTACGTTTTTTCCCCTCCCTTTAGAAGAAAAAGTTTCTGTATAGATGTTCCTTTCATGATCTGCAATACAAAGAACAGTAAATCACCGGAGCCGGCCAAAAATAACTGTCTATAATGTAAAAATAGAGATTGTACATTTAAGCATCTCATCATACAATTTTTCCCATACCCCCTACTAAATGACACGAAACATTTAATTCCCCCTAAAAATCTAAAAATAATAATATCCAATGAAAATTCTCCTCTACAATGATATATATAAATGCAAACACGCACACACAGAAATACGTTAAATCAACAACACACACACATACACACAGATGTATGTATGTATCTTTCTTTTTCTCTCTCTCTCTCTCTCCCTCCCTCTCTCTCTCTCTCTCTATATATATATATATATATATATATATATATATATATAGTTACAGTTATAGTTATAGTTATAGAGTGGACAAATGAAACGGCCAAATATAAGCAAGCGTGTATGCGTGCACATAGACCCTGTGCCTGACAAACTGGGAACACCACCCAGCAAAACTATAGTCGCACGTCAAAAACGTAGGTACCCTTTATATATATATATATATATATATATATATATATATATATATATATATATATAGGTTGGTTAATACAATGAAGGAGAAACAAAATTATAGCGATATAATCAGTAGGTGAAATATTTATTAAATATCAACTATTTGACAAAAATGAAGCACGGAGCGAAAGGTTTTTATTGTGTTTTTTGTTTTTCCAGGAGAATGATATGGTGCACATTTGAGAACACAGACTAACGTAATAAACAATTAACTCCCCACCTTCAGTAAGAGAAATTGCTGTTTAGCCTTAGACAAGTCCGTCTTGTGGTGGTGTTCAACTACTCCACAACAGATTTAATTTCTGAAATTTCGGGCACGCCTGTGTTCTTTATCAAGGATCCGAGGAACAGACAAAAATGGTAATTACTCATCGAGAGATGTTTTTGGAGATAATGTATTTTCCAGTGGAAATCATAATATGAGCAAAGCCAGATATCAGTTTAATGACGATGTGCAAAACTTTTCATGAAAATACATTTTATCGGTGTAAAAGTGCTAAAAACATCTCGAGTGTAGCAAGTTGTAGCAACAATTGACAGTTTAGTAGTCACGTGTAGAAAGCTAGGGGAGATGGTTAGAATAAGTAGTGATAAAAAGAAAGAGAAATGTAAATAAAGAAAACATGTAGGAAAAAGGAAATAAATAATAATAAATTAAAAATAATAAGTATATTGTTTTTTTTTTATATATATATATATATATATATATATATATATATATATATATATATATATATATATGTTTTATCTATATAGTTTTATAATAGTCCTTTTCAGTTCCCTAATCAGATTACTGATGTTAAGATGAAATTCATCGAGGAAGGCGCCGTAGTGTTTCCTGCCCAAGTCCTTTCGATCTTCCCCAAGATCATCCTCAGGGATAAATTGGAAAAACAAACGTATTGTAACTGTAATTGCTGTGATAGTGATTAAAAAAAAACATCAGGCATGGAGTCTTTTTTTTTTAATCATTTTAATATTTTTGCATTCATCCCTGGCGTCTATGGAAATTTTGCAAAACAAGTCTCCTAATATAAGGGAGCTGAGCAGAAACGGGTACAAATTCAAAATGGAATTAAATTATTGTTAACTTTACCACGAATATATATATATATATATATATATATATATATATATATATAATAGCTGGCCACTCGTATTCGAGGATACCAGTCTACGAGGGTTGCTAGCAAATCCTTATTGCAGACTCTCGCTCAGGCACATTTGTGTTTGCTCAACACCCACAAACCATCATGTGGTTTATACTGCAACTATGCTGAGCATACTATAGTTACAGTTTCTGTGAGAGAGTGTAATATCTTGCGCGATCAACAATTAGAACAAAGCCAGCACATTCACGCCCTCGGCCACGATGATTGTGGCATCGTACTAGCACATCTATTGACGTCCCCCGTCTAATCCCGTCTAACCAGAAACAGAAAATGTATTAAAATATATTATCGGATTTAATCCATTTTATCTAATAATATATATATATATATATATATATATATATATATATATATATATATATATATATATATATATACTATTTGTTTACTATTTAATATGACTATTTACTTGTTTGTATAACTTTTTCTTTTTTTTTTATATATATATATATATATATATATATATATATATATATATATATATATGGCCTAATGGTGATTCACGTGTTACATGCGGACCTTTTAATACCTCTTTGACATTTAATATGCAGCTCGTAACAATATGTGGACTGGGCTCCTTTTTTCCCTCACATGTCATATAAAAGGTAAATGAGAAAAATTTATATCTTTACAAGTTTTAATTGAGTTTGAATTGAGGCAATATTATTCTAAAACATAATCTTAATGTTAATGTGCATGTAACAAAAATATGCGGGTCTCAAAAAATCTGATTTTCGTTGTATGTGTCCCTTACATTAAGCAAGTTAGTCATCCCTGATACACACACACATATATATATGATAAACACACACAAAAACACAAATACACACACACACACACACACACACACACACACACACACACACACATATATATATATATATATATATATATATATATATATGTTTGAATATTTTACGTTCGGAAAAAAGTAATGCGATATAGAAATCAGGGCTTATATGCGCTTAATGTATTCTTCCATTATTCGAACTGCCGACTTGGATCATTGATCATACGGCAGGGATACTCTGAAACCGAGGAGTATCTCCTATCGATGACGAAATAAATGTCAAATTGACGGGTATTATGCTAGTATATGTTCGTTAAAACTTGGATCCATAAATAATGGTATATATATGTCTGCGTTTGTATACTTTATATGCATCCATTAATAAAACATTTGGAAAACACACACTGTCGCAAACACACACACACACACACACACACACACACACATATATATATATATATATATATATATATATATATATATGTGTGTGTGTGTGTGTGTGAAAAATGTAGATAAATATAAATAAATATATATATATATGTATAATTATTTATATATTATATGCACGGTATTTTATTAGAATGCGCTCAATATAAGAGATAGAGCTAACATATTTGAGAAACTCACATCCATACAATATATATATATATATATATATATATATATATATATATATATATATATATATATATATATGTAGCATTCCATGTATATACCTATATATAATCAGTAAATATTATCACACCATACCTTCCCATTAAATACAGCATAAAATCAATTTTTGAAGTAATTAAAATTCTAAAAGTGCAAAACCTAGCAATGAAAATATAGCCTCAATTGATGTCGAATATGTATTCACTAATATCCTTGTCAGTGAAACTATCGATATTACTATAAAAAAAAAAAAAAAAAAACTAACAGTTCTCCATCTTTACCTCCACGTCTTATTACTCCTAGTATATTATGTGGGGGAAAAAATCTGCCTCATTAATCATGTATCAGAGGATACATGATCGTCTGCGCGTGTATCACGCATATCACATAACTGATATTATGAAAACTGCTAATTTGCACTACCGAAGTCCCATTCTATGATCACAAATAATATATATACAACGGGATGGCGTCTCTCTGGTTCGTTATTGGACCTACTTTCACCAATTTCTGTATGTCTAGCCTTGAAAATAATATATTTAATAATGAAAAAAATCTTCATCAACTTTGGTAAAAGGGGGTCCTCGCTGGGCATCACACCCACTGAATTTATTTCCCTTTGATGTGAATTAAATTTAAATTTGAATCATTTCCGAAATATAGAAGAAGAAAGCCAGAAAATGGAGGTCACATTGACAAGGTTATTTTGATCAAAGGGGGTCCTCGCTGGGCACCGTCACTAAATTTTCCCCCTTTGATTTAAATTAAATTTAAATTTGAACAAGTGAATGATTTCTATCCAAAATACAGAAGAATTAATCCAGAAGATAGAGATCATCTCGCAAAATCATTTTGATGCAAGGGGGTCCTCGGTGGGCACAACCCCACTGAATTTATTTTCTTTTGATTTAAATTAAATTTAAATTTGAACATGGGAATGAATCTTATCCAAAGTATAGAAGGAAAAATTCAGAAGATGGAGGTTACAACTGCAAGATCATTGAGTAATACAGAAATGCATCATTTTTCGTCACAAATTATAATAATGATTTAAAATCATTGACCACTTTCTTACAAAATCTGTGTGACAGGCAGAAAGGCGCGGGTAATTCGGCTAATAATAATAATAATAATAAGAAGAAGAACACTTGACATGTGTATTCTCTTTAATATGAAATAAGACGTTGAATTCACAAAACAGAATATTAGTCCCTAAACACTTTGGCTGTATCTATGGCACAACCTATTTAAACCTCCTTAACTGACTATAGCTGCCATTAAGTGAATGGATGTCAAAATGAAAAAGCATGCATCTTCCAAACACCAATGTTGATCGTCTGTAACTTCCCAGATCCGAAAGAGGAAGAGGATTAGTTCAACTAGAGCCTTCTTACAGAACTGCAAGTATCGGTTTTCAATGAAATCTATAAACTAAAGATGGTTGGGTCGTGAATAGTATCAAGAATATGAAAGAGAAAATTCAGTAATAAAGGAAACGAAAAAAAAAAGGGAATTTCAAGTGAATAAGAAAGCAAATAAAAAAAATATACCTGGTACAGAAACAAAAAAAGTAAATACAATTGACCAATTGTAGAACCGATGACAAGATAGGCGTCTTCATGGCTAATAATCTGCTCGTACCAAACTAAACTCCTATACTCATCAGTGCTTACGAAGTGCAGGATCAAACGCTGAAAACGATGGCTTTATTCTTGCTGCTCATGAACAATGCTTGCTAACTAGAAATTACTAAGCATTCATACTGAAAAAAAAATTTTAAACCCAAATGCAGATTCAGGGATGAATATTAAGAAACAATTGACCAATTAGTATCAGGCTGCATTTAGCGGATATAAAATATAGTATAAGTGGGAGGGCTAATACGCGAAGAGGAAATTCAATAATTTTTACGGCGGTGCTGCAAGAAATTGTTATGAACACCAGCAAGCCTCGGGTTCAGACATAGGGTTTGTAACAACTTTATGGAACTTTAAATTACCCGCAAATAGAACTATCGAAACTCATTTTCCAGACATCGTGATCAAAGATCAACAAGTCAGGCTATTCTTTCTTACTGATATGGCTGTTCCTGAAGATTTTAAAGTAGATTTGAAGATCTTTAAAATACGAGGATCTTAAAGTGGAAATCTAAAAATGTGGAGCATGAAGATATAAATAATTCCAGTTGTAGTTGGTTTGAAGCGAAGAGTTTCTGATAAATTCTTTGGATGTATCCTTGGTAATTAATGTCTTGAAGAAATACAAACCAGTGTTATTTCAAGTACATTGCACACCTTACGGACTGCTTTATCAAAGTAAAATGTGTAGTTCTTGGGTTGCTTTATTTCTATTTTCATCTTTTTCAGTGGAAAATGTCATGGTGCCATTTCTGACCTTAGGTCTATGGATGAGACCCGGAAGTAAATGAAATACAGTAGAAATCAAAGCTAATAATAATAATAATAATAATAATAATAATAATGTATTGCTCGCTATAAAAATATATTACGTTGCTATGACCTTTAGGCAAATTCTTATTTCATGTATAATCTAAAGGCCTAATCTATAATATTTGCTCCTTCTTCTTCTGATTATTATTATTGTTATTATTATTATTAAAATTATTATTATTATTTGCAATATTATTGGGCTATCGTCTATGTAAGCAAAATATTGCTGACACTTTTCAAGTGCAAGTTACTCATGCGAATAGATTAGTTAAAACGTATGCAAATAAAATAAGAGGGTAACAAACAAGTATTTTAGGGTTTTATTTATTGAAATACGTAGTCCTATTAATTTATTTTATTTAATTAAACAGTGGCTTAATATATATTCACTCCTTAATTCGGCATTATGCATCTCCGATTACTACATACCACTATAGGCTTTCTATAAAGAAAACAAAAACGAAAAATGCATTTTAAATAATATAAATGCCTTCTTTGAACTGTTGGTTTTATTTTAAATATAATCGCCTAAAGCTAATCCAAATTTGAAGGGAAAATTAATTTCCGTATATAAATAAACCTTTTCGGTAGTTTTAAAACATTGACACGTCATTATATAAGAGAAATAGAAACAACATATTTAGAATTTTCGGTAAATTCCAATATTTGTCCTTGAGATGTGTTTTGAATCTATTAGTAAATTTAAGACAGCTGAGTTTTCTAAAATAATTCTTTCATTTTATTTAAACATGATGATAATAATCTGTGCGCCTTTTGGCTGTCTGATTATATACATTTCTACAAAAGCAAGGTAATAAAGCCTCTACGACGCAAGTGATCGCTGAGCATTAGAGAATATGAGAAAAAAACTACTGTTAAGGAAAGTGCACAAGAAAAGAACAGTAATTTAAGAATACAGAAAATAACAAGGGGCATTGAATTTCAATTTCTGAAGATCAAATTCGGCTGGAAAGTAAGAAGCCGGAAGAGAGTTCTACAAGTGAGAATGCGATAGAAGAAACTGTTAGCAGAGAACTTATGGTTGCATCTAGTAATTCCAATCGTATCATGATGTCAGCTTTCTACCAATCAATATCATCATTAATTTAATTTTACATTGACATAGTTAATGAAAATGGCTTTCTTATCAGCCTTCTTACTCACCCTTCGATAGATTTTAGGAAAATTCTCGGAGAGTAAATTGTTGTGGCATTGTTAGGGACAGAAACAACGACACAAAGAGAGGAATTGAGTTAAATAAATATATTAACAGAAACAGTAATACAAACATATACAAACGACAGTGTTACAGCAAGAATGTTCGGTCCGACTGTCAGAGCTGACTGCTAGAAACTTCCCGATATTTCTTTCTGTTTAAATACAGAAAATGTGATACAAGGCAAAAATGGGGGATGGGGGAAAGGATGCTGCCTTGTCCTAGCCTATGCTGGCCTGTGCTAGGCTATGCTGCCTTGTCCTAGCCTATGCTGGCCTGGGCTAGGCAATGCTGCCTTGTCCTAGCCTATGCTGGCCTGTGCTAGGCTATGCTGCCTTGTCCTAGCCTATGCTGGCCTGGGCCAGGCAATGCTGCCTTGTCCCAGCCTATGCTGGCCTGTGCTAGGCTATGCTGCCTTGTCCTAGCCTATGCTGGACTGTGCTAGGCTATGCTGCCTTGTCCTAGCCTATGATGGCCTGGGCTAGGCAATGCTGCCTTGTCCTAGCCTATGCTGGCCTGGTCTAGGTAATGCTGCCTTGTCCTAGCCTATGCTGGCCTGGGCTAGGCAATGCTGCCTTTTCCTAGCCTATGCTGGCCTGGGCTAGGTAATGCTGCCTTGTCCTAGCCTATGCTGGCCTGGGCTAGGCTATGCTGGACTGGGCTAGGCTATGCTGCTGTGCTAGACAGGCCGGAGCTGGCCTGCGCTTGACTATGATGGCTTGTGCTAACCCGAGTTGGTTTGTGCTGCCCTGTGCTAGGTTATGCTGGTCTGTATTCGCCTTAGCTGGACTGTCCTAGGCTAGGCTATTCTGGTCTGTACTCGCCTGTGCTAGCCTGTAATAGCCTGTGCTCGTCTCTGCTGGCCTATTCTGAGTGTAATGGCCTTATTCAGACTGCTGATTACTCAAGAGTAACATCGCTTTCCCATGAACTGTAAATAGGGTTCGCTCAGCAAAGCTACAGAATCGGTGTTGAACAAACTGTGCCTGAGTAGGCGTCACGAACGGAGATTCACTAACCGTCTTAGTAGAGAGGCTCGGATACGAGCCAGCCGCTATTATTAAATATGTTCCTTTTGGCTTTGTTTCAGCAGAAGGGTCTGTAACGTAATCGATCCTCAGAAGGCATCTCGACTTCAGTTACTTTCTCGCAGATGTGACGCGACTGTCGTCTGTCTTTTCTACACATATTTTCCTGGCTACAGCTCTAACGAGCTTTTTCATTTAGTGCCCAGACTACATTAATTTAAGCCTGCTACTAGATTGGAAAATAGATCCCACCGTTTTATATTTGAACTAGCTAGATGCAACCACCACTTCTACTCTAACAGTTTCTTTTCTCGCACTTCCCACCTTTGGGCATCCAGCCGATTTTTTGCTTTTCTGATAGCCACAATCTTCAAAAAATTAAATGCAGCGTAGCGTCAATCGCCATCTTCTGTGAAAGAAATAAAAAAATGTTATAAAAAGGGATTACACGCACTAAGAATATTGGATATTGAGGAGACACGGTGGAGTAATGTATAGCGGCTTGGATTGAGGAATCGGAGAGCCGAGTTCGAATTCTAGTCGAATCCATTACATTCACTTACGTTCTAATACCCTTGGGGAAGGTGTGAATCCTCTTCTTCTCACTCCAGCTATGGGTAAATAGCAGGACAGACCGGTTTCTATAGCCTTGGATGGCAACTGGTTTAGGAGAAGGAAAACTCTGAATTCACCTGCTCTTAGAGGAGGATGAATGGAGTCTCTCTGAGCCTTGGTTGGCAATCCTTGAATAAAAAATAAAAAACACCCTTGATAGCCCTGGCGAAGCATCAAGTATTCAGCTATTTGACAAGGTTATGAACTACACCAATCAAAGTATTGGTGAGTTCAATCTCGGCTGAGGCCGCAAGATGATGATGATGATGATACTTGTTCAAGAAATTCTGACAGTGGAAGGAAATGAAACAAAGTTTAAATTGTACCCTTTTACAGCTGTTGATTTATCTCTTGAAACGAAGCTGCGATTACGAAGAACACCAGACGATAATGATCAAAGGGAAATCAACAAGTTCACATTACCAGGAAGTGTGAATACCCAGAAAGGAAAACAAGTAAATGTTATTTTCAATTTATATTAAGCCCTTCCAACCATCCCTTCGTAAGAAGTATGAGTGGTATTTAAGTTCAAGTATAATTAAACTTTGATGTTTATATTTATTATATAGAAAACGGACTTTGCTGTTTTTAACTTTAGTGCGCCTTCCTCGTCCTTGATTGAGTCCCTTGGAGATAGGATCTATAAAATGTTTAATGTTTACTTATTGCTTTTTATACTTTTCGGTATTATCACCGTATAGGATAGTAAATATTTTCTTTACGTTCTTTTCTCATATTGGTCTAATATATCATTTTCAACCACAGTTATTAAATTATATGCCTATTTCTAAATACCTAAATAAATGCCTTCAAACACGAATATGTTTATGACACACACAATTCTGGTATTCGTATCGATTTACAACATGGCAGCTGTGCAGGAATCACAGTAACAAGAAGGCGGTAAAATTAAAGATTTGTTTTCTACTTACATTAATAAACGGGCCTTCTTATTAAAAACATCTGATTGATATTGGAATGGGAGAATCAAAGAGAAAAGCCCCGTTTTCAGCAGGAAGCGTAGAGAGTTCTCTGCGGCAACACGCTAGGGTTATAATTAATGCAATTACATATGGCTGCAGGCTGAACGTAGTGACAAGCAGCGACCTTTAACGCTTATTGCTATTCAACTCAGGAAATGCAAGCGAAAGGAACTGGTCGAGGCTCTCAAGGTGTTAGCAGGACTTAAGAATCGGCACTGACAGAGCCATATGAACCAATGCGACGTCACGAATTCTGATATATATATATGTATGTGTATATATGTTTTAGAAATGTCGACGCATAAAGACCGATAATGAACATACAAATCACGCACACACACACATACATATATATATATATATATATATATATATATATATATATATATATATATATACTCATACACTAGAGTTCAAAATTTTAATGTGACCCCAAGAATTGGCATGGGATAAACTTGACAGTAAAAGTAAAAAATAAAAAAATCTCTGAGGGTCATTGAAAAAAAATGAAATTATTTATCAAATTTATACTTTGAGAAACATTCTAGAACGAATGCCAAAAATTTGTGCTGAAGTAATCAAGGTTAAAGGAGAATATTTTGACGAGAGCAAAATTTTAGCGTAAAATGCTTTTTTTTTTCTTTCTGTCATACAAAATGTCTAATAAAAAATCATGAATCAATTTTATTTAAAAAAAAACTACATTTTGGACCAATGTCAAAAGATTTCCAACTGTAGCACACACATATATATATATATATATATATATATATATATATATATATATATATATATATATATAAAAAAAAAAAAAATAAAAAAAAAATGAAATGGACAAAGTACAACAATTATTTTTAGACATAGACATTTTTATGTTTATACATTCTTTTATAAATACAAGTATTTAAAAGCAAATGCCTGTTTATAATAAACAGTATTTAACATTTACCGGCCTGAATGTCCGAGATATTTTCATAGAAAATATTTGCCCTCCGGCAGGATTCGAACCTGTATCCTATACGGAACCGTCATTTAGCTTGACGTGCCTTTACCGATTTGACCACGAAGGAGCGTTTGGTTAGAAGGTCAAATTTACTGTATTTAAACTTTAATCATCCATTAATCTCTCACGTATATTCATGTCTGCTCATAGCGTATCAAATGTAAACAAATGACGTCACACATTATGAAATGGACAAAGTCCAACAATTATCTTAAGACATATTTTTATGTTTATACATTCTTTATTTGTTTATTATAAAAGAGCATTTACTTAAATATTCGTATATATAAAAAGAATGTATAAATATAAAATGTCTTCAAAAAAATAAATATATATATATATATATATATATATATATATATATATATATATATATATATATAGTGAGCTTGTGTAAATATATGGCGAAACAAGGTTTAAGCGAGATAACCAAAAACAAAATTTATGAAGAGCTACATATGACTGGAAATCGTGGAGAGCCATGATAATATTAAAAAGATCATTAATATGGTCGTGTATTGAACTACCCTTACAATTGGAATCTATACATTTTACAGAATGAAGAGTTTGCCAACTTATGGGATTTCAGATTTCGTAATGTTCGGATAATCCAGGCAAGAAATAACTGTAAAAAAAAATTATATCGAAAACACGTGGCTTCTGACAAATGTCTCAGGGAACACACCTTTGAAACCATTTGCGAAAATAAGCGTATATAATTATCTGGAGATAGAAATCCACAGAAGTTAGCACCACTAGAAAACAAAATTGTCTATTGGCGTTGGGTCTTCGAGAAGGAAAAAGAGCAAACAATTATGTCGTTCAAATTCCTAGTGGAATATAATAAATGAATTGCATAAAAAATAAAACATACTTCTCAAATCTTGTGTGGATCTCTCTTAATGCAATGAATACAATTACATTCCCCCCACTCTCTCTGTTTGCATAGCACTTCATCATTTCCGTTGTTGATACAAAAATTTGTCTTTTGTATTCTCTGGCTGAGATTTTGGTCAACTCGTACTCCCGAAAAACAAATGCAATAAGTATAAACAAAGGCATGTCGCAATAATAATAATAATAATAGTCGTACTCATCTGTGGTTATGTAGTGCAGGGTTAAAGGCTGAAACCGAAATTTTAGTCTTGGTGTATCAAAGTAAATTTACCATGCATACATAGTGAACCAATTGTGTTCACCCCAAATGCAAATTCTTCTATAAGGTTGCACAGTGTTACCACTAACTGAATATAAAACTCGGCATGATAGATTGGGCGAATATCTGCTTTGGAAAATATGTCAGTTTCCCGGAAGGTAACTGCAAGAAACTGGTATGAACATCACCCAGATCAGGTTATAGATCTCGAACCTGTGTCTGTTTTATAGGACTTTACAATACCCACAATCTTAAAAATCAGTAGCTTATCGCCCAGACATCGGGATCAAAAGACAAAAAACAGAATGTGTTTTCTTAATGATATGACAGCCCGTGCAGATTGTAATGTATCTCTTAAGATTTTCAGAAAACTATCAAAATACAAGGATTTTGAAGTGGAAATCTAAAAAAAAAATGTGACACATGGGGACATCAATAAATCCAATTATAGTTGGAGTCCTCGGATTAATTGGAAATGGTTTCGATAGACATATTGAAGGCATTCATGGCAGGCTACATCTGAAAGGAATGCAAACGGTTGTACTAACATGTACAGCTCACACATTACGAAGTAATTTATCTGTAAAAAATGTCTGATCTTAAAGTGTTTTTTTTTTCTTTTTACGAAAATGATCAGACAAAAAAATATCATGAAACATTTCTGATCTTAGGTCTGTGGTTGGGACCCGGAATGAAATGTGTATACAACAGAAAAAAAAAAGAAGAAGAAGAAGAAGAAGAAGAAGAAGAATGATGTTTCGCCAAGTATGGCTCTCATAACTTCTGATCTTAATAAATTCGATGTGAACATGCAAATGAAGATATCTTCTAATATACATCTCGTTCAGTACAACAGATTTGATTGACGTTTGCTTGAACTTAACTCGATTGGCTGTTGCAGGATGCATATCTGTTCATGAGCGGGAGTAATGGTGAAATATCACGAACGGGAACTGAGAATGAGTATTTAGTTTAAGTTTGAATGATGAAGTACCAAGGCAACTTAAGAGGCACGTTCGTGATAATTGAGAACACCTTCTATTAGGTTGGTGCAAAAATAATGACGTAATAATGTGGTTTTTTGACGTATTTTTAACGTCAAAAAACGACATTATTACGTCATTATTTTTGCACCAACCAAATATCTTAGAATGTCTGCGTTGACTGGGTTTATCTAATGTGAAGGCATTTCTCTCTGAGACCACATATTATTTTTTTATCTCTCTGATTTGATGGGAAACTCATTTGTTGGTATATTCGAATAAAAAAGAATAATGTCTCCCGAGAGCATTTATTTGAGACTTAGGGGACATTCGGCTACACAAAGGCAAAACGCAAAAATAATAATAATAATAATAGTAATAATAATAATAATAATAATAATAATAATAATAATAATAATAATAATAAAAGTTGTCAAAGTACAAGGACATTGAAATAGAAATCTCGAAAATGTGGCATATGGGAACATCAACAATCCCTGTTGTAGTTGGAGCCCTAGGATTGGTTGGAAAAGATTGCAGTAGACTAATTGAAGGGATTCCTGGAAGTCCATGCCTCAAGGAGATACAAAAAATTGTTCTGACAAGTACAGCCCACACCTTACGAAGGGCTTTATCTATGTAATTTAATTTAATTTTTTTTTTGTCAGTGGAAAGTGTCATGATGCCATTTCTAAACTTAGGTCCATGGGCGGGATCCGGAAAGAAATGTGTAAACGCCAGAAATCAAAGAAAATAAAAATAATAATAACATCAATAGCAACAACAGCAACAATAATAATAATAACATTAACAACCACAACAACAACAACAACAATAATAATATACCCACAGACATAACAATGTAGCGATATATGTGCAGTGG
>CAHIKZ030001868.1:4142500-4172500 GCA_903632075.3 Acanthosepion pharaonis
GAGGTTGTGCATCTTTGCCTTAATAGGATAGTTGATAGAGAGCCATGAAATAAAAATAATTGTTTGTACGGAAACTAAGGACCTACGTACATATTGTTTATAAATTAAGTGAGGGATAGAAAAATTATCGTTGGACTTTTGAAAGGTATGCTTAAATATTAATGCAATGCATAAATGCAGCTGTACTTTATTGTTGTCTATCGCATACGGCAGTAGTATGTCTCGCACAAAGAAATCTCCACCTACAGAGGACCAGATTGCAATCAAAAGAATTAAGTCTGCAGCGAGAAAAGAAAGTTCCATGAGAATGAAAACCCAGATCAAACGGCATAGAAGCGAGCTTCCAATGCTGAGAATATGAAAGACTTAAGGTCTCTCAAATTCCTAAAGGCCCTGACAAGAGCCCTCCGCAGAAGATAGCTTAAATTCCACCCGAGAAACCATCTTTTAAGCTATTATATAATCAGCTTTACATGTATTTAGGCATTTAGGGCAAAAATATGCTGTTTAATGATTCATCGTATAGCGAATTCGTCCTGCATATAATTATTATGCATTTAGTTTCAGTAAAATCTGTTGAGGTTTTCTTGTGTAGAATTTTTTATTACTGGTGGTCAACAAGCATAACGAAAGACATAAATTGTATTTTGCGAATGAGAAAAGTCTTGGAATGTACGTAAAAATAACATGCCACAGAGTCTCATGATAAACCAATTTCAGCTGAGTGATAGCGTATAGATAGAAATAGAAAGGGTTTTACTTATACCGAACCTGATCTTGTTGATTGTTTAGATCGGCGGTTGTCAACCTTTTTTTTAACCATGGATCACTTTTACTCTTAACATTTTTTTGGTGGAACCCCATAACAATTCGATTAAAAAAAAGATTATTTTATATGTTATAATAACAGATAAATTTAGGAATTGTATCATAGAAATATTAAATACATACGCTTTATTTTGAAGTAAAACTAATTCAATGAAAATTAACTTGTATTTAACATCTAAATTATACAGAACATTTATGCACACTAGTAAAATTGCTCATAATAAACTTTTTAATATATGTGAGTAATTAATTTTTTTTTTTAAAGTGCAAATTTATTCAATGAGATCCCCGTGGTTCATGTTGCTCTGCGATTTTTTTTTATATCAGCTCATCGATATTTTCACAATGTCGAGTCTATTACGATACGAATTAATTCATCAATATATTAATATTTTGATTTATATAATTAATATTTAAAATAAATATTATTATTTATTATTCATATATTAAATTAACTTATAAAATAAACTATAATCTTTATATAATTTTCCTTTATATATACATGATCGTTTCTTATATATCCTTCTTAATGTTTATTCAAATATTACAACCAAATCCTTCAGTAGAGTTAATGTGACTCTAATTACATCGCTTAATCTTGTTTTCTGGTAGTTTTACAGTTGATTTTTCTTCTATTTTTAGTATTTTAATGTAGCATAGATTACTATAGTAATTCAGTTGTAACAACCGTTCCGAAGTTAAATTGCTCTATGGACCGCTAAAATAATAACACGTGGGCCCCAAGTTGCTATTTTTGTGTCCTCAATAATGTTACATGGACCCCCAGTGCCCATATCGACCCCGGTAGAGAACCACTGGTTGGGAATATCTCATTCATGTCAGCCTTGAAATAAATTCTTGATTTTCCTTAAATCTGTCGTATGCTCAATTTATTCTTTGTTCGCAACGATCAATCTTGTATAAGAAAAAAAAATTATCTTAAACAGTGAAATTTGTTTCGACAGGCCAAGATAGAGAAGGCCCATGAAGTACCTCACAACAGGAATCCAAACATTATTCCATTTCTTTCATCTGAAAAAGAACTCCTGTATCTGTAGCCTCTCGTTACCAATTTGGCAAAGGGAAACCTTCATGATGATGCAAGACGCAAAAGCCTCCTTAAGGAATGCCTATTTCTTGTTGTCAAATAATATCAAATTTAAAAAAAAGTAAAATTGCAATCTTATTCCCATAATTTCTCTGGTGGTAAATGCTAGTCTTTTGTTGTGCTTGTTGATCACAACTAGCAGTTCGGTTGATCACAACTAGCAGTTCGGTTGATCACAACTAGCAGTTCGATTGATTGCAACAAATGATCGAATGAGCAAGAATTTCAAATGGTCATTATTTTAAGTAATAGGTGGTTAACTGGGACAGTAAATGGCTTGTACATTTTAAGGCCCCCAAAACAAAAATTATAGATACATACGCTTTATTTTGAAGTAAAACTAATTAAAATGAACTTGTATTTAACAACTAAATTATATAGAACATTTATGCACACTAGTAAAATTGCTCATAATAAAACTTTTTTAATATATGTGAGTAATTAATATTTTTTAAAAAGTGCAAATTTATTCAATGAGATCCCCGTGGTTCATGCTGCTCTGCGATTTTTTTAATATCAGCTCATCGATGTTTTCACAATGTCGAGTCTATTACGATACGAATTAATTCATCAATATATTGATATTTTTATTTATATGATTAATATTTAAAATAAATATTATTAGTAATAAGTGGTTAACTGGGACAGTAAATGGCTTGTACATTTTAATGCCCCCCCCCAAAACAAAAATCATAGATAAACTTTTCTGTCTGCATTCAGTATAGCTGAGGCTAGACTCCTGGAGAGCAACACATTGCACCTTCTTTTATTGAAGCAGCTATATTGAATCAATAGCTGCATCTGCAGTAAAGAAATGTCGGTCACTGTCTTGTACCAGATTTTTCTCGTCAGACTCCATCTTGCAGATTTACAAATCTACCATTCACCCGTGCATTGAGTACTGCTGCCATATCTGGTCTGATGCTGCTGCTATTCACCTCGAGGTTCTTGACAAAGAAGGATCTGTAATGTAATCGATCCTGATTTGGCATCTCGACTCACTTTCTCACTGACGCGACGTAGCTTCCCTCTGTCTTTTCTACAAATATTTTAATGGCAACTGCTCTGACTTCTAGATTGGCATCTGGGTCCAACCCTTTTAGTGTTGAAATAGTAAAATGTGACCACCGCTTCTAATCCAGCAGCTTCTTTTCTTATATTTCCCGCCCATGGAACTCTCTTCTGTGTACTTGCTTCCTTCATAACTACAATCATAAAAAAATTTGAATGTAACGTCAATCGCAATTTTCTCTCTTCTTGTCCTTCTCTCAACCCTCACTATACACAGTATTTTCTCTCAATTTCGGTCCCTGTAACCCCAAGCATAGAAGTGGCATTCCCGATTTACTTAGAATGAAACGATGAAAAACAATCTGTGTGGATTATAGTGTATCGAAATTCAAAAGACAGAAGCAAATTTCTTTAATCTTGTCAGGCTACTTAAAAATGGAGGCGCATACTTTATTCACGGGCTTCCATAGCCCTCTTAATCTAGTCACGTTTATGAATATATTACAGTTTACCGGACTTCTTAAGCATATCAGAGAATATTCTCTCTTATATATAATTATAAACAATAAAAGGAGGCGTCACATGTATTTCATGTTTATCACGTTCAGTGCTAAATGAACATTAATGCTATCGTGGTTTAATCTTTCTGTGCCAATGAATACCAAATAATAAACAATCCCCTATTCCTCTTCCCGCTTTGTACTCTTTGCTTGAATAATTTACTTTTAATCATTTCACTCCAAGAAAGGCAATAAAACCACTGAGACCCAAAAGGTTACAAAGTGCGGTAGCAAACATTATCAACTGGCAGCAAAAATGCAGTGATTGATTGATTGATTCGTTTCTACGATTTATCAATCATTTGCAGGTTGCTTAAAGCCAGTAAATATGTTTGGATTGTAAGAATTTTCTTTTCTTTTAGGGATAATAATGGCTAAGTGACACAAATCTGACTAATTAACCCATATCTGGAGAGAGATGCGGAGGATTCAAAATCTGCCAAATTATTTCCCCGTAAATGAATATAACATAACCAACAAGAATTGGATCTCGGCTCCCCGATTAACAATTCAGAGCCAATTACACCACCCGCACATCCAAGCTTTTATTCCCAATCGATCACCCATGTAGGTACTGGTCAGAGTCGACGTTGCTTAACTTCGGTGATCGTACGCGGACCTGTGTTTAAACGTGTTATGGCGTTCAGCCAGTCAGCAAAAAGATCGCCAACTACCTGAACTGTTCCCGAAATAAGAGAAAATTTAGAGAAAAAAACTAATCTTCTGGATAGTCGGTAAGATAAGAATAAATATGGGAGGTACGATGGCGTAAGGAAGAGCCGCTAGGTTTGAGGAATCAGAGAACGGAGTTCGATTTCCATTCTCGAGTTCATTACTTTCACTTACGTGCTAATAGCCTTGGAAAAGCTATAACACCATCTCTGTGTAAATAGCCATGGGTAAATAACAGACCAGTCAGACCTAGCCTTAGGTGGCGAACGGACGACTCTAAATTAAAAAAAAAAAGGAAATGGTCGTTTGGACACATTTTAGTGTACTGTGCACCAGTTCTCTGTATTCAACTGTTCCAAAACGTTTGGTTGGTTCTTCATAACATTATCAAATGATATGTGCGGGAATATATATATATATATATATATATATATATATATATAATCGACTCTTCCGTCGAGATTCGACGTATGAGGGTCAAGCAGATCAGTTTCCAGGAAACCAAATGCCCGACACCGGCACATGAGATTTGATTATAGTGTTGAAGACTTTGTGCAGGACCATCCACACTTTTTGAAGGGAAGAATACAGAGACCTGGTGCAACGAGCCTCCGCAGGTTTTGAGATTAGAGCTGTCCTTCTCCTTGACCAGTTGCCATCCAAGGCTATAGAACCCAGTCTGTCCTGCTATTTTACCCATAGCTGGAGGAGAGGAAGAGGATTCATACCTTTCCCACGGGTATTAGCATAAGTGAATGTAATGGATTCGACTGAATTCGAACTCGGCTCAAAGATTCCTCAATCCAAGCCGCCATCCATTACTCCACCGTGCCTCCTCAACTGCTCTGTCTGTCTGTCTGTCTTCTGTCTCTCTGTCCCTCTCTCTGTATATATATATATATATATATATATATATATATATATATATATATATATTTAATAAGTGAAAGAAATTATTTGGAGGGATTGAGATAATTATAATAAAGTAATTAATCGAGTCTAGAAGAAACCTCAACAGAAAGCACTGCACGACCGTTTCGCCCTATATTTGTGACTCATCAGCAGTGTTCATCCACTACCGAGAATTTAAACCTGGACAGTTACGTTATCAGGGAAACTGTACCAACGGGCCTCGGTGGCGAAAAGGTAGAGAATTAGAGTGCTAGTGTGCATACTCAGGAAGCAAACGGATAATCGTTAAATTTATGCATGAGGTTTAAAATTAATAGTGCTCATTGGGGTTATACAGAGCAATGATATGTATCAATGAGTACATATAGGTGTACCTCCGTCTTTGGCGTGCAACTATAGTTTCGCTGGTTGGTCTTCCCAGTTCATCAGGCACGGAAAAAACGTAGATACGCTTATATGTACTAAGTAATATATATATATATATATATATATATATATATATATACATATATATATATATATACATATATATATATATATATATATATATATATATATATATATATTATTTCTTATCGTGCATAGCGTTTTGGTAGGCGAGATATTTGTTAATAAAAATTGTGTTTTGTTAATTTTTTTTAATAAATATATTATAAATGCGTGTCGATAATCATACGCTCTAGAATAATCATTTATAATGTTATTGTTGAATTCTTATGTTTCTTTCTTCATATTAATTCATTTAAAGAATACCTGATAATTAACAACCAACCCAATATATATATATATATATATATTATTTTTTTTGTGTAAAATATGATTCCTTCGATACATAAGAGTCATATTTCAAAAACGAGAGCCGACGCCATCCAAATAATTATTAAAATTAAGTTTTAAGAAGATGATGATGAATCTATTGATAAAAATTAACTCTCTGACCACTTAACGAAGAAAAATAGTCTAGCCACTCCCACAATAACGAATTTTGAAACGGACCATGCCTAAAAACACACGTAAACCGAGAGATAGCTTTTTCCTAAAATTTCGCTTGAAGGTGAAATGGGAGTAAACCCCTCAATTCAACTTAATTTTAATAATTATTTGGATGATTTCGGCTCTCGTTTTTGAAACATGAGAACTCTTATGTAGCGAAGGAATCATATTTTTAAACAAAAAACTATTATTATTATAATAAAGCTCTACTTCTGTATAGAGCACTGTCTTCTTAAAAATAAAAACAAAATACTAAAGAACTCCGGATTATGCACCCACCGTGTTCTTTTCTATTTTCTGCATACCTGCGCACTTATATATATAGGGAGGAATGAAACGGCCAAATATAAACAGGTGTGTATGCGTTTGCTGGTGTGCATACGCAAGCAAGCAAATAAATAATCGTTAAATTTATGCATACGGTCTAAACGTAATAGTGCTCAATGCGCTTATACAGAACAAAAATATGTACGAAATAAAACAATATAGATTTTAAATTAAGATTTGAACTGTTGTATGTTAGTAATGATTAAATATATTTTACTGTAATTCTCCGAGGTTTTTTAAAATCCTATTGGGCAAGAACTGTCCAATAGAAATGTGCAATTGCTCTCCAAGCTTAACCTGATGAAAGCTATCATAAATGAAAATGACATGTTCATCATTAATTAATCACAGCTAAGTATAGGTACTTCATAATTGATAGAAATAAAGTTTTCACACATACGTATATATATATATATATATATATATATATATATATATATATATATATATATTAGAGCGAAGACCACCTTGAATAAGTTGGAAAATGATTGTAATATATATATATATATATATATATATATATATATATATATATATATTATAAATTAATTGATTTAAAATATGGTTATACACATCCAACCATATAGCTAAAAATAATTTTTTTTTTGCAAATAAATTAAAGCATTAATTCCATTTCATCTTCAAGCGAATTTTGGATAACTTTTAAAATTTACCGGTTTTTAAATACACAGCTAAAAATCACGTTTCCATGGTTACAGAATATTCTACTCAAATTGAACACGGGGTGTCTAGATTTTCCTTATGACAGTATCATTGTATTGTTATTAGCTACATTTTGGTAAGGGTGAGGATTTTTTTTACATCATTTCCTGACGTCGGTTGAATGGATGTCGTCTGAATTTAAAAAAAAAAAAAAAAAAAAAAAAATTGTTAACGGTAAAAATTTGGAAACGTCATCTTTTAAAATCAAAAGATTTTTTTTTCCTAATACTTTTTATTTAACTACGATTTGAAATATTTTATTTTTTAATTTTTATTTTACTATATTCTTTTTAAGAACAGTTAAATGTATTAGAATCCATTATATTATGTAGGATTATTTTAATATTAAGTTTAAGTATGTATATGAGGTTACATTTTTTTTTTTTTTTTTTTTTTGTATATGACTATAAATAGCATACTTAATTTACTGATTAGTAAACTTTTTTTTTATATATAAACCTATTATTATAATATTTCACATGTAAGTACTGAGGACATGGGTCATTCAAAAGCTTACATGTTATGGTATTTTCATATTAATTTTATTTTTATTTTATTTTATTTAAAAGTTACTCCAAAATTTTGAAGATGAAATGGAACTAATGCTTTTAATTTATTTGCAAAAAATAAAATTCGGGGTTTTACCTATTTTTGAAACATGGTTGGAACTTTAGTCGAAAATAACCATATTTTAAATCAATTAATTTATAATATTAATGCTCTGTAAATTTACATTGAGCACTATTTTGTAAAAATAAAATATCTATAAGAAACCGGATTTTATATCTTACTGTTCTTTCTTTTTATATATATATATATATATATATATATATATATATATATTTAAAAAAAACATATAATCGGGTAATGTTGTAATTAATTTTCGAAATCTAAACGATAAAATATATATATATATATATATATATATATATATATATATATATATATGAGGAAGAATAAACATATATATATATATATATATATCATGTGTGTGTGTAAAATTGTTAGAAAATAGGAATATTTTAAAATAAATAATTATTTTATATATATATATATATATATATATATATATATATACAAACATATATTTATATCTATATCTATATATATATAAATTCCCTCCTGTTAATAGAATATATATTATTATGAGCAAATGAATGCATTTAATGTGTTGTTTTGATAAATATCTTGATTGTCTTCATATAATCTTTTATTATTTACATTTCATGAGGTTTCTCTTATGTATTTTTTGTGGTATTCATTAGGGCGATCAGATCAAATCTTTACGTAAATTTTTATCTCATTGATTTGTTTTGTATTGACGAAATCAACGCTTCTTTTCCAAAATAATAAAAAAAAACAAAAAAAAAAAAAAACAACACAAACGTAATTTACAACGTAACAGTCAAAACAAGAGGAAAAATATAACAACACCAGAAACAAAACACGCTTCAAAATGGCTACAGGAGTGGCCGAAATTGAATGAGACAATAAAATTTATGGATAAATATTATAGTTCCTTAACTGCTACAAAACGGAATAAATGCTGAGATTCATGGAAAACTTAATAAAAATTCAATTCTATCTTTCTTGACCGTTGTATTCAATGAAATATGTTTGCTATTAAATATATGTCAAATATATATGTCAAATATGTGTCAAATGTATGCATTAATGTGTATATGTAAGATAGATAACGGTTGATCCTAGTTTTGATGAGGTTAATGCTAATGAAGATGATATGTCCGTGGCAGCCCAGGTCCCAGGTGTGAAACTAAGTCGTGTAGATCCTCAGACTATTTGCCATGAAAATGCGAAGAAGCTAGATTACTGAACTGTTACGTGACATCTGTCCTTCTCTACAGCAACGAATTTTGGACGATTTCTTCAAAGATGAAGAAGAGAGAGAGGTGTGGTTCTACAGTAGGATGCTAAGGATACCATGGACCGAGCGTGTGAGAAACGATGAGATTTTAAACTGGTTGAAAACAAGGCGGAGATTTATACTTAATATCAAGAAGAGGCAGCGAAATGTTTCTGGGACACATAATGAAATAGGGCCTGGAGAATTTGATACTCACGAATAGAGGGAAAGAGAGACAAGGGAACACAACGCGTGACATACCTGGCGGACTTAAGGAAGTGGATGCCAGAACGTAGTCTGGGGGAGGAAGAAGAGGGAATGAACTTATTAAGAGCTGCAAGTGATAGAAAGAGGTGGACAGTCATGATCGCCTACGCCCTGAAAGGACATGGCACGTAAAAATTAAGAAACGAGAGATATGTTTCATCTGAAGAAATGGCATTAGAAGTTTAAAAAAATGGATTTCGTCCAACGTCGCTTAAGCAGTTAAATGCATACTCCAAGAATATGATACCGATTTCCATCAGGAGAGTTTACATTCTATGGAATATTTAAAAGGTAAATCCTTTGGTTTGCAGTATATGACTGTTTCCATTCAAATAATTTGGTTCCTATAAACAGGACACTCCTTAATCCGTTTTTGCGACAATGTTTTCTTTTCTGCAGGTTGTACCAACTGTACAGGAGATTAGCTTATCTCTACTTTTCTGTTATTTCGGGAGCAGTTCTAACAGTAAGAATATGGGATTACTTATATATATATATATATATATATATATATATATATATATATATATATATATATTAAAAGACATTTTCGTTTTTTTTATAGATACAAGTATTTAGTAAATGCTCTGTTTATAATAAACAGTGATAAATAACATTTACCGGCCTGAATGCCTGAGAAATTTTCATAGAAAATATTCGTCCCTGCATCCTGCATCCTATACGGAACCGTCATTTACGCTGACGTGCCTTTATCGACCGGCCACAAAGGAGTGTTCGGTAGACAAGGTCGAATTTACTGCTTATACGTCAGCATAAATGACAGTTCCGTATAGGATGCAGGTTCGAATCCTGTCAAAGGACGAATATTTTCCATGAAAATTTCTCAGGCATTCAGGCCGGTAAATGTTATTTAATACTGTTTATTATAAACAGAGCATTTACTTAAATTTTGTATCTATAAAAAGAACGTTAAACATAAAAAATGTCTTTTAATAAATTAAATTGTCGGACTTTATATATATATAATATATATATATATATATATATATATATATATATATATATATATATATTATAATAAAAAACATAAATATTTTAACATAACATGTTAAAATCGCTACAAACAAGCTTTAATGTTTCAATATTCGCTTATACTTTTAACGTAAATTCAAAAAACAAATTGTTAGCTCTCTTACGAAAGTTAATTAAAATTAGACTTGTGGGTATGTCATTATGAACCAATTAAATGTCAGATCTACGCTAATTAGAAAAGTAAGCACAGAGGGTAGAGGTGGGTGAGTTATTTTTTCTTGTCATGATAAATATAGACAGGCCATCGTTGGCAATGGCGAAAAATATGTCAGCGATAAATGTATCGGGATTGTAGACAAATATTTTGTACTACTTTTTATTGAGCACAATTTTAAAAAAGTAAATGATAAGAAACATGGAATTTTACGACATCTGTTCTTTCTCGCATATATATATATATATATATATATATATATATATAAAAAGTGTGTGTATATATATATATATATATATATATATATATACGTATGTATATATACATATATATTTTTATATATACATATGAGAGGAAGAATATATATATATACATATATATATATATACAGACATATATATATATATATATATATATATAAAACATTTTCACTGTTAAAACGGCTTATATATATATATATATATATATAATATTATAAATTAATTGATTTAAAATGATTTATTTTCGTTACACAGTTTCAACCATGTTTCAAAACATGTTTTTGAAACATGGTTTGAACTGTGTAGCGGAAATAACCATATTTTAAATCAATTAATTTATAATATTAATGCTCTGTAAATTTACATTGAGCACTATTTTGTAAAAATAAAATATCTATAAGAACACCGGATTTTATATCTTACTGTTCTTTCTTTTATTTTATATATATATATATATATATATATATATATATATATATATATATATATATGCCTGTCGTTCCAGCAAAATTGTCTAATTCTTAGATCATACTCTGAACCGTTGTATCTTAGAAATTATTAAAGATGGAATTCTCTAAGGTTTTTATATCACTGTTGGCGCTAATTTGATCGATAAGAACGCGTAATTACGCTCCAAGCTTAACAGAAGTATCGTGCTGAAATCGATCATCAACGAAAATGATATGTCCATCATTAATTAATCATAGCTAAGATTCGGAAGATCATGAAATATTGAAATTGTATTTCAAATATATACATATGTATATATATTATTCCAGCATCATTTTACATCATTTAAATATTGGACCGCGGCTAGGTTTGAGGAATCCGGGAGCCGTGTCCGAATTCCATTCGAGTTCATTACATTCCCTTACTTGCTAATACCATTGGGGAATGCATGGCGACATCTCTCTGGGTAAATAACAGAACACAGTGGTTCCTGTTGTGATACTTACTACTTGTTGTTGACCCGGTAAAACGTAAGTAAGTTTTGATACAATATAAGAAAGTGTTATGTGCTGAGAAACATTGAAACGAGTAGGGATAATACCAAAAATCCTTGGAAAGATTTGGGGATTTCATTCACATATAAATGACTAGAATTGTAGTGGGGCAGTTTTGATTGATAAACGGCTGGAAATGCATAGATTTTTTGTAAACAATTGAATTTGGAACTGAGTTCTTGTACGGAAAATTGTCACGGTAGCAGGCGCAGATAAGACATCAAGTGGGGTGGAGGAACCATCCACGCTCACTGAAAAAAGGTCGGTGAAAGAGGATAATAAAAGAGAGGTTGGGGAGAGGGAATTCCCCAAAGTTATGACTGAAACCGGAGTGCATTCACCGACATCCTCCAACCTCGACATACCCCGTTGCCTATTTGGGTGAATGACCGTGAATACGAATGCGCAAAGTGAATTGATTAGGAGAGGCAGAAGAAACGGAAACGAGACTAGAGAGGCCCACGTGGTCGTCAGCTGAAGAAAGCCTCTGGCCCAAGCATTGTGCCGAACCTTACCAACAGCAGCAAACCAGATTTTACCAACTCATCAACGATAATATAATGTCCGATTTAGATGCGGTTTGCGCTGACAATTAATTGCATGTGAACTCTGATATAAACCAATCATTGTACGGAGGACTGATATATAAACAGTATTTACTTTTGTTCAATTTATTCGAGTGTTATTTTTTTTTTTCTTATACAAATATAAACAAATAACTCATATATACTCATATACGCATGAGTACACATGAATACATACACTGGTACAAGCATATAAGAATATATATAAATAAATGCACAAATATGTGCATACATATGCACCTATACAGATATATGCATACATAAATATACATACGTACACAAATATAATAATAATTTACAATAATTTTAGATAACTTGACAACTGATTTTCTACTCATAGTAATTATTTGAAACTTTCATATTATAATATTATATAATAGTATACAAAATATTAAAAAAAATAGCCATTTACTTGATTATTATGAGTGGGTGTAGATCAACAAAATTCCTTGTAACAACAAAGATGACCTGAAGGCTATGATTAATGCATCATTCACCAAATTAAACAAGGAGACCGTACCTAAGAAACCCAGGAGATTCCGAAGTCGTCTGGAGGCCGTGCTTAGAAGCCAAAGGCGATTTTATTAAATAAATTTACTG
The DNA here is from genome assembly GCA_903632075.3 of Acanthosepion pharaonis. Taxonomy (NCBI): domain Eukaryota; kingdom Metazoa; phylum Mollusca; class Cephalopoda; order Sepiida; family Sepiidae; genus Acanthosepion; species Acanthosepion pharaonis. The sequence continues at coordinate 4,155,421 of CAHIKZ030001868.1, forward strand.
TTTAGTATTTCGATATATTTTTGTGTAATTTTTGGTCAATATTTCTTTTAAAATTAGATACCAGTGTTTCTTTTCATTTTTGTGTAATTCAGACGACAATTAATCCATAGCACCCAGTAGAATTAAACACGTACAGATAGGTTGGCATTTCACTGGAGTTAAAACAGATAAGGAAATAATAAAGATCTTTGTTGTAAAGGAAATGATAAAATTTACTGCATGATAAGAGTCCTTACCTGCAAACGACTGCACATTATTTTATGGGTTTGTTCTCAACGGTAATTTGCCTTAATCAAAAGCTATTTACGGATATCTTTGTAGCGACTATGCTTCCCGATATTACTGCTAGATATATCGCGATAATGATTTTTCGACCTCTGTTTGAAGGAAGGGTGTGTCTCTAATAACTGTTTATTTGGAAGATGTCCGGGGATTGATTTGACCATAATGGGGAAAGATTACCTAGCGGAAATGGATTATGTAACAGAATATTGTGGATTTGATTTTTTTAATATCTCAGTTACCTTTCATACACTCGTGTGCATCAGTAACTTATTCACCAACAAAATTGTCAGCTCTATTTTAATCAATAATTTTTCATTGTAGATCTCGATGATTGATTCTAAAGTCTTCGATCAAGTACCCTGACAAAGAGCTGTATACAGTGAAAAATGTATAATTATGGCATAAAACAGATGCTTCTTATTTCCTTATCCTACAGACATCATCTACGTAAATTTGTTTCAAATGGATACAGATTTTTTTTCTAGAATTGCCATTGTATATTTCGCTGATCGACTGAAAATATTCGATTAAGTGCACTGACAAGGGAGATGTTAGTATTGAAAACTGGATAATTCTCTCATAAAATGAATGTTTCTCATTTTATTAGGCTACGGACTTTATCTACGTGACTAAAAAAATGGATACAGTTTTTTGTTTGTTTGTTTGTTTGTTTTTTTAAGAACACCGAACGTTAACGCACAGACGAGATTAATGTCAACAACTGATTCGACTTTAAATGTCGGCTTTAAATAAAAAGGTCAAATGTAGCTTAATACCACTTTGACAGATGTTAATCCTTTCAAAATAATGAAGCTTAAATTTTGTTTGAAACCTCAGGAAAATGTTATCCTAAATTATTCATTAAAGCTAAAATCTTTTTGGACAGGTTTGGTTCACAAATGTTCTAATTAATACAGTCGCTATTTATTTTTCAACTTTCTTGACAGCGGTTATCAGATTTTATCCAATATATTTCTTTTTCTCTTTCTTTTATACCAAATCGCGCATTGCAAGGCACAAGAGCCACACAAGTTAGAAGGTTACTGTTTGAATGCTGAATGAGTAAGTGATAGTCACATAGTAGGAAATTTTTTTATATGAATTAAACAATGCTGAACTGTAACGTAATATCAATCCTGCTATATGGCAGTGAATTTTTTCCCTTGCTATTCATTTTAGTCGGTTGTTGCTATTGTTGTTTGTCCTCACGTGATGTGGTGTCTGTTAATTGGTGCAGTTTTTTGATTGAGATTATGTAACGCCAGTCCACAATGTTCAAGGAAGGGTGATCTTTGTCAAGATCCTCTGTCTTCCTTTGCTATTCATTTTAGTTGTTGCAGCTGTTAGTAGTCATCATGTGATATGATTTTTGTTATTTGGTACAATGGTACAATTCTTTGATTGTGATTACGTAGCGCCAGTTCACAATGTTCAAAGAAGGATGATCTTCGCCAAAACCCAAAGGTTCTACACTATGAAATCAATTTTTACCCATTGACCTGAAAATCGGTTATTTACAGATATGTCTTAACATATTCAGAGCTATGCAATATGTGAATATCTCGACCTGACGAGTGTATTTCAGAACATATCCTGTGTATTCAGGCTAATTCTTTGCTTTTGTAGTATTTGCACAGCCTGCTGTCTGTTTAATTTCCTTATGCGGCTTTATTTGAAGTTTATTAATTCCGCATTCTAATATTTTATGAAGGACTCCTGGCATATGCCATCACTGTTTTCATTCCTATTCCAGATCACAGATTCTTTCTTGGAAAGGTTTATGTTGAGTGGTTGACAATGTGCATTGTATTCACCAAAAGATATTGTAGACTGAAAGCAATTGTCCATTACAAATAGCAGATCATAATATTCCCTTATTTTACAATGTGTTCCTTCGAGACGAAGGGGATCCACAGGTTCTTTTTATTATCTGAAAATTGTCGTAACTTTTCAGTGATGAATGTGATGTGATTCGCTGTTGGCTTCTCCTCGGTTTTGACATCCGAATTTTAATTCTACTAGACTGGATCGTATTTAGCGTATAGCAGAAAGGTACAGTGGAGTAATAGCAACACGGATTGAAGAGTCGAGAGCAGGTTTCGAATTTCATTCGAATTCACTAAATTCACTTACGTGTTAATACCACTGAGAAATGTATGAATCCATGTCTTCTCTCCCCAGCTATGGGTAAAATATCAGAACAGACTGGAATAGAAACAGATGCGGGCCAAGTATAACCGGTGTAAGGGGACAACAACTCTGAATTCAAAACCTGAGGAAGGGCCGTTTAGGGTACGGATCGAGTGCAACCTCCGACCTTATTCCTTGATCTGTCAGTCAAGAGTTTGGAGAGCAGATGGTCACCGCCAAGCGATGTGAATGCCCACTGAAATGACGGAAGAATAAAAGCAACATCATACCTGATCGACATAGTGTAAGTAGTCTATTCCCTTCCGCCCTAAGGTACCCAAGGCGATCGAAACAGTCAATGGACTGACGATGAAGATGATGATGATGATTATGATATAAGCGAGAAGTGTTTGATTCCAGCCTTTTCCAAAGTCATCGTTCCAAACTCATCCGAATGACTTTTACTAAACGTTGCAATTTTATGTTAGTAACGTCCAATATGAAATCTAAATCTAAATTGCTTTCTGGTGTCGATAAAATTAATGTCGGACAAACACTGGTATGCGGTTTCGAGTTTTGTTCGAAAGTTCGATTTTCCACTTGTAAGCAAATGAATGATTGTGTTTTGACCCTAGAAAGCTGGACGTTTGGTACATGTTCTTGCGATGTGGGGACCTTTTGTATGTAGTCATCAAGGTTCAGTTCCTTGCTTATATTACTGCACGTATCGACCACGTTTATGGCCTGATGATGATTTTGGGTTTATCTTCTAGATCAATCTCGGGGTCTCCTAAATTTTCGCAGAGTACGAAAAAACACTTACTATATATATATATATATATATATATATATATATATATATATATATATATTTAAATATATTTTGTAGGTACAAAGTTTAATGATCGAAATAAAAAGTGTAAAATTTAATATTACAAGACATATTAAAACAATATTAAATAATAAAAAAAAAACACAACAACAAGGGGGGGAGCAACCGATTTCGCTCCCGCTCTTCAGGCTTCCACGGGAGATTCAAAATTAAAACAGAGAAATGTACACTGTCAAAAAAATGCCCTGTTTACCTTAGATTACCCTGGATTGGTACCAAATGTGACAAAATAGCCAAGCAAATTTCATCAAAGGTTCGCTGTTGCTTTTTCTCTGCTGAAGTTCGGATTATTTTCAAACTCGGCCTATGTTTCGATCTGCGTGTAAAGACGTTCTCCCTCCCCACCATATAAATTCAATTGTTTACAAATACGTTTGTAGTTGCGGAGCCAACTACATAGGAGAACGACTCAGCGCTTAGACACTAGAATAAAGCAGCACCTTCCTACTAAAATCAGAAAACACACCTTGCCTTTAAGTGGACTCGTCCCGAACACCTACAGTTCCGCCATATTGTGCTTCCGAGATTGTGCTTCCAAATTTAGTGTCGACTGGTTCACCGTGTTGGCCCGGTCACACTCTGTATTTCATCTGAAGGTTCTGGAGGCGCTTTACATCAGGTCCCAAGCCTTCTTTTGTGCAAACAACGTGAGTGTTTGCTGGGACTCCTGTCATCTGCCTCTAGTTCCTTCTTGCATATATACAAATATATATATATTTTTTTTTCCACCTATTCTTATTGTACATTTCTCTGTTTTAATTTTGAATCTCCCGTGGAAGCCGGTTGCTTCCCCCTCCTCCTTGTTGTTGAGTTTTTTTTTTATTATTTAATATTGTTTTAATATGTCTTGTAATATTAAATTTTACACTTTTATTTTCGATCATATATATATATATATATATATATATATAAATTATTATAAATTAACATATTTAAAATAACGTTTTTTCGCTACACACTAATTTTAGATTCCAAAATTCGCTTGAAAATGAAACAGAACTAATGCTTTTAATTTTATTATATAATTAAATTTCAAGTATTTAACTTCGGCTTTGAAACTGTTCAGCGAAGAAACCATATTTTAAATCAGTTAAATTATATATATATATATATATATATATATATATATATATATATATATATATATATTAACATACAACGTGTGTTAGCACGTGCGATACCCTGACTTCATCAGCCGCCGACCAGGGGTGATCTTACGGTTTCGGTGGCTATGGCGGGACCGCCACCCCAGGCGCCACTAGCAGCATTTGCCACCAGGCAGGGTATGAAAAAAAAAAAATATGTATATATAATTGATCGTTCCTCTTTGCAAATTCTTAATGAAATAAATAAAACGATTGTTCCTCTTTGCAACTTCTGTCCATAATGAAAGTTCCTGAACGCGTTTGCCGTTATTGACGCGCTCGTAAAAATCGTTATAAACGGCTATGCAAATATTTCACCTGCGCATGTTAGGTCGTGATGATGCGCGCATAATATTTCACTAATGTTTGTTCTGATCTTAACTTTCCATTTGTCGTCGATTTGGTCGTTTTTCCTCTTTTTATCTTTTCTATTACCGGTTCAAATCACTCAAAGCAAACGTCGTATATTATTCTACAAAAGGAACTGATCTTTTGCACTATGTGACCCTTAAGATTGTTATTAAGATAAAAAAAGCTCTTTGTCAAGATTAGTCCAAACAGTCTTCTGGTTACCTTTGGGCCACTGTATCCTTGGTTTACTTAGAATTTCTCCAGGGTGCTGTCGCTCAACGATGGAATCCTGAACGCTGTGGGTGTATTCCAGATTCATAATCCCATCACTCGATTTATATTCTCCAATAGGAGAATTACGTTGTTTGCACCAGCGTGCCTTATGGATACGTAAACCGCGTAATATATATTTTAAGTATATATATTTTAAGACATTTTATGTTTATACATTCTTTTTATAGATAAAATATTTAAGTAAATGCTCTGTTTATAATAAACAGTATTAAACAAGATTTACCGATCTGAGCATTTACTTAAATATTTGTATCTATAAAAAGAAATATAAAATAAAATGTTAAAAATAATTAATCGGACTTGTCCATTTCATAATATATATATATATATATATATATATATATATATATATATATATATATATATATATATTTGGTTGGATAGATGTGAGTTTGTGACCCTGGGTTTCACGCTTTAGCGATCGTGTGAAACCCAGGGTCACAAACTCACATCTATCCAACCAAATATGTTAACTCTATCTCTGATATTGAGCGCTTTGTAATAAGTACCGCGCATATAATATATAAATAATTATACATATATATATTTATTTATATTTATATACACTTTTTCACATATATATATATATATATATATATATATATATATATATATATATATATATATATATATATATATTTGAATAAAAAAACAGACCACGTTAAGATTCTATGTAATAAGCTTTTTTCACCATAACCCCTTTAACAGGGTTCTGGATCATCAGACTTTACTTCCAATATATGTTGTATAACCCGGATATAAGAGAGTTGTCGGGACCGGAGAAGAAGTCTCTTATATCCGGGTTTCTCTTATATCCGGGTGTGGTCTATTTTGTTTACATTAACAAAGGCTCTAATTTGGGACCAGAGAAAATCTCACTTATATCCGTGTTTCTCTTATATCCGGGTCTCTTATATCCGGGTTACACTGTATATATAGTAATACCTTGAGATACGAGTTTAGTTCGTTCCATGACCATGCACGTAACTCAAAATACTGGTAACTCAAATCAATTTTCCCTATTAAAGTTAATGCGAATATTTCCGATCTGTTACATGCCCTTGATTTTTCCCTTATTTTTCATAAAATTCACCCCTATTTTGGTTTTTTTTTTTATAATAATTGTGAATAAAGAAGAAAGTGAGAAAATAACAAACTCAACAAAGAAATAAACTTTATGAAATCATGAAGTTCTGACGAGTTATAGGCCAACTGGCGAAGGAGTGTGAAAGAGACAGAGAGGGAGGGAAAACAACAGTTAGCCATACAATCAGTAACCTTGCTTAGCGACGGCTAGCCTGGTCTTCGATAACGAAAATTCACTTTATCACTTAATTTTTTAAAACATTTACATTTTAAACATCGCTATATCTATTTTTTTTTTAAATTTAGAAATTTTTGCTTATTTATTTATTGTCGATCTAGAACGCTCATACTGTCTGGACAAATCCATTGCTTATACGGCTTCCTCATTTTTTTTATATTTTTTTTAATAATTTCCCGTTTTACCTCAAGCAAAATCATATGATTCGGCTTTTCACCATTGCTCTTTACACTTAGTTTCTACGGACATGATGGTGTCACTAAAGAGATTTTGTAAAATAACAGCGAAAAAGACACAGCACATCACAACAGAGATCCTTCCATAGCAAGATGAACATATGTACGGCGGGTGGAAATATTCTTGAAGCTTGACGTTCGAATCCGATGACACCAGACTAATCACCATTGCAGACGTCTACCCAAGGACATTTGTGCTTGTTCAACATCCACTGAACTGACCTGTGCAAAAATGCTGAGCAGACCTTAGTTACAGTTTCTGGGAGAGAGTGCGTTATCTACCGCGACCAGCAGTCTGAACAAGGCTAGCACACTCAAACCCTAGGTCACGATGACGTAGCAGATTGGTTAGAATGTTTGTTTTCTGATTATGAAACTCGATTCTCACCATAGTCGATTTGTAAGGAAGGTGATTTCTTGATGCTATCGGTCTGGAGGAAGCGTGATGCACCTTTGGAAAGTGCCTGAAAACCATACTGCGGTTTGACCCAAGCCTTTTGAGGGAAATTTGGTAGACAGAGCCCTTGGGGGCCGTCAGTGGTTGTGCTGTGCCATAACGGAAATTCGTATCTAAAAATTTAAGTCGTATCGTAAGACAAAAAATCGGCTGAACTCCACTCATATCTCAAAAATCTCATATGTATAATACTTCTTACTTCATGGTTCGTAATGGACATTAAATTCGATTCGGAAATATGGTAATTCCTGTCGTGAAATCGTATACTACAATACTTCAGAGATTCAACCCTACAGCCACTGGAACAGATTAAGACACAAGGCTGGGTATAACTTGGAAATAGGCAGCGTACATGAGAGCAGAGGCCAAAATATTTACTACTGATTGTGTCCCCAAATCTATCGTTTCAGGCTCTCCAAGTACATGAAGAAGAAGCATCTAACACTAGCCAAAGCGCATGAAAATTGGTGAGAGGATGAATCTACGCTATGGCAGTTAGCTGAGAGTCAACATTATGTCATTTGGCCTCCAGGATGAGATAAGTTGGTAGATATGATGAAAAATATACCATACGAAATTCCGGCCAAATAAATTTGGAAGGACCGGCTTGTATTTTCTGTATTCTGATACATCCTATGTATGATTTTTCTTTGGTATCAGGAGATTTTATAGTGGCTTTGTATATTATATTGTTTTTCAAGCAATTTCTGTTTAAGGGATATTCGTTCTTTGCTCTGCACTTGCACGTGTATTGACTTATGCGGGTGTTTTTTGTTTATTACACTGTTATTCTTTATAATCATTTTTGCTGTGTGTTTGTTGAATATATTATGGAGGATGCGTGATTGTGGGGGGCATTGTATGTGTATGAATTTTATACTTTGTTTTTACGTTTTGTGGTACAGTGTTTTGAACCATATGATTTTTTTCATGTTGGTTTTCTTTTACTGTTTGGTGTGTAGTACTGGCATTCAACTACCTTTTAGGGCTGTTTCGTACTCTTTCTTTGCTTCGTTGAAGATGGCTGCACCGGAAGTATTGTCAGATAACCTGTAATTAATTGATAGTGGGACCTGTTTTCCTAATTATATAACGTAAAATTCACAAAACATGTAAGTTTATCACCGGATCTTCTTACCATCAATGTATCATGCCAAATTTATCAAGAATTTCTTTCCTAATTGCGTACATTATACAGTCTTCATTGCAACACATTTTATAAGTATCTGGAATACTTACTTTCGAAACGGTCACTATGACCACGAAGATACAATCAAGAAATAGCGAGTTAAGCCTTCTAAGATCTAAATAACGTATCAAGAATTTTAAGAATTTAAAGGAAATAGCGCCGAACTTCTACACAATAATAAACATTCTATATGGCAGAGACGAGTGGACAATTTCCTCACAGATGGCGAAGAGACTTGAGGCAGTTTTATTGTTTCTTCCTACATAATGATGCTGACGCTACCATGGCCGAAGAATGTGAGCAGCGAGGCAATTTTCACTTAGCTGAAGACAGAAAGAACATTTGAACACATTTTTTATCATTTCACTCCAAACAAGGCAATACAGCCACTAAGACGCAAGAGATTACAGTGTCAGCGAATATGAGAAAAAGAAAACATTACTAAAGAAAGAGAACTATAAACGAGCAGAAATTAAGATGAGTGAATAATTAAGTAATTAACTAATAATGATTAATTATTAATAATAAACAAGTAATTAATAATGAATAATTTAAATTAATATTAAGTAATTAACTAATAATGATTAATTAATAATAATAATTAAGTAATTAATAATGATTAATTAATAATGGTAATTAGTTAATTAATAACGATTAATTAATAATAATAATTAAGTAATTAAGATGACAGAAGATTGATACTGCATTTTATTTTTTGAAGATGTTTGATTAGAAAATCAAGAAACTGGAAGATATTTCTACATGCGATTAGTATGAGAGAGGAAATTGTTAAAATAGAAATTACACTTGTATCTCGCCATTTTAACTGGAAAATGGTGAGACTACCGCCCATCTAGTACTGCTAGTAAATTCATAAAATCTACGTATCAAAAACGAAAACTCACCAGAAAAATATTTCCATGAAGATATTTATCGAAAAGCAACAGGGTAGTGCAGTAGTAAAGTGACTGAAGCCGAGATGCCAAGTCAGGACCGATAACATTGCAGATAATTTTCATAAGAATCTCTAAATACATAGGAGACCAGACGTGAAAGCAATGTTCACTGCATGAACGAACATAATAAGAGCTTACAGAATTTACATGAGAGGCAGTGGCAAAGGAAAACTACGAGTACCTTAAATTGCAGCGTAGAAAAGAACGAGTTTTTAAGTCTAAAAGATATTTTCAAAACAAGAAGTCGGTTATAAACAACTGGGCCAGGATCTTAACAATAACTCTAGACCACTTACCATAACATCAGGGGTAACTTGTGTTTAGCGAACATATTTGACGTATAAGACGGACATTAATATAAATTAATAATATAGTCACAGACTATATAAGTAGAGGTCGTTTATTTACATTATTCGGACTATTGTCCTCATCTTTATCGCCATATTTATCACAACGTTTCGGCCGGAATGGTTAGAATGTCGAACTGAACCCTTTATTTCGCTCACCGGGGTAGACTGTTCTAGTTCCACGTGCCATGTTTCATGGATGTCAGTTATCATTTATCCCCTGTTAAATTCCCTCTGAAAGTTCTCCACTGCCTTAACCGGGTATTGAACTCAAACTCTTTGGGTCCTGTCACTGGATCTAACCAACGCCTTTATCCACTGTGCAATGTGTTCTTGAGGACACCTGGGTATTATAAACCTAATGTTTTCAGCAACCATTTTTACCAGTGCTCATATTGCTATTTTTGCTGTTATCATTACATGTTTTTACCAGAGCTCATATTGCAACTATGTTGTTATCATTGCTTTACTGGTTCCCATATTGTATTTATTTCTATGCTTGGTCGGCTCAGGAGATTTTTGTGGCCTAGCATATGTGCTGATTCCTTAAGTTTACGAATTTTCCAATGGTGTTCCTTGTCAATGATCTCAACCTGTTCCCACAGAGGGCGGTGATCTCCTTCTCTCTCCATTGTTGGTCAGCCACGCCTGATTTTTCTATTTCCCCTCGTGTTACAGCTTTCTGGTGTTCTTGAAGCCTTACCTTGAGGGGGCGGCCTGTCTCTCTTTTATATTCCTTTCCGCAGTTGCATGGGATAGCGTACACACAGAATAATGTAAATAATGTACATAATACCTCATCTCAGAAATATTGACAGACTCTAGAGGTCGTTTGTTTGCATCACTGTTGCAAATGGCTGATGAGTGATAACATGTGTTTGCAATAACATACGACATCTATCAGTACTCTCAAAAACTTCATCAGAATAGGAGATGATGTTGACTAGAATTTGGTTGTATTAGCACAAAGTGACAAGCCATTGTGGTCAAGGTTTTGAGCTGTTTGAACTTGTTCAGGCTGTTGATCGCTCCACATAACACCAAGCAAATCTAAGTAAGTTTAGCGCAGCATAGTTGCAGTATAAACCACAGGTGGGCTCTGTGGGTGTTGAAAAGCCATACATATGCCTGAGAAAGCGCCACCCTAGTAGCCAGACATTCCCGGTTACGAGCGCCCAGTTATAAAATGCGTTTATCGGTATTGCTGTCGATTTTTAAATGCTCGCCGATGCAGTTTAAGTTACATACCGGTGTGTGTTGTATGTTGTCTGATATACAATGCATATCGAAATATATTTGTGTTAGTATCTCGATATACAGGTAAATAGTATAACCTATATTTTCGCAAAGGTTTAATGTATACTGCAGCCAAACATCATTTGTCGATAGGTCTAAGCCTGGGCTCACTGGTAGACTACCGCAGGTTTGGAGGTTGACCAATACAGTAGGTATATAGCTAACTCGAGGAGGCAGGGTGGAGTAATGGATAGCGCCTCGGATTGAGAAATTCCAGTCGAATCCATTATATTCACTTCCGTGCTAAATCCCTTGAGGAAGTTATGAATCTTCTTGTTCTTACCCAGCTGTGGGTAAATAGATCGGGTTCTATAGCCTTAGATGGCAACTGGTCTGTCGCAGAAGGAAATGGCAATCTACTGCCTCGTCAGTCAACGATACATGATCGCCTAAGCGTGTATTCCACATGGATAACTCGGCTAAAAATCTTGCAGCCGAATCGCACGCCGCAGTTTACAGTAAAAGATATGATGAACATGTGTAAATGTGTGAACATGGGATTGTAATGAAACATTTATTGCTCAGAGCTACTAAGGGTAGTAAGTTTTTGGAGGGTCATGTTCGTCCCATTCCTGAAGGAACACGACACGTAAAAAAATAAATAAATAAATAGCCCGAAGACGCTCAGATTAAAATGAGCAGCTGTCAGATACATCATCATACATCTATCCTGCACATTTTCACAGAGAAGGAATAAACGTTTAATTGTAGATACTGAAATTAATCCACCAAGTGACAGGACCTCATCTAGTTTTTAATATATTTTAATGTTTAAAAATAAAAATACCTTGCATTACGTCACCAACAAGGTAAGCGAAAGAAAGAACAATACGTGGAATTAATCTTGTTCGTTCTTCAAAATATCAGCATTTGCATACAATTTCATGGGTCTTCAGGACTGAGGCGACAAATGGACTCAAACACCTTTTGATGCAGCTTAACAAGTAATAACCCAAGCCACATCACCACCTTTGTATAATCACCCGACAACAACCTTCCAACAAATCCACTAATTCACAGTCTAATTTCTCGCATTGCCCCACGGGAATGCACCTGGACCTCAGATGTTAGCAGCGTCGAAATGATTAAATGATTGATCTGCAATCAATTTATCGATTGAAGGGTGTGGGTTTTCGTGCTATCAAGCGGGTGAGCTAAGCAAAGGTTTGTCGAAAATGTCTGTTGCGCTTTGCATTAGGAGAAGGAAGCTTGGGTCAGGAGGGGGAATAAAGTTGTTGGCTGCAATGGAGACGCTATGTCTGAATAAATTGAAGAGCAGCAGTTGCATTCGTGTACTCTCGTCTTAGTTTGACAGGATTTTCTATCTATCTATATATATATATATATATATATATATATATATATATATATATATTCCCAAGCGGATATAGAATCCAGGTAGAACTCAATGTCAATCCCCACTACAGAGTAGGACTATAATATAAAAACCTATTACGATTAAAATGTAATAATAATAATAATAATATTATATATATATATATATATATATATATATATATATATATGTTCAATTATATATATACATTTCTCTCTATATATATATATATATACATACATATATCTATATATAAATATATGCATGTTCATATATACATATTATTCTTTACTTTCATATATATATATTTAATATACATATATATATATATATTTAATATACATATAAATATATATATATGTTCATATGTATTTATCTCTATATATACATAGATATTAATCTGTTCATCTCTCTCTCTCTCTCTATATATATATATATATATATATATATATATGTGTGTGTGTGTGTGTGTGTGTGTGTATATGTTTGTATTTGAAATACTTTGATAGAGAACTCTCATAAATAGAAGCGCTCAAATTCCTATATATAAAAAGACAGCAACTGCCGTGCAAAAGTTTCTGGTAAGCTACATCTTCTTTTATGTGCCGTGTACCTTCAGGATATAGGCGATCATGGCTCTCCACTTCCTCCTATTCCTTGTAGTTCTCAATATGTTTTGTCTTTTTTGTACTTCTCCGAGACCATATTCTGCAATCCGCTCGCTTAAGCCCTAGCCGGCTTAAGCGAACGAGTATGTCACGCGTTGCTGTCCCCTGTCTTTTTTCCCCCTCTGTTCGCCCTGAGAGCATCAGATTTTCAACTTTCCTTTCTCATTACGTGTCCCTGAAATTTCAGCTGCCTCTTCGTGATGTTAAGTGTAAGTTTCCTCTTTATTTCCATCCACTCCAAAACCTCATCGTAGCTCACGTGATCAGTCGATGGTATCCTTAGCATTCTTCTTGCAGAAACATACATCCGTTGCCTCGAGTCTCTTCTTCATCTTTGAGGAAACCGCCCAACATTCGCTGCCATAATGAAGGACAGATATTCTGGTGCTATTCAGTACTTTTTTTGTTGCCAACGAAATCCTCCTGTCTCGTAATACTCCGCCTAGATTTTGGAATACGTTTTTGGCCATCCCCATACAAAGATTATGCGTATTTATTTGATTTATATTTATATTTGTTGAAACTTGACTAATGCATGGAATAATAATGCAACAAAAAATGTACTTAGAACAAAATGTATTGAAACAAGAAAGTGTACACAATATTTACATATAGTCTTTTGTATATTCCTGCTAAGACCGTTCCTGGAGAATGTGTTGACTGAGTCGCAGTCGGGCAGAGTCATTGGTTGAATCTCTTGATTCCTCCCTCTCTTCCCGGTACCAACCATATTTATATGGTTGGTACTCCACTATGCAAATTAGGTGGATCCTACCACAACAATATTATAGATTATTTAGCAGTATTCATTTATCAGTAGAGTCTGTAGTCTGTTGTAGCATTGTTGTAGATGACGTATCCCAGAAGGTACAACGCTTTGATCAGCTTGAAGCTGAATAAAAGCCATGATAAACTATTGAGCCAATGAATGATTTGTGAGGATAAAATCATGATAATATGCTAATGTATAAGTGGTAATTATTCCATCTTTTTAAACTGAGTAGAAGGTGCCTTTGCAAGTCGTTGTATTTGTGCATTAGCTTGATTTTGCACACTAACATAATGGCTAAAATATCTGCTGAAACAAAGATGAAGAGTGTGATTTTGAAGGGGAATATGACGCAGCGAGATTTATTTAGGTGGATGGGGAATTTCCACGTAGGGGGATACACCATTCAAAAGACAGTTACTGCTACTATCTTCACTATCCATGGTCAGATCTATCTATCTATCTATCTATCTATCTATCACATGTGTCAAAATGGGGATGACCTTTGAAGTTAGTCAAGAGTAAGGAAAGACCGACTGTGATAAGCAAACCAAAATTTAAAGCCACAAAAATGAGATGTAAATACAGTTTTCAATGAAGTTTGAATTGATACCTTACGCAGAGTATTTCGAAAAAAATAATCAAATTGAATGGACTTAGACCAGCAGATATCCACTGAATAAAATTAAAAAAAAAAACATTGTAAAAGAAGACTAAATTGTAAAAACATCTACCATGTGATAGTGGAAAGAGGGAGAATGTAATTTTTTAGTGAGGAATGTAAAATAGTTTTCTATAGAATGAATAAGACCAGGGAGACAATGGAATAATGTAAGATACACCACAAGGAATGTGGAATTTTCTTGTCGAGACGTCATGATTATTGTAAGTATATCCAGCAAAAACCAGTGGTAGAAGAATATTGTTAAAATGTGATGGAAACCTAATCAGGAAAAAAAAGCATTACGATTTAATTTTCTGCCAGAAAACGGACATAGAGAAATTCTTCAGTGTAACGTTGCAACTTGGCACACATACAGGCGACAAAATGGTTTCCTGTGGAAGAATATATTCAACATTTAGATGGATGGCCATCACGAAGTCCTGATGTCGATATAATTGAAATGATGTAGAGAGAATTGTAGTAAAAGAAGCTCCAGTGAAAACGATTCAATTTTCAAGAGGTTGGGTCTTTCTGGCAAGAATAATAGGAAGAATTCCAATGATAAAATCTTGAACTTTTACCATTCACTGCCAAATCCGAATTGAGGTAATCATTCGCGCCAACGGCAGCACCACTAATCACTACAAACTTTGATGTTCTGATCCTTCTGTAAAAACAAAGAACACTTTTCAGAAAACAAAATAATTGAGTTTTTAACTTAAAAAAAAAAGTTAAAAGGTTGAATTTTCCACCAGTATTTTTCCTTTTTTTCATCAATATTGTGCCTACGAAACACTATCATCCTCAATACAACTTTGATGAAAATGCTGCAAATTGTTTTTCTGGCAGTTAAATATCATCATGTCATGTGAAAAGCTTACTGATAATCTCAGGATTTTGTTCTAAAATTAACAACAGTTATTCATTTATCATGGAGGAATAAGAAATTTTGCACGCCAGTGTATGTACAGTGTGTGATTGGAAATTGTCGCAATTTCATAGATTTAAATTAAATTAATGTCATTTCTTTTTATTTTGTCGACAGCAAAGTAGAGCAGGATCAGTTGAACACCGCCTGTGAAAAAAAAAAAAAAAAAACACCATGAACAATGCAATCAACCAGCATTCGCGCTGGAAACTCCAATACGAATATTTGACTGTTTATATATCAGTCTTTGGATAGTGCAGAGTATTGGGATAGAGTTGGATGAGTCTAATGGTGACTACGAATTTACGTCAGCTCGGAAAACCACTCTGATCGTTCTGATAGGAAAAATCTCCCGAATTCCTTCGTGACAGCCTCAGTATCAAGAAGGTGGCTGCTGGAAGAAGCTATGTCTGGTAACAGGACTCTGCACCATGTCACACAAGCAGGAGAACCGAGTCATGGTTTTCAGAAAATTTTTGCGACAACATCACCTCTAACATCTCGGCACCTAACTCCGCAGAATGCAACGCTTTCATTATTATGTGTGTCTCGGATTTTGAGTGTGAGGCCAAGAAAACTCTTTGTGTCACATAACATGAACAAAAAGCAAGGATTATGGTAACATTCAGCAACTTAAACAAAGAGACCGTCACGAAGAGATACAGAAAATTTCAAAGACATCTGGAGGCCGTGGTTGGAATCAATGACGATTTTATTGAATAAATTTACTCTTTAGTATGTGTAGTTATTTTTGTGTAATTTTGGGAAATATATCTCTTCTAATGAGATGTCAACGTTATTTTCATTTTTAACGTAATTTAGACGGCAATTTATTCATCGCACTCTGTATATATTTTTTCAAACATGTTGGTTTAAATAATATCGATATTTTCTATCAATTTTTTATTGAATTTTTCAAATTTCCGAATCCTTTGTTGTATGATATCGCTAAATTTTGCAAAGTACGTTTTATTTAATATTATTTGTTTCGCGTAGATTCTAATGTATTTTTTACCTTACTTTTCTTCCTACTTATATAGAAATATAGAAAATAAATGTCAATTTTGCCGATAACATGAAAAACTAATGAAAAATTTAGTCAGACAGAACATTTCGATATTATTTAACTAAACTTATTTGAAAGAATTATTGATACAGCTTATTACATTATATATATAAACATATATATATATACACACATTATGAAATGGACAATGTCCGACAATTATTTTAAGACATTTTTATGTTTATACATTCTTTTAATAGATAGGAATATTTAAGTAAATTCTCTGTTTATAATAACGGCCTGAGTGTCCGAGAAATTTTAACAGAAAATATTCGTCCTCCGACAGGATTCGAACCTGTACCCTATACGGAGTTTTCAATTAGCTTGACGTGACTTTAACCGATTTGGCCACAGATGAGCGTCCTGTTAAGAAGGTCAAATTTACTGTATTTAAACTTCAATCTTCCATGAATCTCTCACGTACATTCATATCTGCTCATGGCGTATCAAATGTAAATAAATGACGTCACACATTACGAAAATTTTGACAGACGGAACATTTCGATATTATTTAACTAAACTTATTTGAAAGAATTATTTATACAGCTTATTATATTATATATATAAAACACACGCACACACAGACATATATATATATATATATATATATATATATATATATATATATATATTCACACATTATGAAATGGACAAAGTCCGACAATTATTTTAAGACATTTTTATGTTTATACATTCTTTTTATAGATACAAATATTTAAGTTAATGCACTGTTTTATAATAAACAGT
>CAHIKZ030001868.1:4180000-4227500 GCA_903632075.3 Acanthosepion pharaonis
ATATATATATATATATATAGTTTTAGACTCACTCTATTTTTCTGAGATGAGTATTATGTACACTATTTATGAGATGAGTATTATGTACACTATTTATCCATTGTACACTATTTATCCATTGTGCCATGTGTCCTACTTATTTTAGATTTTAAAACTTCTGATTTGCTTTCTCACAAGTTTACGTTTGAATTGCCAAGTGTTTGTGCAGTGATAAGATGCTGTACCATATAGTTTGATATATGCCTATTTAGGTAACATATTTTCTTTCAAGATGGCTTAGTTAAATAATTTAGACGTATTATGTTGTGGCGTGCTAATACGATTTGGTATAAAATTGTTAAGAAGGCTTTGGTGAAGGTTGCGTTTTTGATTAGCACATCGCATTTAAATTTTACGAAGAAACATAAAGAAGGAATAACAAGTGATTATTCAGTAATCAACAATATGTATTGAAAAACAAGCGAGTACAACAATTGTGTTTGTTGAAACAAAGTTAAGAAAGAGGAAGTAGTTCTCCTTGTACGGATGTGAGATTGTAAATATGTGTTAAAAGAACTTTCTTGTTTAAAATGTTCAGATTTCAGCAATATGTGATAATTGAGTTTAAGTATGAGAAGATTCTACAAAAGAATTGTAGAATTCTGAGTTGGTTACTTGGCTTTTTAGACAGACAGTTCACAGCGTAGTGCAACTGTAATTTGTGCCTGTGTGTGTGAGAGAGTAGAAGAAAGAGAATTCATGTACGTGTTTGAACTCTAGAGATTTACTGCTTCTACTACTGTCCTTTTCTTTGATTTCGTGTTATTTGTACTTTCTGAATAGGCTCCAGGAACGAGAGCGGGAAAAATATTGAAAGGAGTGTTATATTATATTATTGGTCAAAAATCAACCAATCACTGATATTTTTCTAAACCGGGTTTGGCAAAGAAAACATTAGAAAATTTTATGTGGCTCATGCGATGCATAAATTGTCCTATGGAAAATAGTGCTTATTTTCTATCCAATGGTTATAGAGTAATTTGTGGGCGTGGTGTATGTAAACAACTGCTACAATGTCTCTCTCTTTTAGTTCTAATATTTTCCAATCTGCCTTCCCAAAAGTTTACTTTTGAATTGCCAATTTTTGGTGTTGCGATGTGCTGCTGGATCTTATAGCATGGTATATGTATATTGACGCAGCATATTTTAATTCAAGCAAGTATGGTTAAATACTTTAGACCTATTATGTCTATGTATTTTCAAGAATTGTCAAGAGTTGGTGCTGTAATGAGCTACTGGGTCATGTAGCTTGATATTAAAATATGCCTTCTAAATTATGTAAATGGGGCCTGACGTTTGCGTCTAGCATGAAACATCCTGTCGTCTCAGAGTGTTGATTTCAATATTCAATTTTATATTTACTTACGTTCTATCTCTGATATTGACCACTTTATCCCATAAATATAACACACCTTAAAACTACATTTCTTCATAAACCATATATATATATATATATATATATATATATATATATATATATATATATATATATATATATATATAAAAAAAAGAAAGAACAGTAAGATTTATAATCTGGTATTCTTATAGATATTTTTATTTTTACAAAATAGTGCTCAATGTAAATTTACAGAGCATTAATATTATAAATTAATTGATTTAAAATATGTTTTTTTCGCTACACAGTTCTAACCATGTTTCAAAAATGAAACATGGTTAGAACAGTGTAACGAAAAAAACATATTTTAAATCAATTAATTTATAGTATATATATATATAGATAGATAGATGTGTATATATATATATGTCTTCCACATACATGGCTTTTTCTCTGTATCACAGCGGTTAAAATTCCAATTTCTCCAGACCAGGATCGAAACCTGACCGATTTAGCATCAATCGGAATTTCTATCCGTGAGCTATCAGCGCACAGAAGAGAGAAAAGGAAATTCTAGCGTATTATTTTTACGAATGTAAACAGACTCCAGACACCCACAGTGCTCGATTCAGTTAATGTGGCGCTAGACATCCGATTGAATCAAGCCAGGATGAAAACCCGACCGATTTGGCATTTGTCGAAGTTTCTATCCTTCAGCTACCAGCGTACGGAAGAGGGAAAGGGAAATTCTAGAGTATTATTTTTACGAATGTAAACAATAGCCAGACAGCCATAGTGCGCGATTCATTTAATCGCGCACTATGACTGTCGGGCTTTTGCGTTCGCGAAGGCGGCTGCAGTTTAGAATTATCCTCTCTCTCAACAGTGCTCAACCGAAATTATCGAGACCATAATACACACACACACACACACACACACACACACACACATATATATATATATATATATATATATATATATATATATATATATATATGTAAGCAAATGTAAATGGATATAGATCCGACAATTGCATTTAAGGATTTTTTGGTTTGTTTTTTCAAAGTTTTTTCATATATATATATATATATATATATATATATATATATATATATATATGAAAAATTTGAAAAAAACAAACCAAAAATCCTTTAAATTTTTCATATATATATATATATGAAGAAAAATTTGAAAAAACAAACCAAAAATCCTTAAATGCAATTATATTTGTTTAAAATGAATGAAATGTCGACTTCTGACGTTTCGGTTTAATAAACCTTCTTCAAGACAATATTCATTGAACTGAATTGTATTTTAATGAATATTGTCTTGAAGAAACTTTTATTAAACCGAAACGTCAGACGTCGACATTTCATTCATTTTAAACAACATAATTGCATTTAAGGATTTTTTTTTTTTTTCAAATTTTTCTTCATATATATATATATATATATATATATATATATATATATATATATATATATACACCTAGTGAGCCAGACAAACCTACCTAGGTTTCACCTAAACGGATCGTCAGGGAAATTTGGCTAGGTCTAAGTCTGCTCTACGGTTGTATTGAGCTCTTTTGTTAGTTGTTTACTCATATCGGTTTTTTTTCTTTGGGCGTCAAACCTGTATCCGTGCGATTTTTTTCGACAGACTTTCATGTTTGTAGCTCTTTCTTTTTTTAAAACCTTTTTTTTCCCTCGAGATTGATTTGATTATTGGCAAATCAAAAATTCGAGGGTTTTTCGAAACGAGTATAGTTATCGCTATTAGTATACATATATATATATATATATATATATATATATATATATATATATATATTACGCAAAAATGAAAATAATATTGCTATCTCATTTTACCAAACATATTTATCAAAATTACACAGAAATAACTTGAAATGCTAAAGATGTAAATTTGTTCAATAATACCCACATTGGCTTCAACCACATTCTCCATACGACTTCATAATCTCTTGCATCTTTTTTCTGTACAGTCTCCTTGTGTAAATTGGTGTTGAATGTCACAATCATCTTTGCCCTGATTTCATCTTTTGCGTTGCAAGTAGTTTTGCTTTTGTCTCTCTCAGCTGCACTGCACACGTAATATCAAGGGGGTTCCAAATTTGGGAGTTAGTTGCTCAGATATAGGGGTTTATAGGGCCACGGAAATGGTCTGAGAGATGTGTTATCCTGCTTGTGTGACATGGTGAAGAGTGTTGCAGTTTTTTTGTGTATATGTACTAGTGAGTTAGCCCAAATGCCTTGACTCACTTTATAGTTCACCAATAGAAGGTTAACCAATCAGAAGACGTAGAACATTCAATCCGTCGTGTATAAAGGCAGCCATTTTTGTTCACTCTACCCGAATGTCCAGTCCAGCTTGTCAGGCGAAGAGAACCAGAAGGACGAACTATGCTCTGCTACCTTTTACCAAAATATCCACTGCTAACCTGAACAACGCTTTCCTACTGTCTTCGAAATATTCACTGCTAACCTCTGGATTCTATAATCGAGGACGATCGTCATCATGAATAACAAAGAGTACCATTGCCAGACATAGGGTCTTCCAGCAGCCAACCTCTTGAACCAGGGCATTACTACCTCCTCAAGTCATTAGATGTACGCCTCCCTGTTTTAGTCTGAGGCATCGTGGGATGATGAATGGAGGCATAGCATTGTCATAAGTAGTTAACACTCTAAAACCTTCGTAATCACCATCCTACTCTTTCCGAATCCTCTGCACTGTCATTAGATTGACCCCCCCCCACAAAAAAAAATTCCGAAATCTTCGTATTGGAGCTTCTGGCATGAAAGCCAAGCAGTACGTCATACCATTTCAAAATTCCTAACGGTGTGAATTCTGTCGTTCGTTTTCTCATATAAGATGGCCAGTTGGCCCTGCTACAGAGTGTAGGTGACAAAATAAAAACAAAACAAGGCACATGCGTTAAATTAGAAATACAATATGGCGCCGAGAGAGAGAGAGAGAGAGAGAGAGAGAGAGAGAGAGAGATGCGATGGGTAAATTGTCGCCATATTATATTTTTAATATATATATATATATCTTTATCTATCTGATTCTATTCGTATCCATCTCAGTCTATTCATATCTATCTATCTCTGTATATCTGTCAGTTCCTATCTATCTATCACAGTCTTTAAATCATCCAGATAATATATTAAAAATTACGATACGAAATGAATAAAAGATTTGACCTAGAAAAATTCTTGAAGAGATAAGAGGAAGTCTAGATTATGATGAGGATATAAATTTGATTTATTTTAATGTTTTTCACTGGCTATAACTTTGTACTACCTCTACCAGCTATGCTCGTCATATATATATATATATATATATATATATATATATATATATACACACACACATATATACGCGAACACACATATATATATATATATATATATATATATATATATATATAGGTAGCATAGTTTGTTTTGTTTTTTTAACACAAGTATTTCGATTTTTTTAAGATCCTCTTCAGGGGTAAATTACAAAGACCTACATGCTATTGTAACTTCGATAAACTGAAAGACGCACTTAAACATGTCTACATTTCTGAGTTGAAATATTGTAACTATTTACATTATTTACCTTGTTCGGACTGTTTTCGCCTGATTATTGTCACGTTGACAACGTTTCGGCCGTTTTACACATTAGCTTTCTTCAGGTGATATTTTTATTTTTAAGTTTGGACCGAACCCAGAATAGCCAGTGTGAATGTTGACGTTTCTGAAGATTGGTTCGATTACGTTTATATTCAGGAAATAAGCAAGAACGTCTACACAAACGTAATCGAATTAGTCTTCAAATATATATATATATAAACAAAACTAGAACTTGTAAAACTTGGGATGACCCATGTCCTTTATGCCTACATGAAAAACTACACATTATTAAGTTTCTAAATAATAAAAATCTATTAAACAATACACAGGAGTTAACGGATTTTTGCCGACAACATCGAATTTTCGCATTAAATAATTAGCATAAAAACAAACAAATAATAAAAAAAAACTTTTAAATTCCATAGTCTAAATATATAGTTTAAATGCCCTGTAAAAAAATAAAATAAAAATAAAAAAATAAAGATAACCCTTTATGAAGTCGTCAAAAAACAAATGTTAGCAACTTCCGACAGTTTTTTATATACACAAAACCCTTTCAGAAAAATAAAAGATAAAATAAAAAAATAAATAAATCTCCATAGACACTTAACCAGACTAAACGATGTCATTTTCCACTTTAAATTTAGACACCCAACATTACCCTGACTTGACGTCTGTGAATGTAACTGAGATATTGATACAAATTATTAACCCTTACGCCCCTTTTCTTTAAACAATTGCTCTAGCCGTTGCCATAGTAATCTTAATTTCAATAATGAATATGCTTATAAAACGCGTAAATTTCAGGAATAAGTTATTCCAGTAAAAATTTCGCTTGAAGATGGAACAGCTTAAATTCAATTTAATTCAAATAATTATATTGAAATTTTAGGCTCTTGTTTTGAAACATGGGAACTCTTATGTAGCGTTGGAATCATATTTTTTTTAAATAATTATATATATATATATATATATATATATATATATATATATATATATATATATATATATATCCTATTACTTTAATCTAATCCTTATATTTAGTGCATAAATATGAGTGAGCAGACATAAATGTTTTATAAACAGTGTATGCACTGATAGTTTGTGCATTCGAGATTCATAAAGAAATCCACTGTTAGGCACATTTGGAATCTGTTTCCTCTTTAGGGGACAATCATCATCAGGTACAGTGAGAATTATGTCACTCAGGCATGGAACGCTTTCACAGATAAGCAATTTTTCAATTAGCCTAGTTAAGAAATGCGCATCATGTTGGAAAACTCGAACTTTATCTAATGCGTTAAATTTCCTTTCCGAAAGCGAAGCAAATAATTTCCTAGGATTTAATGCGTTTTGTTTATATTCTGATATCATTAGGAAATAATGCTGGATTATAAGTAAAATCCCATTAATTCATTAGAAATTGCGATATATATATATATATAGGAGAGAAAGTAAGAGAGAGAGTTTGGTAGGATTCCATGTGCATTTAAATCGGGCCTAATTTAATAATGCTTCCATCATATTTAGCCTGTTTTACATGTTGATGAGACTATTTTATTTGTACTATAAAACGAGTATTATCTACAAACCTCTTCCCAAAACATTTTCGTTAATATATATATATATATATATATATATATATATATATAGATAGATAGATAGATAGATAGATAGATAGATTTAGTGAGCCAGACAAACCTATTTAGGTTTCACCTAAACGGATCGTCAGGAAAGTAAGCCTTTTCCTGACGATCCGTTTAGGTGAAACCTAAGGTAGGTTTGTCTGACTCACTAGGTGTATCTAGGTCTGCTCTACGGTTGTATTGAGCGCTTTTGTTAGTTAGTTGTTTACTCGTATTGGTTTTTTTTTCTTTGGGCTTCAGACCTGTATCTGTACAATTTTTGGTCGGCAGAAGTTCATGTTTGTAGCTCTTTCTTTTTTTAAAACCTTTTTTTTTTTCCTCGAGATTGATTTGATTATTAGCAAATCAAAAATTCAAGGATTTTTCGAAACGAGTCTAGTAATCTATATTTATATATATACATATATATATATATATATATATATATATATATATATATATATATATATATATATAGAGAGAGAGAGAGAGAGAGAGAGAGATAGATAGATAGATAGATATTGTAAAAAGAAAAAGCCACAAACATATAATATAGATTTGTTATATAAGTTATGATGTATATTTCACTACACAAGTTTCGGGTCTCTTGACCTTCTTCAGTCGGAGAATGGTTATTTGTACATATTGTTTAAAGGGAAGATACAGTGGGATAGCATAAATGGTAAGACCAAAGACATTTACCTGTCTCTCCCTTTCTTTGAGCAAATTTAATTCGTTTATTACCCATCAATTTTCAGCCAGTCCAAGATGGATTCCGATGACTACTACTACTACGCACAAAACAAAAAATGGTTAAAATTTAATAGAGGAACAAAAAAATCCATTCCTTCAAATAACATATTAAACTAACCAATATTCGGCTGAAGAAGGTCGCAACACTGAAACACTTGTAGCGAAATAACATATAGAAAAATAATCCACATTATAATCAAAATCGTTTGCGGCATTTTCATTGTGTAAAATAGACACTTTTCTCTTGTTGGAACAACAATAATCTTTTCTTTATATATAACTACAAAGAAAGAATGCCGCGAACAGAAAAGAAAACCATAGGAGAACTAGTATTATACAAAAATTACTAACAGAAAAATGGAACGTCTGTAAGATGAAATACAGAAATTCGACTAAAAGATGGATACTATAATTCTACAACTCACATTCCACCAAACCAGGGAAATCCATATCAACACAGTAGAACTGGTTGAATATTTCAAAACTCATTTTGTATGCTGTCTTCGCAATCAAATTCGAAATTCCATGACCTTTTAATCGGAGAGACGAATTCGAATTGCACTCGAGTCCTTTTATGTCTCGTTAGCAGATTGTAATCCACAGATTAATCGTTATTTCCAATATATCGCGGAATAATTTGGTTATGCGGCTAAAAAAGACGTAAATATTTTATATTCTACAATTTCTGAATGTATTCTTCGAAGTCAACGGAATGATAGAAAATCAAATCTCTACTGTTTTTTATTCCAACTTCGAGATTAATACTGGGTGATCGTTCCGTTGCCATTTTAGGCAATTTATTTTATATATGCCTGCTCACGAACTATTAACAATATGGGTGATTTTAGATCCTACAATATCCATGATAGTCTTGAAAATGGCTATATCTATTTGGATGTTCTTTAGATAAATAAGATATTTCAACGAAGCTATATGATGTAGTCTAGGATCTAACACCTAGATATTTTCAGTTTATTTGATGAATGGTTATAAAGCATTCTTAAATTTGGAAATATTCAGTCACTGTAAAATATATACTTTTAGTAAGATAAAACTTAAAAATATTCGCTTTGATAAATTCCGTTGAAAGACGAAACGCGTCGGCCAAGCTAATTATATTTATCCTCTTGTCTTTTCTTTCATTTTAACTTTTCTACAAATATACCCCATCTGAATATATAATATATATATATATATATATATATATATATATATATATATATATATATGATTGAATGGGTAAATATAGGTAGGTATAGGAGCGAGCGATCGTATACAAATGAATATAAATATAGTGTAAGTAAAAACAATGTTCAATGTTGATTAACAGAGCTATTTCATATATATAGTAAGAAATATACATATCTGACATTAATTGCACAAATACGTAATAAACTTTTATGTAGTATCAGTCCCCCTATTTGGCAGTGAATGTTGGACAATCTCCTCACATACTAAGAAGGATGATGAGCATACCTTGCACCGAAGACAGGAACAACTTCGGAGTAGAAACAAAAAAGGGCAATTATTCTTAACATACAGCTAAAATTTCGATCGCTTGAGAGCCTGTCGCCTGAGAGCCTGCCTAGCTAGACCTCTTTCTAGGAAGTCGCCGCTAGTATCCGCCCGGGCCAATATGTCTAATTACTTTCATCTTCTTAGCCTTATCCAGAGCGTGTGGTTGGCTAAATTCTTTGATGAAAGACCTAATCCTATCGTTAAACCTCTCCTACCACTTATTCCCAGTAACTGCTCCCACTAACTTGCGCTGCATTAAAAGAGTCACCAGTTGACGGAAATCCCGCCTGTCCAGTAAAGACGAGTTGAATTCCCAGTGTCAGGCAAGTCTAGGCCTAGAGTCTAGCGCCATCTTGGCACAAACAGTTTACAATATTATTTGCATTGTTTTTTTGTTTGTTTTTTTCTGCATGTTCAGTGTTGCTATTGGTTACACTAGAGGGAAAAAAAACTCCAATATGCTGATGTATAAGTTGATTTGGAAGAACTTTATTAACAAGCGGTTGTTTCACTTTATTATGTTCTTTAAAGAAAAGCGGACGATAGGATGAATTCTCGTGCGCTCGTATAAAGACACTTTAAATAACACCTATTTTGTATCTGAGAGGTCATTGACTAGTAAAAATTATGGTGGCAATAATTTTTACTTGTGTTTTTTTATATATATATATATATATAACGAAGTAGTGAATGTATTATTAATAGAATCCAGAAGAACATCCAAGAATGGAAGTTTACTTCGTGTCTGAGTTCGTCGCTAATGTTGAAGAAATATTTTTTTTTATAGCGAAGAAGACGGCGAATTACCTCGACAATGCAAGGGACAGCGTGTCGCATAAAGAAAAGGGCACGCATTCTGCATATGTAGAAGACGGGATATTCATATTAGAAACATATCAGTCGAAGGAGTCGCCATAAAAGTATTGGGGATATGCTAATATTGTGCGTCCTCTCTCAGTTGCCGACGAATGAAAAAATGCTCGATCCACAAAAGCAGTTGGTTTTCTCGAATCGGGAAAGAAAAGACAAAATTCCTGTATTTACGACCGCGGCAGTCGAGTTATTTTTCTGACTCTTCACGTGCATTGTGATTTCGGACTGTAAATAGAGATTTCGAAACCCTGTTCTTAGAGTCTCTATTTCAGTGACATTCTTCGTTGCGGAAGTAATCTGACCTGCTATGAACTCTTAAATTTTTCGAATGCAATTTTGAGTATATATATATATATAAATATATATATATATATATCTATATTACAGTGATTATATCTTCTAGCTCTGAATTACTTAATTACTTCAAATCCTCCTTAATTTCTATCATTTGTATATCTTGCTTTGCTTCTAATGCTCTGGATGGAGCGGCTTGCGGATAGTAGTCGTGGCTCTCGGAGGACAGTCCTATAGGTAAAAATGGATGAGTTTGAACGAGCGGCGCAATATCGAGTCTAGTTCGCTACCTGTTCGTCACCGAGGCTTGTAATCAGTTGGTATGACGATAATATAGCTGTCCTGGTTTAAACTGATGAGTCCCAAATATAGGACGAAACGGCTGTCCACTGTTTTCTGCATTCTGAATTCTTCTAGAATTTGAAGATTATATATATATATATATATATATATATATATATATATATATATATATATATAATATATGTATATATATATATATATATGTGTGTGTGTGTGTGTCTTTTGTGTGTATCTTTGTGTATATATCTTCTAGCTCTGAATTACTTAATGATCAAAAAGTTCAAATCAGCAAGAAAGATATGAGAATAATTTTCTATCATTTGTTTTCTCTGTTCACTAGAGCTTGACACCAAGCCCTCAACATTAAAAGAGTAAGCTTTGCTCTGGATGGTAAAAAAAAAACTATCGGCATTCGGATTTTTAATATCCGATCGTGGCGAATCTAGGGAATCTTTTACTTGTTGGACTATCGAGTATTGACACCGGGCGAACAGTCTAATGTTAACTTCACAGGCAATGTCATATTTTGGGAAAAAATAAAAACAACACAGAAAAAAGGAAAACTTAAATGACAAAGTTCCTAACACACGGCCACACACACACACACACACACACACACATATATATATATATATATATATATATATGAACGGATGCGGCGACGAAAATGGTTTATCTTTGGAGAATTCTTAAAAGTTGTATAAAAATATATATCGTCCCCAAAAGACCAAATATATATATATATATATATATATATATATATAGTTCTGACGGCATGATTCCGAAACTCTGACATCGGTATTTTGAAGAAACATCAATCAACTAAAGCAAAATTTGTCCTGTATTATATATATATATATATATATATATATATATATTAAATATATCGTGTTTAGTGGATGCGCACGCGTCAATGCTCTTGTGGATCAGTGAGTCCCAAATATTTAGACGTACATCATGAATTATATCGGAGGCTTCCTCATCTAAATAAAGAGATGTTCTGAAAGTCGACTGTTCCACCCCTATGGTGTCCTATAATCTCTGTTAGATTCAAAAAAGGTTTGAAATACAGAGAAAGTCGGTAACAGTTCAAACAATCACGATGAGCATAGTTGTACAAAACTAAATATGCAAACGTTTTGACAGTTGAATACATCACTTTTGATTAAATATCGATTAGAATAAACGAAAATAAAAAAACGTTCGCCAGATGACGTTTTCACGGCTTGCTACATAATCAAAGGATTAATCGGGCCAGTCGTGTTTCTAAATAGCCTCGTCAAAGGTATGTGGATGTCTAACTCGTTTAACCCCAACAGAGACAATTTCGATTCAAACGGATAAAGATAACGATTAGGATGAAACTAGGTAGATGTTTATCGAGAAATTTATGCGGATAGATAACGATTTGAAACTCAGGTAGAAACTACATGTGGTTCTGGAACTTATTTCTCATCAGCGGAATACAGAGGCAACATCAGTGGTTTGCTAAAATTTAAGAGGCGTGCCCTTGCAATGTAAGTTGTTATCTGGAACCGTGCAGGGATTCCACCTATTTTTACGTGCGCGCATGCGTATTGCACCTCTTCCTTTCACTTCGGCTACATATAGTAGTAAACAGCTGTTTGTTGCCGACGTGAGGAAGTTTTGCTGGCTGCTACTGATTCCAGTTAGAACAGGATTTGAAATTTTCCCGCGCATTCTCTGACGTCACTGACGAACGGCGTTTTTCAAATCAGTCGCTGCGTGGTTTTCAAGCAAAAAGGTCGACTCATTTATTTCGCGTCCCTTACCCATACGCGGGCCGAAATATCTTAACTAACCAAAACTTCCTAGTAAACTTCTTGGCTCAACATGCCGTGTGATTGCAACTTTTCTTCGAACAACTTGTTTGAACTTACCTCCGTTTTTCTACTAGAGAACGTAGAGTTTACGACACTGTCGTCATCACACTTTTACATTGGCCTTTTCCTCGTCCTGACGCGAACAACTTGTTCGAACTTTCCTCCGTTCACTACCAGGGAACGTAGAGTTTTTCTTCACTGAAGATTGATAAATTTCTCATACACCTTTTGAACTCTAACCTTTCGAACCAGTTCTAAAAGAAAGATAACATTACACCCACATTACAAAATCTCGCAGTGAGTATTTTTCCTTGTTGTGTATGCATGTACCTTTTGTATAAGAAGACTCTATTCCAGAACTTTCCTTTTGAAGAAACTTTTCCCGCCTTAGCCATTTTGATTTTCGTTTTGGCGCGGAACATTAACATTCTATTACTGACTACCTGTCACTACATTATACAGCTTACCTACTGGCTAAGAACTAGTTTTACATTTCTGATAGTCTCCACTGTTTGAGACAAAATACTTTTTATAAAATAAAGTTTTGTCTTTGTTTTCCACCAGACTCGTTTTTTCGTTACTCCTGGATACCTATTTTTACCTTTTGATGCACGTGTTGAATACGGTTATTTTTATTCTATCATTTTTTTTACTTTGCTTGGTAGTCGTGAGTAGTATCTGGTACAAGGCCACCTTTTCGTAGGCAAGCACTGCATGCTACCGGGTCTGCTATAGTTACTAGACCATAAAATTCGTCCTAGTACTTGCCATGAAAATAGCGATAGAGCAGAGCGAGGCTTCCTACATCTCACCTGTGAAAGAGAGTTAGTGGGGGTAGGTGGGGAATAAGTACTCACCTACAAGGATTCTGAGACTGTTTTGGGATCTATGGAGACTGGGATGTGACAACTGGGCAGTTCCCGGCCAAATATGACAACGGGAGCGATATAGGAAACAGACCATTTTTTGCTGCAACTTTAGTGATAAATCTGCAACATCCACCTGAGAACAGTTTTGAATTTGTATAGTCTCTATATGCACGGATCCTCCCAGAGTAGGCCTCCATTCATCGAGGTCTAGCGGTAGTTCGGAGTCCGATCGGCGATGATGGAATGTAAATAGTTTGGTTTTCGAGGAATTGAATGTAATTAGCCAGTTTTTCATCTTGGAGACTATCATTACAGAATCGAAAATAATTGTACCAAATGTTAGAAACCATGCTACTTAAAGACATTCAACACAAGTAAAAATTAAAATGGATATCCCATTTGACGCGCAGTGAAAATAATGACTTAAAATCAAATTGTTGACGTTCCGCATAAAATTAAAAAAGATTAGGAAGGAAAACCCTGTCAATATTGTAAAGTGCAATAAGAGTTTGTAGATTTATGAAAAAAATTCCAGAAGAAATAAAAACTGTTTTAGGAGATAGATTTTATAATTTTCAACTACTTGTTTATTAAATGAATGCCACAAGAAAACAAATTACGTCATTACTGCCATGGCAAACTTGGAACGTCTCAAATTTGTGCGGGGGAGTTGAACTTGGCGCTTTCTTTAATGTTGACATTTTTGTTAACAGTAAAGAACTATCTTCTGTCAGTATTCGTTTCATTTCAAATACTTTAGCTAATTGGTGATGAGTTTATTGCTAATTAGGAGGTTCGGATTGTGTTATACAGAAAGCGAAATCGGCTAGTCTCTTCTGTCCAAATCAAAAGGGCATAAATCCACAATCCCCGCCAGCTATGATTTAACTAACGCTACTGAAGAAAAGTGTTTATAGTTTTTTGTTTTTTTTAAACCCAAATTTAAATGAAAAATTAAATTCTCTATTAAATTTAAGTTTTACCCGTGTACGATCTTAAATTAATATATTTAAATTATAAATAAATATATTAATACACAGGACTAAATTGTTTTGTTCTCGCCTTCTTCATAGGAAAGTAACAACAAAACAACTCAAAGAAGCAGACGATCTTAAAATTATTGGATAACACCCAAAATATACTGTTTACAGATAAATATTTATTTCAATAAATCAAAAATTAAATGCATATTGTTCAATATGCTAAGAGGTAACAAAGCATAATGATAAACAAAAGGATTTACTTATACAAATGAACAGTATTTACATTAGTCGGACTATTGTCCTCATCTTTGTCGCCATATTTGTCACAACGTTTCGGCCGTTGTACGCTCCGGCCTTCTTCAGGTGGTTGGAATTTCGAACTGAACCCTTTATTTCGATCACTGGGGTAGACTGTTCTAATTCCACGTGCCATCAAGGACACATGGCACAGTGGATAAAGGCGTTGGTTAGATCCAGTGACAGACCCAAAGAAGGTGAGTTCAATTCCTGGTTAAGGCAGTGGAGAACTTTCAGAGGGAAAATTAGCAGGAGATAACTGATAACTGACATCCATCAAACATGGCACGTGGAATTAGAACAGTCTACCCCAGTGATCGAAATAAAGGGTTCAGTTCGAAATTCCAACCACCTGAAGAAGGCCGGAGCGTACAACGGCCGAAACGTTGTGACAAATATGGTGACAAAGATGAGGACAATAGTCCGACTAATGTAAATACTGTACATAATACCTCATCTCAGAATTATATAAATGATTTTGTCAGTCTATAGAATGTATCATTCTATAAGCTTAAACATCTTTTTTTTCCAACTTTTTCTTAAAATAAACAAATCTTGTTATAAAATCTTTTAACAGTCAATTTCTTCAGATTCTTTTATCTTCTTTCTTCATTCTTCAAATACATTTCTTTTTCTTCTTCAGAAACTCTTTTTCACTTTCTCAAGAGCTGAATCAGTAAATTAGAAATCACAACGCCTAATCTAGTTTAGGATCTAATTTTAAAAGAAATATCTATTTCAAATAATTTTTAAAATCTCATTTTAAAATAGAGAACAAGAATGGGGCAGTCTGCCCCGCATCGAATGACTCTGCCAAAAAAAAAAATGTCAACAATAGTAACAAATTAAAGGCAATAATTCCTCTTCTTGGGAATAAAATCACTTCTTGCAAATAAAGGTTTCTTAGATAAAGTTGAAACAAATCTAAAAAATTACCTTTGTGTTCATTAACAAACATCTACATTTATGTCAAAAGGCCTTATAAGTCAAATCAAAATAAAATATGACTTTTCTTAAGTTATATTTAAACAAATTTATAACTTTTCACAAGTCATAGTAAACCAATTTTAGCTTCGGAATTCTACCGAAACTAACAAGATTTTTCTACAGTGTCTCGTCCGAAACGAAAAACTCCCCTTCCCGCTACTCTGAATAAAATCAGACATTACTAATTATAAAGTTTAATTCCATCTAATGAAAATACTTCGACACTGTAAGCCGAACATTCAAAGCAGCATGCAATTTTACGTGTCAAACTAAGTCAGTTTACCACAGAGCCAAAAACAAATTAAAGGCAATAATTCCTCTTCTTGGGAAGAAAATCACCTCTTGCAGATAAATGTTTCTTAGGTAAAGTTGAAACAAATCTAAAAAAAGTCGCAAAGTACCTTTGTTTTCATTAACAAACATCTACATTTACGTCAAAAGGCCTTATAAGTCAAATCAAAATAAAATATGACTTTGCTTAAGTTATATTTAAACAAATTTATAACTTTTCTCAAGTCATAGTAAACTAATAATTAACCGAAGGAAGAACTCTTTTAGGAGATAGATTTTATGTGTAGAAGTGTAGACTTCTCTACCGAAACTATTAAGAATTTTCTACAGAGTCGTCTGAAACGAAAAACTCTTCAATCCACTACCCTAAATAAAATCAGACATTATTGATTATAAAGTTATAATTTAATTCCATCTAATGAAAATACTTCGACATTGTAAGTCGAACATTCAAAGCAGCATGCTATTGTACGTGTCAAACTAAGTTAGTTTTCCACGGAGCCAGAAACAAAGAGTCTTAACTGACCAAGAAAAAAATTCTGACTGTGGATAAAAACCTCTGATAAAAAAAAGAGTCGTCTGCAGTTTCCAATTCCATGAAAAAGAGCTACAACAAAATATTATCGTCAGTTTTGTCATCAGACGCGTATTATACAAAATATCAATATATCCTCTAATATTTTACCACTGAAGTCATTGAAAAGATGTCTTCTCACTCTCTCTATAGAGGGTGTTTCAAAAAATTTGATATCATTTCTCAATCTAATAACTTTGTTAGATCTCCTTCAAATGACTTCAAATTTTAATAGCATCTTTATGTTTAATGTTTGTTTTATGTTTTTATGTCTTTATGGATCGGGCGTGTTGCTGAAATGGCCGCCCCGTTCACCTGATTTAACACCTTGTGACTTTTTCCCCTGGGGCTACGTGAAGGGAATGGTGTATGTTCCCCCTCTTCCTGCAAACATAGAAGAACTCAAGCAGAGAATCAATACAACACTGGAGACTGTTACCCAAGATATGCTTCAGCGTGTTTGGCAGGAGCTGGATTACCGACTTGACGTATGCCGTGTCTCAGGCGGTACGCATATTGAACATTTGTGAAATCGTTCACATAATCCAGATGCTTTTGAATTTCTCATTCAGATTTGGAAGAATAAATCTTATGATCTTCAACATTAATACTTTTTAATTTCATTTGCCTTAATCATGTACTTTCTGTGATATTTACATCTCAAAGGATATCAAATTTTTTAAAACACACTTTATATTAATATTTTAAATCTCTGTAAATAAAATTTTTTCAAACTATTGATTCGACTTTCTTTTCTTGAGGACGCCATACCACCAGTATAGGAAAAGGAAAAATCTAACTCCAAAAGCAGACTGAAGGGAGATTGTCTCCGTCATGCTGTCTTGCCCTAGGCATATCACTTCTGCTACGTCCGTTTTAGTATGTGATTCTTCAATTACCATAATGCGTTACGAGATAAGTGCTGAATTGTTATGTGAATTTAAATATCTGGGAAGAATTTTAACAGAGAAGAAAAAAGTGCGACACTGAAATCCGAAGATACATTGGGAATACGTGATATGACTTTCAAAAACTTGAATCATGAAAATACCGTTCAAAACAAACAAATATATAATAAACTGTTATGTAGCATCGGTACCCCTATTTGGCAGTGAATTTTGGACAATCTCCTCACATACTAAGAAGGGACTACAGAAGGATGCTGAGAATACCATGCAGACAGGAACAGCGTCGAAGTAGAAACAAAAAAAGGGCAATTATTCTTAACATACAGCTAAAATTTCTGAGGCACATATTGAGGAAAGAAGGCTTGGAAAATGTTATACTCACAGGACAGATTGAAGGCAAGAGGAAAAGAGGAAAACAACGTATTATCTACCTAGGGAGCTTGAGTGTACAGATGGCGGAACATAGTTTAAGATAGACTGTAAAAAGACAAAATTCATTAATATTTACAAAAGATAGGAACTTGCAAACAGCCATGAGAGGCGTGGTCCTAAATAAACACAGCACATGGAAGAAGAAGTAAATTTTTCAATAACGCCCAATCTTGAACAGATCTTGAAATACTTAATCGCATGTTACAGTTTTATGTAAAGATATGGCCGTGGATTTGTTTAAAACTATATATATATATATATATATATATATATATACACAAAGAATAATCACACATAGAATTAATCAGAAGTATCAATGCGATTATTGGCGACATCCATCGCTAGAAAACATAATATATGCATTAAAATCCTGTTCATCCATAGTGCGAGTTTTGATCCTTGAAGAAAAACTTGTCTGTAGTTTTTCAGTTTATTCGATGTTAAAATGCTAGTACTTACGGACATTCTTCCATCCATCATCAGGCATGTGTTTTTTCCCTATAAAATCAAAAACTTGAGACAATATACCTGTATGTCGACCGAAAGATGTTTTTTGAATATCTGCTATTATTGACGGTTGTAAGATATCGGAACGTGCAAAGACGCAACACTAAGTTTTTCAAAATTGTTTAAGTGAGAATTTTATTTAAATATTTCTTGTGATGTGTTAAATCCACGTATTCTATTTTTACAAGTGTATTCAGTTTTTATGTCATGAACTAAGTATATAGTTCAATAATATAGTGTAATGTCATAGTAGTAATTTTTTATAGGAATTTTTTTATGTATTTATGTTAAAATATATGGTTTTATGTTTATTAAAAACTATCGATCCGCAGTACATAAATATGTTTTCTAGCGATGGATGTCGCCAATAATCGCATTGATACTTCTGATTAATTCTATGGGTGATTATTCTTTGTATGTAAATCATATGCTGCCTAATGTTTTATATATATATATATATATATATATATATATATATATATATATATATATATATATATATATATGCTCTTCGTTAATGTTCTTCGTAATCATTTTTTATTAGCGTAGTATATGTATCGTTTCTAAAAATCACGGTAAAACTAATCCTTGTCTAATGAGAAAAATAATATACCTCATTACGAAGAAAATATGTAGAGGGAATAATAATTAATTAATTTCCATCGATAAACACACGCTAGATGCATATTTACATATCACTAACATTCATAAAATCTATACTTAGGTTCTTCTACGTGGTGTAAGTATTAGCAAGATTGATTCGCTAAAATAAATATAACAGAGAAGTTAGTTCCATCCTCACTGGGTGTTCCAGACTTTCGGCTTTGTGCGACATCTAAG
Organism: Acanthosepion pharaonis; assembly: GCA_903632075.3. Taxonomy (NCBI): domain Eukaryota; kingdom Metazoa; phylum Mollusca; class Cephalopoda; order Sepiida; family Sepiidae; genus Acanthosepion; species Acanthosepion pharaonis. The sequence continues at coordinate 4,198,912 of CAHIKZ030001868.1, forward strand.
CTACGGTTAGATAATCACCATTGAACCTCTAGTTGAAGAATGCACGATACAGATATATTCAGACGATATCATGTCAGTCTTTCAGCCCAAAACACGAAATAACTTCCGATAAATAATAATAATAATAATAATAATAATAATATAAACTGAAAGGGAATTAAAAGCCAACAGACCTGATATTACCATAAAAGACAAGAAATCATGACGTGTATGCTTATTGGCATCGCAGTACCATGTGAGAGAAACACCTCCATTAAAAGTATCGACAAATTGTTCAAATACAAGGACCTGGAGATCGAAATTAACAGGATGTAGACAATGAAGACTGAGACTGTACCAATAGTAATCAGAGCACTGGGCCTCGTGAGAAAAGGAATGGACAATTTTACTAACAGTGTCCCAGGTTACATCAATATACAAGTTGCCCAGAAGATCGCCCTACTAGGAACATCCCATATACTAAGAAAAGTGCTATTAATTAAATAACAATTCTTCTCTGGTGATTAAGGACCATAGTTTAGACCCGGCTCTACAGGATACAAAGCAGGAAACATAACTTACAATAATAAAAATAATAATAATAATAATAGAAGAAGAAGAAAGAGAAAAGACACTTAATGCACTTGTTTTTTTCTCAGCCACAGAATTTGTCCCTAATTTTACACAGACACGGCAAATTCATATCGTAGCATATTGCATATGGCGACGTGTGTCCAGAAGAGAAGCGCCATACAGGCAAGAAGCCATGTTTAACGAGATATTGAGGATGGATCCTGTTACTTTTTCTCCATTGAAATGCACACAAATATTTCATAATTCTATTTTTTATGACATTATGTATTTGTCGGTTATTGTATCCCAGGAATAACGAAGATATGCGTATAAATTACTGTAGGCATGAATAGAATATCACCCTGAGCAGCCATATTTTCTTTGGTGCTAATTTGGCTATCTTTAAAAAGAGAAAAATGAAGGGTGCCGATAAAATTAACGACGATGCGCACTGGTAGTGTCTAAACTCAAGAAAATAGCAGTAAAGTATGCTTAATCTATGTAGTGTCTCATAATTACGTATTGTATTACTTTCTTTTTATGTACCATCTCCTTTCAGGACGTAGGCGATCATGGCTCTCCTTGCAGCTCTCAACAAGTTCATTCCTTCTGCCATCTCCCCCAGACCATGTTCTGTCATCCACTTGTCCGCCAAGTATGTCACGCGTTGTTTTTACTTGTCTCTCTTTCCCTCTATTCGACCCGAGAGTATCAGATACTCGAGGCCCTCCTTCCTCATTATGTGTCCCAGAAACTTCAGCTGCATCTTCCTGATGTTAAATATAAGCCTCCTCCTTGTTTGTAACCCTTCTAAGATCTCATCGTTGCTCACACGCTCGGTCCATGATATCCTTAGCACCCTTCTGTAGAACCAAATCTGTTACCTTGAGTCTCTTCTTCATCTTTGAGGAAGTCATCCAACATTCGCTGCCGTAAAGAAGGACAGATATCACGTAACAGTTCAGTATTCTTTTTCTTTTACCAAAGAAAACTATTTAAATAGGAATTTCTACAAGACAAGAAACATGTTTTAATCGGACCATTAACGTTTCATTTCTTTCAGAAATAAATAATTTTAAAATATTTTTAGATCAGTGAATTTCCTATAATATAGTTTTGAAGAATGCACTGACTCTTCGGAATGTGTCTGATCATGGCTCTCCCCGTTTTTCTTCGTCTTTATTACATGTTAAATACCACTTGCTTTCCCTCACTTCCTCCGTTATAACTTCTTCCTCCTATTCTTCTTCTTCCCTCTCTTTCTTCTCCTCCTCCGTCTTATTCTCCTCTTCTTCCTCCTCCTCCTCCTCCTTCTTCTTTACAGTTTATAACTGATGACTATTCCTGGATTTTTTCAAATCTACAAATCAATCAAACTTGCATGGAGTATTGCTGCCACATATGGTCTAGAGCTCCTAATTGTCTCAAGGTCGTTGATAAAATCGAAAGACGGATATGCAATGTAATTGGCCCTGATCTGGCATCTCGTTTACAGCTGTTCTCTCAGAGACGTGCCGTTGCCTCCCGCTGTCTTTTTTACAAATACTTTCACGGTAACTGCTCCGATGAGCTGCTGGTTCCCAGACTTCATGAATTTAAGCGTTCAACCAGGCTTGCATCTCGCTCTCACACTTTCACTGTCGAAACTGTTAAATGGAGCCGTCTCTTCTACTCCAATAGCTTCATGCCTCGCACTTCTCGACTGTGGAACTTCCTCCCCATTTCTTATTTTCCTGATAGCTATAATCTCCAACTATTCAAATGTAAAGTCAATCGACATCACCAGATGCTCTGATCTATCCCCTAACCGTCTCTTCATCCTTTCCTCTATCACTCCTCTTTGTTCTCACTCCAACTCCGTAACCCCTTGCGTGCTAGTGGCTTCTCGCCTTGCCTCGGGTTGAATGCTTAACGCCCTCCCCCCCAAAAAAACAAGCATGTACTGATAGTTTTTTTTTCTAAAATTAATGTGTCAAATCATTTGTTTTGCTGATAAGATTCAACGTTGTATCGAACATGAAGGAGAACATTTTCAACATATTAAATAGTTTGTTAATATTAACGAATCATGTTGATTTAATGTGACAATACTTATAAATTTTCTCAAAATACTGTAATTTATTTTTGTTCAATAAAAATTAATAATTAAAAAGGGTGGTTACTCTTACCGCAGCCTGTATGATTTGAGATGTAACTAAGCAGATGGCATCGTTTAAGATATAAGGAAGCAGACGACATCATTTAAGATATATCTAAGCAGACGACATTATTTGACATATTAACGAAGAAGATGGTCTTATTATATAACTAAGCAGATGACATTACTTGAGATAGAACGAAGCAGATGGCATAATTTGAGATGTAACAAAGCAGCCGGCATGATTTGAGATATAATAAAGATGACATAATTTAAGATATTACTAAGCAGAAGACATCCATTAATATATAACAAAGCAGACGCCATCATTTGGGATATAACAAATTTGGCGGCCTAATTTGAGACATAACTAAGCAGGCGACATTATTTGTGAGATAAATAAGCAGGCGACAAACATCATTTAACTGACTAAAATATACACAGGAGTACAGGAAAGCCATTATTTAACATTAATCGGGTGTCTGCTTTAAGCGCATCTGCAAAGAGCTTTGTTAATTCTCGTTCAGTTGAGCAGTATAAAAGATCTGAAACAGTAAAAGATACCTTAGAGCTTTTAAACCTGCAATTTTGTTTCACAAGTGTCAGCTATCCATCCTGGCAATCAGTATCTTTTTTTTCTGTCTTTAAATAAGACATTACAACTGTCAACCGTTTATATGACAGAAACTGATAAAAACGAAATAGAGTTAATCAGGTTTTCTTACGAACGCAGATTCTGCAATTATATTATTTGTTCTCGTATTGGTTGCCAACCAAGCCAATATCCGCCGGTTTTCTCGTGTTATTTTACTCATAGTTGTTGGTAGAGGATCTTTGCGAATCATAGACGAAAATCGAGATCGCTTCTAAAATTCAATTTACGTGTTGGTAACCATTACGCTAAGTCTCAAATAAAATTACGAAGCCCTACCTTTAGACAACGAGATTGTGGAGAGATATAATCCCTCCTAAATATTCTTTTTTTAAATATACCAGCTTAATTAAACCTGATTTAAACGTTTGGTCATTTGTTTTTATCCAGATCGTATTGCGGAAAAATAAGAATTTAAATAGTTTTGAAATAAAAAATTTGCACATTGATCAATTGATTCGTTTTCAAAATATTATCAACCAGGTTATTTAAAGCGAGGAAATAATTTTATTTTGTGAGTATTTTTGTAGATAATAATGTTTTAGCTATACATGTCTTACCATCCCCGGCCAAAAGACCGAGAAGCGGTTTCGACCGCGATAAAAAGCACCATTTAGAAACGAAGTAAGGCCATCGCCAAAAAAATCCAGTTACCATAAATTAAATAAAATAACGTCGTCTGCTGAATTATTTAAAATTATTATAAAGATAAATGTTCGTAAGACGGGGATTTATTCGTTCCCATTGGTATTTACGCGTCAGCGAATATAACGAACCCGAATGGATTGGGAACTTGGCTCTCCGACTTCGAATTCTGAGCCGTTATCCATTACACCACCAGCACATCCAAGTTTACAACACCTGGTATTCCCAAGCGCTCAACCCATTGAGTTTCTGTCCAGATTCGACATTGCTTAACGTCGGTGATGACACGAGGATCAGTGTTTCAATGTGTGGGGAAAATTGTGAAAATGCCCTAACTCGGAAACGCCTGCGAATCTGTGCGTCATGTAAACTCCGTTTGCTCAACAATAAAATTATTTATTGCACAAAGTACAAATGTGGCACAAGGCCGAGATGGGGAAAGGGGGAAAGGATGGTCATCTGTCTTAACTTTAAACTTAGCTAGCCACAATCACTGACCCATACATACAAACAATGTTCCTTTCACCAAAACAACACATCCATTACATACCATTCTTTACTACATCCACCAAAATGCCTCAGAGTCTCTATGAAGTTCTAACTAGTCCCCATATATACAATACATGTGTCTGTGGGGGGAGGGGAATAAAATAACAATCTAAAAAGAAAACCCCAATGAATATTTACAATGAATACAAAACTATATACCAGAAACTAAACAAAAATTTTGTTAGTAGTAAAACCCCCCACAGCACTAACTGTGGCAGAGAAATCAGTTAACTGGACGAAAACAATGCGGGACTTAAAAAAGTTAATATAAAACATTCATACCATCCATGCACTCACTACAAACACACACTCAATCGAACACAACAACAAATACGAAAGACATACTCGAAACGAAAGGCGCCCCGCACCCACCAGAGAACTGATACCCCTAACCACCTAACGATGGGAGGGATGGGGAATTAAACAAAAAGAAAAAAAATAGGGCCAGAAAAAAAAGGGGGCCAATGAGCATACACACCCTAGCTAAGTTAACATGAAAAAAAAAGAAAAATTAACTAAAACAAAACGGACCTAAACTAACCTATACAAGGGAGGGGTAGCCAATGTTCACCCCAGCGATCCCAAAATTCTTAATGCCTAACCGGCATCAAAATGCCACTCCAAGTCAGCACCTTTCACTCTGCAGAGACGCGCAAGACTCACCCAAATTTCCCCAAATTCCAATGGATGGAGTCGCTTCCTTTCCGTCCTGATCTTGACTTTAAGCTGATGTTTAAAGAACAAGATCAGTTGGGAAGAGGAAAACTTCTCGCGCCCATGAAATTCCTTCTGTCGCGTCGTCCATATCACGACTCGCATAACCCAGAGTAAGCAAATGAACACATAGTGCTCAGCTTTAGTCAACGGCGGTACTATATTGCTACAGACGGAACTGGCCTCGAGGACAAAGAACTTTCCACGCAGCATGCGAACCATGATATCTTCAACAAACTTGCACAAGGGAACTACGACACTACAATGAAAGAAGGCGTGACCTATGGTCTCCACCTCCCCACTGCAGCGAACGCAGTTTGGCGACTTAGCCAAACCCGCTGCGCGAAGTCTTTGGCGACCCAGAGGGCTCCTCGAATCACCAGCCAGGTGAGTGATGCCTCGGGGTTAGTGAGACATTTCAACCCGGGGCGCCCAAGGCCATATGCAGCGAGCCTCCCGCTTCGTCAGCCCGAGCTCGCCTATAACTAACACCTGATATAATGCCTTACGAGACAACGGCTGGACGTCGGAGAGGCCATCCTTCGCCCGTAAGAGTCGCTTGAGGGAAATCCGACATTCACGATAGAAAGAGCCCTCGCATCGAGGAGTACGACCGGTCTCCTCCTCACACGAGCGCACATTTCTCAAGGATGGAAAATGTTTACCGGCGTCTTCCTTCCAGAATTCGCCGTCCTCATCCAGTTGCATACACATCCGGTCTAGATAAGTAATGCGAAGCGTATGTTGACGAGTCTCAACGCAAGGCACCCCCAGACCGCCATCAGAGGGATGGAGGTAACAGATCTCGCGACTGACCATGGCAGCCTTGCCTCCCCACAAGAAGGAGAACAAGAGCCTTACAAAAGCCAATAAAGTGTCAGACGGGAGTGGAAGCACGGAAAGTCGGTAAAGGAGAATCGGGTAGATGTGCGAGGCACATACTTCCGTCCTCCCCTTCAAGGAAAGATTCCTCCGAGTCCACAGACGTACTGCGAGCTCGGCCTTCTCTCGCACCTCCGACCAATTCATTTCAACTGGAGGTCGGGACCGAACCAGACGCCGAGTATCTTGACCGGCCCGTCCGTCCAGAGGAAAGATCCGGGAAGAGAAACTCCCTTCCACGAACCCAACCGCAAGCCAACAGACTTATCGCGGTTGATCTTGGCCCCTGTCACCGTCTCATAACCCTTGATTTCTTTGCTGACTTCGTTAATTTCGGCCCTACTCGACACCAGAACCGAAACGTCATCAGCATAGGCGAAGTACCTGGCCGAGGTGGTAGCACCAGGTAAGGAAATTCCGCGAAGGACCGGATTCGTCTTCAACTTACGCAGGAAAGGTTCCAACGCAAGAGCGTACAGCAATGGAGACAGCGGACAGCCTTGACGAAAGGAGCGAGACAACATGAAAGGTTTCGATCTTACCCCATTCACTTCTACCAGCGCACCGGGGGACGCATACAGCAGTCGGATCCAAGTACGAAAGTGCGGCCCGAAACCGGCGGCCGAAAGAACAGCCTCCAGAAACCGATGGTCAACCCTATCGAAAGCCTTGGACTGATCTAAATTGATCAGCGCGGCATCACTGTCGACTTTCTCGATGATCAAGCGAACCAAATGAAGGTTGTCCTGAATAGTCCTGCCCTTCACAGCACAAGTCTGCTCGGGACCAATCAGACTAGAGAGGACAATCTGCAAACGGTCAGCTAAGACCTTGGCTAAAATCTTCAACTCTGTAATTAACATTGTCAAAGGCCGATAATTATCTATCCCATCCCACCGTCTTTCTTCTTGCGAAGCAACTTGATCACACCCCTGGTGAAGCGTTGAGGAATAGACCCCTGCTTCATCCAGTTGTTGAAGATCAGTGCCAGCAAAGGGACAAAGACGGGCGACTGCCCTCAAGTACATTTCATAGGGAAGACCATCTAATCCCGGAGTCTTGTCCAGGCCAACCTGCTTCAGCGCATCCCAGATCTCAGACTCTGTTATGGGCCCCTCGCACCTAGCCGCTTCAGCCGCCTCAAGGCAGGGAAAGTCGGCTAAATAGGCATCGAACTGAGCAGAGCTCAGACCGGGCTCCCTGGTAAAAAGCTCCTGAAAGTAGTCACGAAAAGCCTCGCAAATGCCTGCGTCTGTAGTCACAGTCCGCTTATCGGGCAATGTGATGCTTGCGATATGCCGATTAGTTGCCCTACGAGCTTCCTCTGAACGCAAAGACGCGGCCATATTCATAGCCTCACAAGACATTCTTTTTATCCTAGCCCTAACTACTAGAGCTTGATCCTTCTTGATAAGCAAGGAGGCCAGCTCCGCCTTAGCTACGGTTATGTCCCCACTATCACGGGATTTTATCGCCCGATCTACTTTGTCCTCTAGAGACTTTTGCGCTGCTAGCCCTGCTATATTGAGTCGTCGACTAAAATCAGCAGCAAAAGCCCTAAGCTTAGATTTCAAAAAGCCCCAACACTTATTCCCAACCACAGCCCCCGTCAATTCCCACTGTAGCATTAGTAAAAGCTGGTCCCGGAAATCTTGCTCACCAAATAATGCTGAGTTCAATTTCCAGTACCCAGCCATCTTAACCCTAGGCTTATCTAAGTTTACCCGAACCCGGACAAGCCTATGATCCGAGTAAACTATAAAATGGAAACTTGGACATTCTAAGAGCCCTACGTCGACTCTCTTAACTAGAACTCGGTCGATGTAGCTTGCGCTAACCACCGTAACCGAGCTGCCGTTCCTAGTCCAAGTCCATACTACCTCCCGGGGGTGCTCATTTCGGTACTTATCGACGAGATCAGACCCGTCGATAAAGTCCCGAAACGATTTCACATCCGGATTGTTAGTACCCGGTTTTCTTCCTATACGATCTATATCGGGATCAAGGACGGCATTCCAATCACCCGCTAAAACTACCGAACGAGAAGTCGTCAAAAACGGCTCGATCCGCCGAAACAAACCAGGCCGCTGCACATGGTCATTGGGCGCATAAACCCCAATGAGACGAAGAGCCTTGTCCTTTATGGTAACATCCAGCACACAAAGCCTGCCCGCCGGATCCGCGAAGACAAGAGCACACACTGCATCCAGAGACTTGCTCACCAGCCAGGAAACACCCCTCGAGCGTCCATCAAAACATGCTGAATAGACGACGAATCTCTTAGACAGAATGTCCTCATGATCGCGAGATAAAAAACGGGTCTCCTGCACACAACATACATCCACCCCGAGGCGCTGAAGATCGCGATCGAGCCTCGCCCTTCGAGACTCCGACCTCAGGCCCCGGACATTCAAAGTTGCTAACCAGAGAGCCATTATCAGACCTAAATAGGGGTGGGACACTGATTTGATCATGGTCGGGGTAAGGATACCGACCGTCTTTCCCATAGGTTTGCTCAACAATAAAAGAACCAAAATGGTAGCGCCCATGTTTTATGTCGGGCGGTCTCGGACAGTTCACGCGAAATCTCGTTGTCTCAACATTCGCATGCAAATCATGGTCGGTCCTCGGCTGTATAAAGCAGGCGAGTTTTTGTTTCTGAGGACTGTGTTTTTTGCTTGTGAGAAGGTTGAACGTGTGACACTATTCTGTCGGTTACTCTCCTCGCGTTTCCTATCTGCTACTATCAGTTGAGTCGTTGCTTTACCACCACACAATGTGATTTGTCTGTAAGCCTAAAATATACACATTAATAGAGCCAACGTAATGACGTATTCATATAGACGTCTAACAAGCTTAAGGCAGAAAAAAAAAGGCTCACCGAAGGAGAAAAAGATTTATGAACAATTGGCTAGAGGCTATTTCTCTGCAGCTACGGAAAACGTGGACGTTATTATTGCTTCCTGTTTGAAGAAGGACAAGATAACTGCGCGGAAGAGGACGACATCGAAGTTGACGAAGATATCTACGATGCTAGCATAGATTAAACAGTCATGGCGTCTATATTTGACGCATATGGCATTTTACCAACCTTCCCCGACCGTGGGAGGCGACGGAATACACTTTTTAATGTGGCCTCTCCATATCCGCAAATTTGGGCCATGGACGAAATTGCCAAGTCTCGCGAACACTGTCACGCTGACGTCCATATTTCACCGATCCTGTTTAAAAAGTAAAGAGAAAGCTGCTGACTCGACGTTTGGAATCCTAGGTATGACGCTGCTTTTCTATTGATTAATGAAGAAAACAGATACTATGCATTGATCCTGACACGGAGGCTGAGAAGTTATTATATTTAACTGAACATGGAACTGAGGCAGGACATGACACAAGGCCTTTTTTATGCATAGTGCCCAGACACAGGCATATTTGCCAAAGACAAAATTATTTTACAGTCTCCACTTCCATGCTGGCGTCGATAGTACATCCTGTCTGAAGTTATTAAGCAAATTATATAAACTTCATTAAAAAAAAAAAAACTGTCAAATTTTAAGCAATCACTTTAGATGTCAAATCAAATTCTGAGTAAAAATTTTAAGTAGTATCTATATGTTTTATTCAAGTTATTTGATGCATTCTAAAAATAACTGTCGTCAGAAGTAATTAGGCAAAAATTAATCACACTTTACTTTAATAAAAAGTAATAAAAAGATCAAGATTGATCATCACCTATAAAAGAACTGATAACAAACACATATGTCTTTGAATCTTTTAAATTTTAATATAGCGATCCTTCTTCGCACTAATCAATTATCCACTAATTTTGTTACTTTTTTTTACTTGAGACGGTTCAATTTCAGACATGATAATTTTAATTTCTTCCCATATGCCAACTTTGCTGTTATATCGTTTGCCTTCTCTCTATAATTTAAACTTCACAATTGGCCATACATTTCCGACCGGATTCAGACCAGGACTTGATCAAGCCATTTCATTATATTCTTTCCCGTAAATCATTTATGCGCAAATAATTCATAGGCAAGCTTAGATACCCGAGAAAGTGCATTGTTGTGCATAAATAGACCCTTCACTTTGAAACTGCAAGACAGGGACTTGTACCATGTAAAGAATATCTAAATTAAAAGAAAAAAAAACTTATAGTTCCAACGAATGATTTATTTTATAGAAATATTTCGACTAGCAGTTGCCATTCTTGGCCACTCCTTTAATTTGAATATAACAGTGCAAAGAATCTAGAAACACTTAAGTAATGATGACGTTTACAACGAAGGAGCAATTTGAGGCGTAAAAAATGTTGTGTTTTTTTTTCTTCTTTTAATTATGCAACTACTAACGGAGAAAGCGTCCTAACATTGAAAGAAAGTCTTGTTCCTAAAATCCCGAAAGTTAACACAGTTCAGATTAATTACTTCATCGACTTAGACAATAATGGTTTGGTCGACAATTCCAGCCAATATTAAAACACTACCGCCTCTTGTTCGTAAAATCCCGAAAGTTAACACAGTTCAGATTAATTACTTCATCGACTTAGACAATAATGGTTTGGTCGACAATTCCAGCCAATATTAAAACACTACCGCCTCCTTGCTGTCTTCTTTTAGCCACAGGGCCGTGTGAATTGCATAAATGATGATTTCGTTGGTAAGAAAGAAAAGAGTATTGACCAACTACGTGATATCTGTCCTCCTTTACGGCAGGGAATATTGGACGGTCTCCTCAAAGATGAAGAAGAGACACGAGGTAACGGAGGTATGGTTCAACAGAAGGAGGCTAAGGATATCATGGACCGAGCGTGTGAGCAACTATGAATTTTTGGAGAGGATGCAAACAAGGAGGAAGCTTATAGTTAACACCAGGAAGAGACATCTGAAATTTCTGCGACACGTAATGAGAAAGGAGGATTTGGAGAATCTGATACTCACAGGGCGAATAGAGGGAAAGGGAGACAAGGGAAAGCATCGCGTGAGATACCTAGAAAACTTACTGAGTGCTACAAGAGATAGGGAGAAGTGGAAGGGACATGGCACATAAAATTTCTATGAAAAATTCTCGGACATTCAGGCCGGTAAATGTTATTTAATACTGTTTATCATAAACAGAGCATTTGCTTAAATACTTGTATCTATAAAATAACAACGTTAAACATAAAAATGTCTTTAATAAATAAATTGTCGGACCTTGTCTATTTCTTAATATATGACGTCATTTGTTTACATTTGATACGCCAGAGAAGTTATGAATGTACGAGATTCATTGACGATTGAAGTTTATAAGCAGTAAATTCGAACTTGTCTACCGAAAAGGTTCTTTGTAGCCCAGTGGTAAGGCACGTCAGCGTATATGACTGTTCCGTATAGGATGCAGGTTCGAATCCTGTCAAAGAACGAATATTTTCTATGAAAATTTCTCGGACATTCAGGCCGGTAAATGTTATTTCATACTGTTTATCATAAACAGAGCATTTGCTTAAATACTTGTATCTATAAAATAACAACGTTAAACATAAAAATGTCTTTAATATATATATATATATATATATACACAGTAAAGTGAAAGAAAGATTGACTTCAGGCACAATGTGTGTGTACCGTATATTATGGTTCAAATGTATAACTGCCACCTTCTGTCTCCTAACTTTTTTCCAGGATGTTTCCACCGCCATCGCCGAGGGCCCTGTCGTCAACTTCAGGTATTACTGATCTAAAGCAGTGATTATCAACATGGTCCACATAGCATTTCTCGTGGTTAACAGAGAAATCATAGCCATAAAAAATTGTAGCCAATTCACAAAAATTATTCATACTTTGAAGTATTAAATAATATAATATTTTGTCTAATTACACAAACGTTCATAATAGTTGAAAATTTGAATATATATATATATATATATATATATGTATGTGTGTGTGTGTGTGTGTGCGTGTGTGTGTGTGCGTGTGAAAAGTGTATATAAATATAAATAAATATATATATATATAATTATTTATATATTATATGCGCGGTACTTATTAGAAAGCGCTCAATATCAGAGATAGAGCTAACATATTTGATCGGATAGATGTGAGTTTGTGACCCTGGGTTTCACGCTTTAGCGATCGTCAGACAAACTGATTAATTTTTAAACCGAAATTTAAAAAAAAAAAAAATTTAAACCTCAATTTTTTAAACCCAAATATATATATATATATATATATATATATATATATATATATATATATATATATAAAGGCTTAAACACTAATAGTCCATGGTCATAATTTATTCCATTGGAATCGTAAATACGATCCAATTCATCAGACCTACAAATTCAAAAAGAAAACATAACAACACCGGAAATAAAAACAGAATTTAGAGAGAGTGTAAGTATGAGGGGTAACATACTAGAGAAGGAGGGAGATTAAATCTTAACAGAGAGAATTTTAGGAGAGGTGAGTGGAAGGGGTTTAAGTAAGAGAAATATGAATGTTGTCGGATGTCTAATGCATAAAGATACATTTCGTGGTTACATACACACACCATAGACGATCTAATGTTGAATAATAAATTATGACCATGGAATGTTAGTGTTTAAGCCTTTTTATTATATCCTTACTCTGTCCTGGACATTGAGTTCTAACTGTATTCTATCCTCTTGGAATTTTTATTCAAAAAATATAGATGTATGGGTATTTATATATTTTGCATATGTATGTATATTTACCACTAATATTATATATATATATATATATATATATATATATATATATATATATATATATATATTATATTATATTTTTTATTCATATAAAAGATATCCCTATGTTAATAATCGTTACACAATATTGTATGATAACAAATTTGATATTTCTAATTCACAGAAATACATTATTTATCATTTTTATCAATCCTCTTCCTGTAAAGGGCTCTAATCACTAGATCAGCCGCCGTAAATTTGCGTCCAGGTTCTTTCCACTTGTCACTATTCTTGGCAGGTCTTTTGTTATCAAATATGGGATATTTTCAAGTATGAATACTATTCTCCCCAAAGAGTGAGGAATATGTTTGTTCTGTTTGGTCTGTGTTACAGTCATTATTAAAAGAGAAGCCAAATTCTAGACTTGTTCTCGAATAATCTTGTCACATCGAAACCTATATATGAATGCCTTGAATCTTCATAAATATATATGCACTCAGCTGCAAAGGAACGTTTTCTCAGTTCATTTAATAAAAAATAGCTTCGAACAACGTAAACTCTTATATGAGATCGTTTCTTCTTCAAAGTTCGAGGATTGGCGCTACATAATCACAAAGAAGTGTACTAAATATCAGAAAGCAGATTATCTGAAGCCTTTTATCATGGCCAACTATTATATGAAAATCTTGCCTAACTCGTAGTGACAACAATGTCATATTTAAGACACTGACATTTCTCATAATCCCCAAAGAAAATTTATGACGGAAGCCCTCGTTCCTACTGGGAAAAAGTCCTCGTTCATACTGGAAAAAGCCTTCGTTCATAATGGAAAAAGCCTTCGTTCATACTGGAAAAAGCCCTAGTTCATACTGGAAAAAACCTTCATTCATACTGGAAAAAGCCTTCTTTCATACTGGAAAAAGCCCTAGTTCATACTGGAAAAAACCTTCGTTCATACTGGAAAAGCCTTCTTTCATACTGGAAAAAGCCCTAGTTCATACTGGAAAAACCTTCATTCATAATGGAAAAGCCCTAGTTCATACTGGAAAAACCTTCATTCATACTGGAAAAAGCCCTAGTTCATACTGGGAAAAAGCCTTCGTTCATACTGGAAAAAGCCTTCGTTCATACTGGAAAAAGCCCTAGTTCATACTGGAAAAAGCCTTCGTTCATACTGGAAAAAGCCTTCGTTCATACTGGAAAAAGCCCTAGTTCATACTGGAAAAAACCTTCATTCATACTGGAAAAAGCCTTCTTTCATACTGGAAAAAGCCCTAGTTCATACTGGAAAAAACCTTCGTTCATACTGAAAAAGCCTTCTTTCATACTGGAAAAAGCCTTCTTTCATACTGGAAAAAGCCCTAGTTCATACTGGAAAAAACCTTCATTCATAATGGAAAAAGCCCTAGTTCATACTGGAAAAAACCTTCATTCATACTGGAAAAAGCCCTAGTTCATACTGGAAAAAGCCTTCGTTCATACTGGAAAAAGCCTTCGTTCATACTGGAAAAAGCCCTAGTTCATACTGGAAAAAGCCTTCGTTCATACTGGAAAAAGCCTTCGTTCATACTGGAAAAAGCCCTAGTTCATACTGGAAAAAGCCCTCGTTCATAATGGAAAAAGCCCTAGTTCATACTGGAAAAAACCTTCATTCATAATGGAAAAAGCCCTAGTTCATACTGGAAAAAAGTCATCGTTCATACTGGAAAAAAGTCATCGTTCATACTGGAAAAAAGTCATCGTTCATACTGGAAAAAGCCCTCGTTCATACTGGAAAAAAGCGATAACAGTCAGTGGACTTGAGAAGCCTATTTTCATGAAAAACTCTTTTAATGTGAAAATTTTAGGAATTTTATCCGACAGCAATATTGGCACCTTGGTCAGTGAACGCCGAATGTCTGCGTATAAGGAAACATTTTATTCAGAAAAACAGAGCTGTGGATATATTTTACAGAAATTAATTGCAGTAAAGACGTTTCTATGCCTATGTCTCAAAACTAACGAAAGCAGATGCCATAATTCGATGCCTGTAATTCGAATTTGGCATGGAGAGGCACGAATTACACACAATCAATGACAGGTTGTCAAGGAAAGCGGAACATAACATTTTAATTTAATGATCATATATATTCCAGAAATGGCACATATTCCCATCTCAACATGACATATGAATTAGAGTGGTATTTTAGTATATCTGCATAAAATTGCGCGGGAGATTTCGGTTTCTTCATATCTGCAATTCTAAGTGGAACGATATTATTCTTTGTGTCGCTACAAAATTATGAAAAATATTTTATTAATCATCATTTAACCAGTACAATTAAAGCCATATGTATGGAAGTCGGATTGTTAACTCTCAAACTGATTTTCATGTATGGTGCTGGGGAGAACATACTAACAGCTAGAGATAAACATTAACACATACACACACTTAAATACTAACAACGCATACAAACATATACACATATAAATACATCTCTATCTATAAAAGGCAGGATATGTGTGAGTATGTAACGGCCGCAATTTTCGTCGGATTTGTACCAAAATTTACATGCACATGCTCCAAGTTAGCGGGAAGGCCAAGAACGACTTTGCATTTCCCAACTCCCATCGATAATGGAATAATCGAATTTATCATGCTTCTACGACAGTTTTCATGTAGGTTGCGGTCATTTTCTACTGGCCAGAGTGAGAGCCTATTGCTGGCTGCTACGAATAGGCAGGAAGATTCTATTGACCAGCGTGAGAGCTGACTGACACGAATGTTAACTAGTATGCTAGCATGCAAAAAAAAAATGGATAGCTGCATTGGTCGCAAGTGGGAAAAAAATTAAATCTGCTTAGCACTTTACTCCAATTGGCCCATTCGTCTCGATTAAACTCAACGTTGATTCTGATTCCGCAGAACTGGGTTGGGTGTGAAAAAGTATTTGTTGTTAACATTCTTTTTTCATTGGATTTTTCCAGTTACAAGTCCTTCTTTTAAAGCTGATCGTTTTGTGTTCATTTTGTTTAGTTCTTTTTTCGTAACAGATTTAATGTTTAGTATAGAGCTTCGAAAAAAAGTGTTAGATAGATTAGAAGTAAGACATGTAGCAACATAAGCACGGCAAAAGGCACTTCTTTAAATGCAAGGAAGGGCAAAAATATTTTAAGTCAAGTGATAGCGAGTGCTGTATGAGTCGTACGGTTTTTTGAATCAAGCACGGGCAACGCCGGGCCATGCTGTATATATATATATATATATATATATATATATATATATATATATATATATATATATATATATATATATATATATATAATAGTTGGTCACTGTATGCGAGAATGCCCGCATATTAGGTCGGCTATTACAAAGGCTTTCTCAGGTATACCTGTGTTTGTTCAACACTTGTGGTTTATACTGTTACTATGTTTTGCCAAGCACCATATATGAAAATCAGTTTGAAAGCTAACAATCCCACTCCCACACATATGGCTTTAATATTATAAATCCCAGAAAATGGATTTACTATGTTAAGCGTCTAGACTTCCTGTTATCTTGTTTTTTTTAAGTATTCTGCATAAATTTAAATATAAAACATTTGAAAATTTAGTCTGATAAAACCGGTGTTAAATCATAAACTCTGAAATAAATTATAATTTGTAAACGTGTTTTCGATGATACGTTAAGTTTTTTTCCTCGATATATATATATATATATATATATATATATATATATATATATATATATATATAAATTAATTGATTTAAAATATGTTTTTTTCCGCTACACAGTTCTAACCATGTTTCAAAAATAGAAGCTAAAAACCCGAATTTAATTTTGCAATTAAATTAAAAGCATTAGTTGCATTTCATCTTCAAGCGAATTTTGGAGTAACTTTTAAAAAATTACTGGGTTTTAAAGACACAGCTAAAATCACGTTTCCATGGTTAGAGAATATTCTACTTCAATTGGACAAGGGATGTCTAGGTATTTCTTCTGTCAGTATCATTGTATTAGTTATTAGCTACAATTTGGTAAGGGGTAGGGATGTATTTTTCAATGAAAACTGACATCCGTTCAATGCATGTCATCTGGATTTTTTTTAAAAAATTATTGTTAACGGTAAAAAAATCCTTACGGCATTTTTTTTCCATTTATAAATTTAAAGATTTTCGGGGGTGTTCAGATCATAATACTTTTTATTTGACTACGATTTGAAATATTCTCATTTTTAATTTTTATCATGCTATATTCTTTTTAAGAACAGTTAAATCTATTAGAATCCATTATATTATGTATATATATATATATATATAAAAATGTATGAAATGTCCATATATATATATATATATATATATATATATATATATATATATATATATATATATATGGACATTTCATTGAATACGACAAAGTGCTTTGGTTTAGAGTTTTTATGCAATTTTTCATCAGATCGATTAGCAAAAAATTGCTCACCAGTTGACAATAGCAAAATATTAGATTAATTATTTATTGCAAAAACGTTAAAACCTCAAACCTTAAAAATAATAATTCACTTCTTAGAGCAAAATTAAATCGGACAATATTCACTAATTTCAATGTCCATTAAGTAATTGTATTTCTGATCAATCAAAATTCGTAAATAATTATACAGGCAGTACTACAACATGAATGACTCGATGACTCACACTACATGTTTCTGTTCATAGCTCAATTAGACCTCGTTTAAATACTCATGGTGACCTACCAGACCCTATTCGTAACATACTTGTTGACAACACAAATATGATAGCATCATCTGTATGCAAAAAGGTCTAAAAATAATGGAAGCTTTATTAATAGCCCCCTAAAAAACAAAAACCAAAAAAAAAACAAAAAACAAAACAATAATATCAACTGTGAACATGTACACAATCTTGACTGTGCTTTGAAAATGAAAACATTAATATAAATCCTTACATAGCGCAATCTATTTCTTGAAAATGGCTAAACGCATAGCCGAAAGCGCTCGGGTACAAAGAATAATTGCTCAGGTTTTTTTTAAATAATTTATCATCCGGAAAGAAATCAAATTATTGGATCACATGAGAAATTGTATAAAAAACTAAATCAAAGCATTTTGTCTGTCGTATTCAATAAAATGAGTTTCAAAGAAAGATTGCTGCCTACACACACACACACACACACACACACACACACACACACACACACACATATATATATATATATATATATATATATATATGTTGTGGATTCCGAGATGAAATCCGGTCTCAAATGAATGACAAACGCAGGAATGAAATATCGCAAATAAATGTATTGACGTCATAATACAATTTGTAATACGGTTAGTAGATACAGAAATGCGGTTAGTAGCAATAATAACATATATACAGTGTTTGAAATTCAGTATCGAAGTATGACTTCCTTCTGAGTCTACGTGCTCGCAACTGTGACTCCTACCAAGCGATTACCTCACTGTCTCACTGTCTCACTGTCTCACTGTATCACCCTCCCGGGTATTCAGCGGCATCAGTACACACTGGGCGAGTCCGCTTGAATAAAAAAAAGGGTGGACCCTTAACAATATATATATATATATATATATATATATATATATATATATATATATATATGAAAGAACTCGTCTACAGTCACTCTCTCATAGACACGCTGTCGCCTCTCTGTCTTTTTTCTACAAATACTTTCATGGTAATTGCTCCGATGAGCTGCTTTCACTGGTTCCCTGACTCCATGAATTCAAGCGCCCTACGAGGCTGGCATACCACTCCTACTGTAAAAACTTTTAAATGTAGCCGTCTCTTCTACTCCAATAGCTTCATACCTCTCACCTCTCGCCTGTGGAACACCCTTCCCAATTACTGTTTCCCTGAGAGCTATAATCTCCAACTATTAAAATGTAATGTCAATCGACATCTCCAGTTACCTTGATCTACCCACTATCCTTCTCATCATCCTTTCTTCTATCACTCCTATCTGCTCTTGCTCCAAATCTTCTGCATCCTAGTGGCTTCACGCCTTGCTCGGGGCGTAATGCTTAAAAAACAAAAAAACATTGTGTTTTTATTTATTATTTTTTTTCATTTTTTGGGGATTATTGACATCAATAGAGTTGTTGTAATCTCGACTTTTCTTCACGCCTGTGAAACGTGAACTCAACCGGAAAGGTGATATTGAATGAAACTTCCTTAAATTCTGCTTACAAAGAACGGTTCTCCGTTCAAAGATGGACAGCTTAGAAATTATCATGACTCGAATCCGTCTTCGATGGTCCAGACACCTGTCCCGAATGTCAGACATCCCCCTACACACAAAAAAATTCCTCTTCTCAGAGCTCGCATCTGACAAGAGACTACGTGGAACCCTAAGTCGTCAATTTAATGATCAGTTCAAAAACACCTTCTTGAGGGCAAAAATTGACTCGGTCATTTGGGAGACAGAAGAACCAATTGGAGAGAAAAATTCCTTCGAAAAAAACAAAAAAACCAATAGAAAAAAAAACGAAGCGAGTTCAATGTAAAAACAAGGCTGCCCATCCCCTGAACTCTCTTACGCTACTATGCGATGACTGCAGACCATTTCAGATCAAATATAGGGCGCATTTCACACAGAAGGAAATAGGGATGAGCATCTCTATACTCGGAAACGTGTTCCGCTAACTAAAGTGAATGTCCATAGAAAATTTCATCTTTACTCTCAATGTTTGTAATAACGACTACGTGGATTTAAGGTTGCTACTCGATTGGTAAATAGGTCCCACAGTTTTACTGTCTAAATAGGTAGATGCAACTGCAACTTCTACTCTAATCCCCACCTGTGAAACTCCCTTCCTTCTCTGATAAGTTACAAGCTTCAAAAATGTAAATGCAATGTCAATCGCCATTTTCTGTCTACTTCAAACCTGTTTCTTACCCTTTCCTCAATTCTCAGTCTTCTCCTCCCTCTTTCGCTTTCACTCCTTGTAACCAATCTAAATCCTAGTGGGACTGTCGCCTTGCTTGGGGTGAAACGATTAAAAACTGACATCATATATATTTATATATATATATATATATATATATATATATATATATATATATATATATAAAGATTCATCGCTGAAAGGCTTAGCAAGTGATTGGGCCTGATCGAGCATATTTAATCAGTTGTTAATGGTTCGAACGCTGACTTTGTACACTTGTAACTATAAGTGCTTATAAATATAGATGTATGAAACATGAAACTTGTTGAATATATCCTTATGGTGTGATAGATTCCTGAAGAAGACTGAAAAGTGCATCTACTGAAACGTTGTGAATATGACAGTGAATATGACTGTCCTTGGACAAAGACAAAACTGTACTAAAAGGTGTTGCAATAACTTGGACCGATTTTAAATGTGAATTAAGTTCAAGCCTCGAATGATTTTTTTTCTTTTTTTCCTTTTTTATTATTTAGAAACTTAATAATGTGTAAAACTACACATTATTAAGTTTTCTAAATAATAAAAATCTATTAAACAATAGTTAACGGTTTTTTGCCGACATCATCAAATTTTTCCATTGAATAATTAGCATAAAAACAAACAAACAATAAAATAATTTTTAAAATCCATAGTCCTAATAAATAATTTAAATGCCCAACAAAAAAAAGATAACCCTTTATGAAGTCGTCAAAATACAAATGTTACGGCAGTTTTTATATACACAAAACCCTTTCAGAAAAAAAATAAAATAAAAAAATAAATAAATCTCCATAGACACGTAAACCAGACTAGGCGAAATCATCTTCCTTTTTAAATTTAGACCCCCAACCTTAACCTGACTTGACATCTGTGAATGTAACTTTATACTGATACAAATTATTAACACCTTACCCCCTCCTTATTTAAACAATCGCTCTAGCCGTTACCATACAAATTTTGATTTCAATAATGAATATGCTATTAAAACACGTAAATTTCAGAAATAAGTTATTCCCAAAAAAAATCGCTGGAAGATAGAACAGAGCTTACTTTAATTCAATTTAATTCAAATAATTATATTGAAGTTTTCGGCTCTTGTTTTGAAACATGAGAACTTTTATGTAGCGTGTTGGAATCATATTTTAAAATAAATAATTACATATATATATATATATATATATATATATATATATATATATATATATATGTATGTATGTGTGTGCTTATATACTGACTCTCCCGTCGAATTCGACGTATGAGGGACAAGGATGCCAGTTCCTAGTAACCAACAGCCCGAAACCAGCACATGAGATTTGATTAAGAATGTCCGACAATTTATTTATTAAAGACATTTTTTTTTATGTTTAACGTTCTTTTTTTTATAGATACAAGTATTTAAGTAAATACTCTGTTTATAATAAACAGTATAAAATAAATTTACCGGCCTGAATGTCGAGAAATTTTCATAGAAACTATTTACCTTTGACAGGATTGAACCTGCATCCTATACGGAACCGTCGGTTAAGGCACGTCAGCGTAAATGACGGTTCCGTATAGGATGCAGGTTCGAATCTCTGTCAAAAGGACGAATATTTTCTATGAAAATTTTCGACATTCAGGCCGGTAAATGTTATTTTATACTGTTTATTATAAACAGAGCATTTACCTAAATACTTGTATCTATATAAAAAGAACGTTAAACATAATATATATATATATATATATATATATATATATATATATATATATATATATATATATATATGTATGTATGTGTGTATGTATGGTTTATATATATATATATATATATATATATATATATATATATATATATATATTTTGTGTGTGTTTTTAAGCATTTCACTCCAGGCAAAGCAGGAGTGCCAGTAGCACGCGGTTGGCTACAGAGAGTGAAAGTGAGGGAAAAGAATGTGTAAATAGGGGGGATTAAGGAAAGGATAAAAGAAGAACGAGGATCAGGTCAACAGAAGATGTCGATTGATATTGCATTTAAATTTTCGAAGATTGTAT
Organism: Acanthosepion pharaonis; assembly: GCA_903632075.3. Classification (NCBI taxonomy): domain Eukaryota; kingdom Metazoa; phylum Mollusca; class Cephalopoda; order Sepiida; family Sepiidae; genus Acanthosepion; species Acanthosepion pharaonis. The sequence goes on from CAHIKZ030001868.1 coordinate 4,220,718, forward strand.
TTATCAGGGAAGCTAGTGAGACGAAGGGATTTCCACTTTCGGAAAGCGCGAGACAAGAAACTGCTGCAGTAGAAATGACTGTTGCATTTAACTATTTCAAATGTAAAAGCGTGGGACCTAAATGCCAATCTAGTAGCACGCTTCAATTCATGTAGTCGGGGCATCAGGAAGAAATAGCTCATCAGAACAGCTGCCATGAAAATATTTGTAGAAAAGGCTGAAGGAAGCCTCATCACGCCAGTGAGAAAGGGACTGATGTCGAGATGCCAAGTCAGGGCCTATTATATTGCAGATCCTTCTTTGGATTTTGTCGAGAACCGCAAGATGAACAGCAGGGGCACCAGACCATATATGGCAACAGTATTCAATGCAGGGAGAAATGATAGATTTGTACATGTATAAGATGGACCTTGACGAGAAAAAAAACCCTTCTGGCACGACATAGTAAACCAACTTTCATTTTACAAGATGCAGCTATTGATTCCACCTCAAGTCACTGGAAAACGTCAAACCTTGAAAGTGCAGTGTGACACTTTCACGGAATCGAACCTCAACCATGCTTATGTAGGGGAGGGAAGTTTCTCTGTGGCGGGTCAATGGGAGCAGATTACTTTTGGAGGCATTAAAATTTACACGCCATTTACTGCCCCAGTTGACCACTGATTGGTGATACTTTTCAAGAGTTGCGGCCAGGTTAACTTTGTCAGCGTTGCCGGATTTACTATTGAGATACGAGTAAATGGTAGAATCTTCTGCATAGACTCCAACTTGAGAACAGATGACGTCATGAAAATCATTGATGAAGATCAGAAACAATGTAGGACTCAGGATATAGTATTGGAGAACTCCTGCGTTCGTATGGAAGGAACCGAAAGAGAATCGCTTCATTACTCGATTTGATAGGAATGATTTTATTAAACCAAATAATCGCCCTGTAATACGTTAAGTCTTAAGCTTACGTAGGAGACCAGCATGTGAAACCCTGTCAAACGCCTTTGAGATATCAAGTACGAAATTCAGCGTCGAAAATAAAACTGTACGTTCAGACTCAGGTATAAGTACTCGTCTACAAGGTCATCCACCGAAACATTGACAATCCATTGAACATGCTCGATCAGGGCCAATTGCTTGCTAAGCCTTTCAAAGATAAATTCAAATATTATTTACAGAGTTACGATGAAAGTTATCACCAGATTTGTTAGTGAAGATGGGTAGACGAACCGGTTCAGATGCCGTCGATGGTCGTGCCTGCACGATGTTACAAGTCATCGTGACCGAGGCTTCAATAACTGATCAAGTCAGATTAAGCCATTTCCCCACGAAGATGTAATTAATTTCCGTTCATATAATAGCAGTATAAACAAGAGGCTGTCAATTTGATTGTTAAAGAATACGAATATTTTTATTAATAAAAAAAAATCTTTGGATATTTCCTGTCAGAATCAATCGCTTACCAAATAATCCAACGATAGACTGTCCTGGGTTAGACGATAAACTACATCCGGCAGCAAGACTTCTGATGAGGAGGTTTTGAAGAACCTGGAGCCATCTCTTAATTGTTAGTGTTCCCAGGTCCACTCTGACACGGGATGGTAACACCTCTTAGAGCTCCATCTATGGGCAAATGCTTAACCCTCAAACTGGGGTCAAAACGCTATGAAAGGGAAAAAATAGGTTCTAATACCAAAAATACTTTGTAAAAAATTATTACCAGCATTCAAAGAAAAATTATTATCAGCAATAAAGTTTTGAAACAGAAAATTACCAGCTATACATTAAAAAAAAATATTACTAGCAATAAAAATCCTGTCGTCATAAATAACCCATTGAGTTTGATAAGACGTAAAATAAAACAAAACAAACCAAGACAAAGATAACTTAATCTAAATACGTTTATAGAAAATCTCTGGAAATTATTTTTAGGTTATTTTGTTTGTGATTTACTCTCTAGAGTAAATTCATTTTCATATCTTTCTACAATAAATGTAAAAGATTTGGATGAAAAGAAACGTTTCACTCTCTGCCTACAGTATGAAGTCGACTAAAGCAGACGACATAACTTATTTCTCGTAATAAGAAATTCAGACGAGAATTTAAAAGTTACATTAAATACTTCATTAAACAACACACAGCAAGATATGACATAATGCAATATCCAATTTCATGATCGAATACTTTTAAGTGTAAAAGTTCTGAGAAACGAAATACAGAAACGTGGAGCATCGCCATACTTTTCAAAGATGAATAATTTTAAATGCTTTTCTATTGCAGATTAAACTTTATGTATTTATTGAATAAATATAAATGCCGGAATGATGAGTAATAAAAGAGACTTTTCGTTTCATAATTAGAATTAGAGAGTGACCAAAAATGACGCGTACAAGAGGATAGTAACAAAAACATAGCCGTTTCGTACGACAGAGAAAAAGATATTATTTTAGCAATTTTGTTAAAAATGAATGTTCTGCATATTTACTTATATTGCATGACATTTGGCAATGAGGGTGATCATGACTCTCCGCAGCTTCCTATCTTTTTATTGCTCTGAATAACTTTTAAATCTTTACCATCCTTCAATCACGGGTTCTACGCTCTATTCATTCAAACATATTGCTTACTCGCCTTTTCCTCTCGTAATCTTGCTTTCAGTACGGCCTGAGCGCGTTAAATTCTCTAGGCCTTTTGTTCTGATTGTATATCCCAGCAATTTTATCTCTCATTCTGATGTATATATGTTATTTTACGTCTTATTTCTTAATACTTTGCTTAGCTTTTGTTAGGTAATTTTTTCTATCCCAAAGCTTCTCAATCAAATGTTCTACGCTCTATTCATTCAAACTTGTTGCTTACTCACCTTTTCCTTTCTTAAACATGTTTTCAGTACGCCCTGAGCGCGTTAAATTCTCTAGGCCTTTTGTCCTTATTGCATATCCCAGCAATTCCATGTATGTTTCTGATTGCATATATGGTATTTTATGTCTTGTTTATGATCACCATCCTTTTATAGAACCACATTTCATTGATTCATCGATTTGGATTTTACGGCTATTTTGCATCTGTTCAATATCCGGTTAAGGAAGTGGAGAACTTGGAGAGGGAAATTAACAGAAGATAACTGATAACTGACATCCATTAAACATGGCACGTGGAACGAGAACAGTCTACCCCAATGAGCAAAATAAAAGTTCAGTTCGACATTCAAACCACCTGAAGAAGGCCGGAGCGTACAACGGCTGAAACGTTGTAATAAATATGGCGACAAAGATGAGGACAATTGTCCGAATAATGTAAATAATTTACATAATACCTCATCTCCGAAATATAGACAGATTCTACTTTCGGAGTATTGTCTTCATCAATGTTGTCATCACAACGTTTCGGTGAATTTGCTCTCCGGTCTTTGTCAGGAGTATATTAAACCGTGTAACCTGAACTGAAGGCTTTATTCGCTCTACTTGTGTAGACTGTTCTCCTACCACTGCCCATATCTAAGGATACATATATATTCGTATTTTTAGTGCTGTGCAGTTATTGCTTGCCCAGTTTCTACCGAGTCTGAATAGGCGCTGCTCTGCAGAGGGATCGAACTCATAATTATTTTATTTTTTTATTATTTTAAAAGTTCGACCGTCCCTTACTCATTCTATGTATAAATGTCCTTTCATTTCCTATTTTCCTTAAAACCTTCTTGGATCTGACGTGTTCATTCCATTATATTCTCAGTACTGAATCACTACAAGTATTTTCTTCTTCTCTGGGGTGATCGTCCAATATTCTCTGCTATATAGACGATTAATCGAACTTTTCTTTTAAATTCAAGAATTTCAACTGTTTTATACAGATTGTTAGCATCATTTTCATTGTAGTTCATATTTTAATTATATCTTCCTAGTTATTCCCACGTTCTGCTTCGGGTATTTAAAATACAGGAAAATTTAAAAGATACAAATCACGGGGATTGGATTGTATTTCAAAGTTTCTCTTTTCCTTTGACATGTCATGTCCTTTCGTAACTCACCTCAATATCCGGCCATTTGTAGCTCCCTTTTTTTGTTATCACTCCTAAAATCCGTGTACTTGCTGTTTCAGCTGTCGCTTTCTGATGTTCAGTATAACTTCGTCGTTGCTCATGTTTCCGTTGCACGGTATTTTCAGTACTGGATCTCTGGGATATATCACAGTCCTTCCCTCCCCCCCATTAAAATGTCTGATAGTCAACTCCTGAGAGCAACTCTCTGCGTCTGCTCGGTCTCACGCTGATTGCTGACCTGAGATGGAACAAATACATTGAATCAATTGCTTCTTCCACCGCAAGGAAAGTTGGCTCCCTGTGCCGCGCCAGGAAATTTTTCTCCCCGGAATCGATACTTCAAATATACAAAACAACCATTCGCCCTTGATCTACCCACTATCCTTCTCCTCATCCTTTCTTCTATCACTCCTATCCGCTCTCGCTCCAAATCTTCCGCAACCCCCTGCATCCTAGTGGCTTCACGCCTTGCTTGGGGCGTAATGCTTAAAAAAAAAAAAAAGATTTAATATTCAAAACAGATCATCATCATCATCCTTCTTCTTCTTCTTCTTCTTCTTCTTCTTCAATATCTGACCAAGGTATTCCAAGTGATCATTTTGACGCATTTTATCAAATGCTTTTGAATCATCTATAAAACATTTTTAATATCCAAAGGAATTGATAATTTACAGATATAAAATGAATCCTTAAATAATCTGAACTAAATATAAAATACCGACATAGATTCATTATGTTTTGAAAGACTGCTTTGTTTTTACGCCTTATCAACACTTTACGTCTTACTTTATTCCGGAACATATTTAAGTTTTAAGTTTTAAGGACGTTTGAGTTATTGAATTTTTTGAACAGTAGCAGAGATTTATCCCTTGTTTCTTGATTAGAATTTGATTTCCGGTTCCTTGTAAAGCCTATTACAACTCTGTACTTTTAAAGTCTCCGCGTGAACTCTGAAATTTTATGTACTATTTTTTTTCCTCAAAAGAATATAAAGTTTGCCTATCGCCCGGTTCACACTCTTTCCCGGTCATTTGTACAGGAGTAGACGTTTATCCTGTTTAGAAGACTTTTTTTCTTGTTTAGGACTAGGTTTCTTGTTCTGTCTAAAGTGTTTTCTTCTCTTTCACTCCCAATAACCCCTTGCGTCTTAGTGGCATTATTGCCTTACTTTGGGTGAATTGATGTTTTAAAAAAACATTATATTAACAATCTTTTTTTAGGTAAAAATGATTTTTCCAGTTTTACTCTTTAACTTATAGATGGGGGAGAAGAAATAGTGCCATATGCCCCCACTTTTTTTTTGCACGCAAGTAAAATTCAGTGAAATTCGAACTCGGCTTTCCGACTTCTCATTTCGACGTGATATTCATTACACCAGACGCGCATCCCATAGATTCACTAATGCAGACGATAATTTGAGTTCTTACAGTGAACACAGGATGCCAGTCGATAAAGCATCCATGGTTTTACTAAAAGCCAAACGGCATGACACGAGATAACGTGACCTTTCATTTTATGATTAAATGTTTCCAAAGTAGACCGCCACAAATATGTAACAGACATATAAATTTTTTGTATAGACAGCATAAATTGGAAGAATAAAAGAGTTAACGTAAATATGATAGTGACGATGAACAAATTTTGAGTGTCTGCTCGAATGATTGGCTTTTAAGAAATGGCCAACGAATTTGTTTAAAATTACTTCTTATTTTTTATCCCAATTTTTCGATGATTCAAAATAATATTTGCTTTTTCATTTTATTGATAATGAAAACAGACGAAGCATAATTTGATAGAAAAAAGTCTGGGTCAGCCATTAGTCGCGGAGAGATTTTAATAATAATAAAAAATTATCCTGAATTGATAAATATTTTTCAAGATTTATGTCTTTTTTTTTTTACTGAAAAGAAAAAAAAAGAAACTTAATTTAATCGGATATTCCTGCCGTCATCAAGTGTCAATGTTCCAGACGTCGGAGTTACGTACAGTTTTAGTCTGTTTTTTCTATTAACTTCGTCAAGTATGTTTACAAAATTTTACTATGTTTTATATACCTTTTCTTGGATTTTTGTTTGAAAATAATTTTTCTTTTTATTTGTTATTTTACTTAAAGTGATGCATTCAATTTTTCTGCTCGTAAATTCTCGTTCGTTCTTCTGTGTCTCCGATATTCCTGACGATAACACGTCCTATTCAGTTAGAATTCAGTTTACAAGATACTTGCACACACTTTCTGTGAGGAATGCCTTTCCTGCTTCAGTATATTACGGGCCTATACGACAGGAATTTCTGGGCAATCTTCTAAAGGATGAAGAATACACTTGAAGCAGCAGAAATGTGATTATACAGAAGGATGCCGAGGATAGCATGGACCGAATATTTGAGTAACAACGATATTTTAGGGAAAATGGAAATAAAAATGGAAACTTACAGACAACACCAGGAAGAAGCAGTTGAAATTTCACGGGCACATAATGAGGAAAAAGAGGCTTGGAAAATCTGATACTCACAGGACGGATTGAGGGAGGAAGTAACAAATGAAAACAGCTCGTAGAGTACTGGATGGGCTTGAGTAAATTGATGATGGAACAGGTTTAGCAATAAAGAGACTGATAAACAAAGATATGAAGACACACACACACACACATATATATATATATATATATATATATATATATATATATATATATATATATATATATATATATATAGACAGCGATAGATAGATAGATAGATAGATAGATAGAAATGAA
>CAHIKZ030001868.1:4230000-4342500 GCA_903632075.3 Acanthosepion pharaonis
GATAAATAGATAGATAGATAGATGTATTTAAACTGGGATAGATTAGATAGATGATACAGGTGAATGAGGTATAATATGATGGCTCAAAGCCTTTTTGCCATAGATAGAATTTATACAAACTGGAACCACGCATCGGTTAATGATTCCAAAGAAACTTACGACGGTGCTATTAAAAGAAATACGTCTAGAGATTGACAAAGTCATTTATAGTTTTTAATAAAAACATATAATGAAAATTGAGACTGGATAAGTTTTAGGTAACTGCAATGATAGGATGATCATACAGTCATCTAAATATATACTGTACTGCGTGGCATTTGCGCCGGATGTTCCAATCTGAGGAGAGTACAGATGATTCGGAAAGAGTCGGATAAATCAGATGGTGATTACGAAGGTGTTTGTATAGATCACTACTTATGGCAGCGCTATGCCACAATTCCTCTTTCCACAAGGCATCGGAAACATCAAGTAGGCCGACACCAAGGTCCTAAATGTGGCAGTACTACCCTGGGTCAAGAGGGTGGCTGCTGGAAGACACTAGGCCTAGCGATAGGACAATTTTTGCGACCGCATCAGCTGTTATATCTGGCCACCTAACATCTCAGACTGCAACACCCTTGTTTCTTATGTGACGGGCAAATTTGAGTGAGAGACCAGCAAGAATCCTTATGACAAGAAAGATGAACTTAAGGCAAGGATTATGACAGCATTGACGAATTTAAGAAGGTAGGCAGTGAAGACGAGATGCAGGAGGAGCCGATGTCGTCTGGAAGCTGTGTTTGAAACCGATGGTGATTTTATTAAATAAATTTACTATTTCGTATTTCAAGATATTTTTTGTAATTTTGGTAAATATATCTGTTAAAATGAAATGACAGTTTTATTTTTACTTTTAATAAACTTAGAGGAAAATCTATCAGTCGGACCCTGTATATGCAATACCTGATTTAGCTATGGGAATAAACTGAGACAGAAAGTAATGATTGAAATAGATACAAAAATAGATAGATAGATAGATAGATAGATAGATAGATAGATAGATAGATAGATAGATAGAAATGAAAATGAATAGATAGATAGATAGATAGATAGATAGATAGATAGATAAATAGATAGATAGATAGATAGATGATATTTAGGTAAGATCAGGGATAGATAAAGGCATGGTTGGATAGAGTGGCGCATATATACGTAAATTATGAATGGATAGATAGATAGCCTTTTGATAGATATAGATAGATAGATAGATAGATAGATAAAGGCAAACTGATACATAAAGGCATGGTTGGAATGATTCATAATACGAAAGACACGAATGGATAGATAGATAAAATAGAAGATAGATAGATAGATAGATAGATAGACAAAGATCAGATTTAAAGGTTTTGGATAGAAACATATAATGTAAAGATTGAATAGATAGATAAGATAGATAGATAGATAGATAGATAGGATGATAGATAAAGGTCATCTAAATATATACTGTTGGATGAGTGGTATTATACGTAAAGACACGAATAGATAGATAGAAGATGATAGATAGATAGACAGATGATTCGGAAAGATAGATAGATAAAGATAGATAGATGATAGATAGATGTTTAGATAGATAAAGACATGATGGATACAGGCATGCATCTAAAGATGAAGCCCCTGATTAGATTTTGTTTTTGAGAAAATATTTGTTAATCAGGCAAGTTTTACTAATTAAATCACGCTGTCTCAATACCCTTTTCAAAACAAAGAAGGTCTAAATCAGTTTGCTCTGTTTTGCACCCTAATTTTAGGGTAGAACCTATTTAGCTGAACCATACTACTGCAACAAAAACACACACAAACACATACACACGCATATATATATATATATATATATATATATATATATATATATATATATATATATATAACAGATCGAAAAAAAACTATAAAAGTATTCGAAAAAATTATAAAGTTTCTCTTGAGGAAAATATAATTATAATCACATTCCCAGACCAATAGAAATTACTAAATAAACGATTAGAACTAATCTCAAAATACAGCCACAAAAGGAAATTTTTAATACATTACTTAAAATTCGAAATCTAAAAACGAATACTCTGTAAAATACCTCCATGAAATACTACAGATATACGCGCTGTATACAGCTCAGATAATGTAAATCACTTTAGACAAATGGTTCCCAAACGATTTTGGGCCATGCCCAGCTTTGGTATTTCTAAGAATCTGGTCACCCCGTCTAATATTTCATTATTACATGTATGCCAATTTCATATGTGCGTACATTACACACAAATTATTTTTATGTACGCATTCTTTATATGTATCTTATGAAATATTATCTGTTAAAACTCAAAACTCATTAGAAAACGATTCACTGTTTTTATTCTTTTATTCTGTTTGTATAAACTGAAGAGGAAAATCCTACGTATCAGTCGGACCCTGTGCCCCACCGGTCGCGCATGCCCAACCTGAATGGATGCTTAGACGAATAAACTTTAAACTAAACAAATAAGATTAACCTAACAGGCAAAAAAAAGATATACAAAGTAAAATGAATAAATAGATATGTACATAATAAACAAATAGATAGAAATGAAATGAACAAAAAATAAATGATAGATAGATAGATAGTAATCCTGATGATAGATAGATAGATAAGATAAGCAAAATAGGGATAGATAGATAGATAGATAGATAGATAAAGGTAAGATGCGAAATGATACAAAATACGACAATTTGATACTAATAATGGTTGGATAGGAGACACAATTATATATAAGAATAAAGACACGAATAAAATAAGAGATAGATAAATAGATAGATAGATAGATAGATAAGATAGATAGATAGATAAAGATAAGATCAGATTTTATCGAACAAAAAGGTTATGAGTTGGATAGGATAGGCATATATACGTAAAGAATCACGAATGGATTGATAGATAGATCAATAGATAGATAAGATAGATAGATAGATGAGATGAATAGATAATCTAAAGCGTGTGTTTCAGATAAATAAGGAACATGGTTGGATAGAGACACGCATATATACGTAAAGACACAATGAATAGATAGATGATAGTAGATTAATAGATGAAGATAAATGATTAATGTTAACGAAATACGATAGATAGCGATAGATATAAAGATCTAAAATCATTTCTAATCAGATAATTTAAAAGGCATGGTTGGATGGAGACACGTCGATTTGATATATACGTAAAGACACGAATGGATGACATAGATAGATGAGATAGATACGATAGATAGATAGATAGATAGATAGATAGATAAAGGTCAAGATCAGATATTTCAAAGGCATGGTTGGATAAAGATTCCAGCATATATGCGTAAAGACACGAATAATATAGATTGATAGATAGATAGATAGATAGATAGATAGATAGATAGATAGATAGATAGAAGGTGGCTATACACAGATAGTATCTGTCGGGATAGATAGATAGATAGATAGATAGATAGATAGATAGATATATATATAAATATATATATATATATATATATGCATCTAAAGATGAAGACCCGATTAGATTTTGTTTTGAGGAAAATATTTGTTAATCAGGCAAGTTTTAAACAAAACTAATTAAATCACGTAATGTCTCAATACCCTTTTCAAATCAGAAACTTCCAATCAGTTTGCTCTGTTTTTGCATTCTAATTTTATAGAACCTATTAAAACGGCTGAACCACTGATGATCCGCAAATCAACAAAAAACACAATGGGGAAACACATACATGGAACCATATATATATATTTATATATATATATATATATATATATATATATATATATATATAACAGATCGAAAAAAAAACTATAAAAGTATATCGAAAAAATTGTTTTGAAAATTTTCTCTTGAGGAAAATATATTTTTATAATCACTTATTCCCATACCAATATAAATATATAAATAGTTTTTTTATTAGAACTGGAAATCTCAGGGAAAATACAGTTCCACAAAAGGAATTTTTTTTAATACATTATCGGATAATTCGAAATCTAAAACGAATAAATTTTAAAATACCTCTAAGTTGAAATAGTATAATATATAGATATATATATATATATATATATATATAATATAAATCGTACATTTAGACAAATGGTTCAAAACGATTTTTGAAGAATATATATTATATTTCTTTAAGTATTTCTAATAAAACTGGTCAAATCGTCTAATATTTCATAATTAGTTGTATTTCTTCAATTTCATATAACTGGTGATTAATGGATTTTATAAATTATTTAAAACAACGCATTCTTTTTATGAATGTAATTTATATCCTCTTAAAATTTTTAAGATAGATATTTCTCACATGTTTTTATTTTATTTTATAACAAAATAGTAATGATAAAATATATTATATATATATATATATATTATTTTATAAAGGAACAGTAAGATATATTCTGTTTGTATAGATATTTTTTTATTTTTACAAAATACGTATGTAAACGAAAATATTAATATATAAATTAATTGATTTAAAAAATATTTTAAATCAATTAATAATAAAGACGAAAACAAACATTTGCATATCATTTTCCAAATAGTACAGGTAAAAAACCCAATAAGGCAAAAACATTATAAGAAATTATCTAAATGAATAAATACGCTAATTAAAAAACACATAATAAACAAATTACAAAACAAAACTAAAAATTTTCTATAATGAACAAAAATAAATGATATTCATAATGCAAATCGAATAACAAGTGACCGTAATTCGTACGATTTTGAAATAAATTTAAGGAAGAATGTTTTCGTATAACTGAAAAAATCAAAATTAAGGGGAGCGCACCTGTTTCAGCTTAGAATAAAATTTTCACGCAATGCGATTGAATCCTGTTGGAATGATAAAGGTCCTTTTCTTGTTTTGATTGGAAATGACAAACTCACCACAAACAGGTTTTTATTCAACTAAGAATCAAGCGCGTTTACTCCATAATAGTCCCAGTAAACACAATTAACTCTCTCAAAGAAATTAACAAAACAACTCTTGTAACAAAATTAAAATTAATATTGTATTCAAAACTAAATTTTGAATAATTTATGTTTTAAGTAAAACATTTCCTTTAAAATTTTTTTTAACATTTCACCTCAAACAAGGTAGATTGCACTATTTAATCGAACAAAACAAATTACTGAGGCGTGCGCAGTAGGATGAATATAAGGACCGGTTTTAGATTAGAATCGTGATGATTGAAATTGCATTTAAATTTCTTCAATTACAGCTTGGAGAGAAGCAAGTAAGAGGAAGGGATGTTGAAAGACGGAAGGTACAATCTAAAGCTGTGTGTTTTTATACCAAAATCAGGATATATATATTATATATATATATATATATATATATATATATTATATATATATATATATATATATGTATGTATGTAATATATGGATGAAGGCGTATTCGAATTTTGATTTGCCAATAAACAAATCAATCACGAATGAAAAAACTTATTAAAAAAAGAAAGAGCCAGGAAGATGAAAGTATGTCAAAAAAATCGCAAGATACATTTCTAAGCCCAAAGAAAAATTTACGACACGATTAAACAACTAAATGGACTCTAAAACCGTAGTCGATTTAGACACCTAGTGATCAGACAAACCTACCCAGGTTTCAGTTAACAATCCGCTTAACTGAAACCTGGGTAGGTTTGTCAGCTGGCTAGGTTTATCTATCTATCTATGCATCTATCTAGTATATATATATATATATATATATATATATATATATGTCATTCAAACATGTTTAGGCTTTTCAATTTGGAAAAGTATTTACTTATTATTAACTAATAATTAATCTATACATATATAAAGGATAGTTGTCTGTATGTATGTGTCTGGATAAAACTAAAAACTATAATTGGTTATGACAAAGTAAGTATATATACAGACTCATTATCACCTTCGTCAGGTTTTTTGTAAACAAATATCATCGAAGGATTTTTACAGAAGTATTTCAAAATTAAACTGCATTAGTCCAGAATGAAAAGGTAAACACGAACGTTAAGAATTTGCTTATTCTCGAATGGGAGGACCAGCCCATTTGACTTTTCTATCCTGACTGCTTTATTCAAGAATGTATTTCCAAATATATATATTTGCGTTTATATATATATAGTAAATAAATATATATATATATAAAAAATGAATATATAAATATATATAAATTTAAAAAGAAAAATTAAATACAATTATTTGAGAAAACCTGAATTTATTTATTCAAATATTCCAGAAAACATCAATAAATTAAAAAAAAAAACGAAATTAATATATGCTTAAGCAAATTTAATTCAACATTTTTTTTGCCAAAAAATATGGCGAATAAACTTCTTCAACAATAAATATTTTTATTCTTTTATTTTTGGGGGACTGCGGAAAGTGAATAAACTTAAATTAAAAAAACAAAAATATTTAAATTGAATTTACTTTCACATATCAAACAAAAAGTAAATCAAAATGATGAAAAACAATCGTTTTAAAACGGCAATATTTGAAAAAAGTTGTCTGATGATTCAAATATTCAGTTTTTTTAAAACGGCGCGCGTCTGTGAAATAAAATAAGACAAACCATGGAACCTTAAAGTGCAGACAATATAAAAGAAAATATTTAAAAATATATATATATATATATATATAGAAAATCTGTGTCTGTGTGTGTGTAGTTCAAAAATGATCGTTTTTCGGCTTTCTTGTAAAACAAAACATTAGACCTCTTATGTCGCGAATTGGAATCATATTTTAAATAAATAATTATATATATATATATATATATATATATATATATATATATATAGATTTTTATTTGTGGTGGAAATTCAAAAGGGAATGGATGTTTTTTGAACCTGTTCCGACGTTTATTAGTCCTTTTATAATAATTTGTAAGTATATACAAATTCAGGCAGTTGTTTGTATTTGTGTGCGTGTATTATTGATTTATTAATATTTTTCGGCCATCTTATGGAAAAGAATGTGTTTATTTAATCTTTAAAAAATAAAGCTCATTGTTTTTTTTTGTTGGTTGGTAACTAATATAAAAAAATAAATAATTTTCAATTAAGTTTTATTAAAGCAAAGAAAAAATATAGCGAGTCTTTCTTTTCGAAAATTAATTTAATTAAAATAAAATAATAAAAGTTAAATTCGTAAAACAAATATTCAACACGACTAATGTTGGCCGTAAGTCATGTCCGTCTCTTAATTTTTATTTAACTAAAGTTTTTCTTTCCTTTTCAAATATGGATATAACTTGACATTTAAACAATCGCTTTTCAAAACTAAATTCTCAATGTATCTTGCTTGCTTCTACTATCTTTCAAAATAGTAATTAAATTTATTTACAGGTAATTGTTTAAAAATAAAACTTCATTTACTTAAAAATCTAAATTCCCATCTAAAATAAATATTAAATAATTATTTTTCGAAGAAGTAAGGCCCACTATAATTTTTGCTTGAAAATATAACTTAATTCAAGTTCATTTACATCTTTTATCAATAATAATTTGGAAAAAAGGTTAATGAAATTTATCTAAGTTTGATTTATGTTAATATTGAAAACGAAAAACAAAGTGCTTTTTTAATGAAAATATGAAGATGCCCAGCCTATATATGTAATATCTGATTTAACTATAGGAATAATAATTATTATACGTATTTGTTATTCCTCGCATTGAGTTCAAAATACGTACGGTTATAAAATTAGCCTTCAGTTATTTATTCATTAACCATCAAGTAATATCAGCTTCACCTTTCAAGTTGATCTTTATAGAAAATTTTCTAATATATTGTATTGAATTGTAGTGTAGTGTATATGTTTTTTTTTTTATACATATTTAAATTTATTTCATAATGTTCTTATAATGTATCACGGATATTTATTACTTTTCACACATAATAGTTGGAATATGATATACAAGTGTTTCTTTACCTACACGGATATATATAAGAATGTCTATCGAAAGCAAATAGTGAATGTTATATTAAAATAGCCGTAAAAGCAGAAAAACGTCCCTAGCTAAAAATATATACATATATTGTCTAAATTAACATATATATATATAGTCACTCCCCCGACAAATTCAATGTATGAGGGTCAAGCAGATCAGTTTCCAGGAAACCGACAGCGACACATGAGATTTGATTAGAGTGGCGATGACTTCGTGCAGGACCATCCACACTTTTTGAAGTGCCGAATACAGAGACCTGGTGCACTAAGTGCCACAGCGTCCCCAAACGACCCTCCGCAGATTTCGAATTCAGAGTTGTCCTTCTCCTAGCCATCCAAGGCTATAGAACCCAGTCTGTCCTGCTATTTTACCCTTAGCTGGAGGGAGAAGAAGAGGATTCGCTCTTTCCCAAGGGTATTAGCACGTAAGTGAATGTAATGGATTCGAGTGGAATTCGAACTCGGCTCTGCGATTCCTCAATCCAAGCCGCTATCCATTACTCCACCGTGCCTCCTCTCATGTACATATATTGTCTAATTTTTATGAAATTTACCATTGCACTTGGAAATTGTTTGTATTAGGTTGGTGCAAAAATAATGACGTAATAATGTCGTTTTTGACGTATTTTTTAACGTCAAAAAACGACATTATTACGTCATTATGTTTGCACCAACCTAATAGTATTATGTAATGTTTACTTACACTGCATCTGTGGAACACTAATGCATACATACAAGCTTAGAATTTTAGATATTGTGTCTATGTTAATAAATTAATATTATTAGGTTTTGGCTTTTTTGTTTTTATTAATAAGGCTGCCATTATTTTTAGCCGTTTTTGCATGTAGATGATGCTATTATATTAGTGTTGTCAACAAGTATGTTACGAATAGTAACTCTCTCTCCACTTTTCTGACCATAGCTCAATTAGATTTAATTTACATATCTATGAAGACATACCGGACACTATTTGCTCAATCACCATAGGAACTCACCCGTAATGAACGTGGGCGGGTCCGTCTGTCCAACTAAACCTCCCCGGAAATATTCTGTACCACCTCAACGTCACTACAACACAACTCAAACATGGATATGACAGTGAGTACGCAGAAACCCTGGCCCGAGAACTTTCCAGTGAAAACAATTCCGCGTAGGTCTGGACTGCATTTTCTTCCCCGTCACCATTCAATCCTACATATACCAGAATACCACATATTCATTTGGGACCTACGAAAAACTCCATGATGTAAAAATTTCTTTATGTACAAATGTTCAATGTCTTTAATTTTTCCCCCCATTTTTCTTATCAAAATACATCAAAATTTCATGAATCATGAAATGAGGTGGGCGGAGATGAACCCAAAAGCGAATTAAAAATATAACAAAATCAAACTAAAACATAACAGATATTAGCAGGACTCGACTACCCATCAAAATCTTAAGTGTGGCCGCTTTATACTGCTGTTCGGCAGAATCAAGAAGTATACTCACTAATGGAGTGGGAAGGAAAAAAAATATTGACAAAATGCGAAAATCAAAGCGCTCAATAAAGTCAAAATAAAAAAGGGGACAAAAACAAACTGGGGAGGTTGGAAATCGCAACACGGATCATAACAAAAGAGAATACTGGGAACAGGGCAGTTACAAAACTTACTCGCATTAAGTCGGTAAACAAATAGTTTCTGTCTAAACCTGGATAGAGTTCACAGGAAAGCGCCTTATTACCTCAAAGGAAACTTAAATATAAAATCAAGGTGAGACCTGTTCACACGAATCAGGCTCGCCACATTTACCCACCTTTCGCTGAAATCTGTCGCCAACAAACGCTTTCTATCAATTCTAATCTTCCTCTTGAGCTGATTCCCAAAGAATCCGACCAGATCCTGACGAGAATATCGTTCGTATCGCAAGATTCTCTGCCTCTGCGACGTCCACACCATCATCCTTGCAACGGGTAGCAACGTGAAATACACCATCCGTTTCACCCCAGAGAACAGGGGCGATATATTCTCGCAGGTGTATGCAAGATCAATGCATACGAGATGTTTGAGATCGATACGAGCCGTCAACTCAGGAACATAGTTCCAGAATCGGCACTTTTGACGAATATAGTAGAAGGTGTGAGAAGCGGTTCCCTCTAAACCAAGGCCGCTCTAATGACAATCGGGCTAATCTGCAGGACAGCTGCCAGATACAGTTGATTGACTCTGTCGAAGGCCTTGGACTGATCTGAATTGATCAACAAAGCTTAATCGTCGCATTCCACGCCTTATATTATCGTGCGTTTCAGATACAGGTTGATCTGAATTGTTGGTCCATTCACAGCACGTCTGCTCAGCTCCCAACATTCTCTGCAACTGGCTGCAATTACTTCGTCAGAGGAAAGTCAGCGAAACTCGACGCCACAGAAACCAGGCTCCTTGGTAAAACGTGCTTCGAAATGCCACCGAAACACCTCGTACAGGTCCGGGTAGCGACCTCCCGAATATATCGATCAAAACCTAGAAGGATCTCGTCCTTGTGCAATTCTGCGCCCATATTCACATAATTAAACATTTTGTCTAATCTATGCCTGACTACTTGATGAACTTAGCGCTTACTGGCCTCACGTTCCAGAGCCTGTCTGGCTAAAACTAACTCTTGGGAATCTCCTTCAGACTTAGCCCAGGACAGACTATTCATGAGAGACTTCACCTTCTTAGATTTATCTAGGGTGAGTCATTTGCTATATTGTGTGGTGAAAGTCCTAATGGTATGCTTAAGGCTCTCTGAACACTTATTACCAATAATCGCCCCCCCCCACTCATACCCGTTGCATTAATGTAGTTAGTTCCTGTACCCCATTAATATTAAGTGCGACGAATTCATCAAGAACTGCCACAACCAATAGATAAAGCGACATGCTCTGTCTGATCTTTGGGAGCATAAACCGCAACGATTCGAAACGAAATTGCTCGCGGCAATTTGGCCACAATCAACCGATCCTCCAATATCGAAATGGACAAGGAAACGTTTAACAAACAAGGAAACACCTCTAGCCAGCTTGTCCCCGTATGCTTAGTAGACGACAAAGTCGCTAGATAACACACGAGGAACAACGTCGCAAACAAAGTATATCATGGACTGCGGCCACATCCACCCCGAAGGACAAGAGATCAGGAATCAGGCAGGCAGCCTTACCCCGACCTCTCAAGTTCCTCGCTCTCCAGCTGGCTAGGTTGATAGACATTATCAGAATTCCTTAATGACAGACTGGACGGAAATCCGTGGGTGACAAAATCCGAGACGGATTGTCGTAGACTGCCAGAGCAAATATCGGACATAATTCGCCCATCCAGGACAATACTGGCAACATCCGTAGGGAACGTTAGTTTAAGGGCTTTATATACTGAAGGATGGAGTAACAGCTGGACCCTCCCTGCACACAGTTTTGACTAGGAAAATTTTTAGGGTGTCCCGCTGACGGAAGTTCACTTAAATAACGACCTCAAGAGCTTCTGCGAGGAGAGGTCCCTCTCGGGAGACTTTCTGTCTTCTAAAAGATCTCCTACTTGGGGTAGATGGCCTTTTCTTTATGAGAGTGGGTGTTGTATATAGGGGAGTGAGATGGTGAATAATTACGGGAGGAAGTGGAGAGACCCCTTGCCTTGTTCATTCTTTTCTCTTTGGTGAAGTAGAAGCGGATTGGGATTTAGCGGTTTCCATCGCCCTCTCAGCCCTGCTTCGGCCACACTTTTTGTCTTGCTGTCCTTTTCTTCCGTTTCCTTACTCTCCTTTTTTTAAAGAGGAGGATCGCGATGGCGGCATATCCTCTTACTAAATTCATCAGTCTAACTGTTGCTGCTGGTGTGGTTGCTACATTTGTGTCTACTGCTTCTGCGACTGTTCCTGCTGCTGCTGCTGCTATTGTTGCCGTTCCTGTTTATGTTGTAGCTGATACTAACATGGTTACTGCTGTTTCAGGAACTAGTTATGCTGTTGCTAAATTTTCCGCTACTGTGGGACATCCTGCTAAGGAGTAGGTATCGCAATATTTTGTCCCCTCCTAAAAACTTGCTCTCATTCACCAAGACCATCGGAGGCCTGGCTAGACTTGTCTTTCTCCACTGCTCTCTTTGATGCTGTTGGGTGATGGGTGGTGGCGCCGATTTCCTGCCGAGGAACGCTATCAACAATTGCCCCGTGGCGCCATAGAACTAGCAGTGGGGTCGACGGCCTTCCACAATAGGATGTTCCGGCCCTGGCATGCCAAAATCTTGTAGATAGCCATGAAGCATTTTCGGGACATTGATACATGTAGGATGACCCCCCTCGGTTGCATTGCCCGTTTTCCTCTTTACCGTTATTACATCGCCGACTCTACCATAGTTCGAAAAGAACGTCGCTAAATGGTCCGCGGATATGTCAAACCGCACACCGTGAAGTGTGGTTTTCATCTTCTATGTGCCCAGACATTCTACAGCTTCACCAATTTTTGGTTGAGAATCCTTTCTGCTAATATCCTGGCTTCTTTCACTGTAGTAATGAAGATGTTCCGCATGGTGTTCGATCTTCTGGCCAACATCTTGGGGGCTACACTGAGGCTCTAGAACGCCTCCGTCATTATCTCCCTGCTGGCGCCAATCAATTTATCTTGTTTTTACATCTGTGGTCAGCAGGTAAATCCTCCTAGATGTGAACCCCTCCAGAACAAAAAGGAATTGTCAGAAGTTTTGTTCCCGAATATATAATATTTTTGCGCCTCATAATAACCTGGGCCCTTCTTCGGTCTATCCGCTGCTCATGCCGATTGAATAGCGGGAGATAGTTGTTCGGGCTGCTGGGTGACGCCTCCATAATATCGGGACTCCCAAAACACCACAGCTCTAAATAAAATATCCAAGGATAAAATCACAATGTTAGAAATACAGACAATAAAACTAACAAAAAACGTCTCAGACAATAGACAAACTGAGTCAAAAATAAGTCACTTACTTTGACACTTCACTAGACAATTCCAAAAAGAAAAAAAATCATGCTGGGAATATAAACCCAAAGAAAATTATTGCGAAATATTTTCACTTCCCTTTTTATAGGCAGATGTCCGCAAATGCATACTGGGGTATTTTCTTAGCCAATAAAATAGGCCGGTTTGCAGTTTGACAAGACTCGGTCCAGATCTGCCGTTTCAGCCGGTTTGGGCTGACTTCTTAAACTCTCTGTCCTCGAGCAGAGTGGAACCCACACGAGGCTATGCTGAAAAGCTGAATCACGTCTGGAGGGGGAAGACAAGTCGAATACCGTGTACGGTGAATTTTTGCCGAAGCCTACAGTGTCTGACTCACCCTCCTCATAAAAGGGCCTTGTGCTACATCCTTCCTTGTGGGGAGGCGAGGCAAATAACCTCTGTCCAGATCTGGCTTCACTAGAAGACAGATACCTGCGTTCGTTTGTCCTACTTTGCTTTTCTGTGTCGACGTCAATTCTTAATTTGTGAAATATTCGCCTTCTTATCTATTAATTTACCTTGCATATATTGTTTGCTTGCTTGCTTGGTATTATTTCATTTTTGCCCCTGTTTCTTTTTATTGCAAACTTTGTTAATTTCGTCTGTTGGACAATTCTGTTATTTTTTTTTTCCATTTCTCCATGGCTAATCGGTCAACACTTAGTAAATCGCTTCCTCTTTTAATTCGAGAAGTATTTTAAAATAAATATTGTGGTCAGACTCATTACCGTCAGCAATTTATACATTGACTATGTTGCTTTGAAAAAAGTCCTCTTTTGTGTTCATATAAGCTTTTATTAAATATATACATTGTGTAATGGCAATCTCAGATAGCGTAACGTAAGTTATGTAAGCGCTAGATATACAAAGGTAGATAGGTAGACAGATATACTGTGAAAGCTGGTTGGTTCGTCATCTCAATATGTGAACAGATACGAACAGTTAGAGATTGAAAAATCAATTATATCTCATTATGTAAGTATTACATACAAAGGAGTGGGTTATTTCTCAAAAGGATCAGCACTTCTTCAACCAAGTGCTTAGGAGTGTAGAGGGTAACTTGGAAAGTTAATTACTCATAAAGGGGAAAGTCAGATGCGGTGATTAGATGAATATTGTAGAACGGACGGGATATTTAGCTGAAACAGCAATAACGAGTGTTTTGTTATCCTAATATATGCAAAAAGGAGAAACAACATATAACAATGAGAATAAAGAAGTATTTGTCAATTGTTTGGTTTGGTTTGTTTTACAGTTTGTCAAGGACAATAAGTTATTTAATACAGACAAGATTTTTATTGCTGGCAATATTTTTTTCAAAAATGTATTGTTGGTAATATTGTTTTATTCAAAAGTGTATTCCTGGTAATTTTCTTTTTTTAAAAAAAAATGTATGGCTACTTTAAAAAATTTATGGCTGGTAATTTTTTTTTTCAAAAATGTATTGCTGGTAATATTTCTTTTACAAAATATATGGCTGGTAATATATTTTCAAAAAATTATGGCTGGTAATATTTTTTTCAAAAAATGTATTGCTGGTAATATTTTTTTCAAAAATCTATGGCTGGTAGTATTTTTAAAAAATATATTGATGGTAAGATTTGTCTTTTTTTTTGAAAAATGTAGGGATATTTTCAAAAATTTATGGCTATATTTTTGACAAATGTATGGCTATTTTCAAAAATTTATGGCTGGTAATTTTTTTTTTCAAAAATGTATTGCTGGTAAATTTTTTTTTTACAAAATATATGGCTGGTAATATATTTTCAAAAAATTATGGCTGGTAATATTTTTTTCAAAAATATATTGTGGTAATATTTTTTTTCAAAAATCTATGGCTGGTAATATTTTTTTTCAAAAATGTATTGATGGTAATATTTTGTTTTTCAAATATGTATTGCTTAGTTATAGATATTTTTAAAAATGTATTGCTGGTAAAATATTATGCGAAAAGTTTTGCTTGTACTAAAACCGATTTTTATATATTCACTGGGTTTTGACCACTTGTTTTTTTTTTGTTGGCGCGGGGTAAATATTACCCCATAGTTGGGACCTTGACAGGGTCTACTACTGCGGGTCAGGGTGGACCTGCAATTAAAAGGTCGTTCCACACTCCTCAAAACCTGATCAAATGCCTTCCTGTCGGATATTGAGGACAGACGCGGATGTAGTTTATCGTCTTACTCAGGATGCGGATGTAGTTTGTCGTCATAACCAGGACGGTTTTCAATTAATAATGTATAGGCTTAAGTAAAAAGATATGATATATTAAGCTCTGCATTTTATCGAGCACTTTTTAATAAAATAAATGCCAAAGTAAGTAACCCTTACAACAATGCCTGAAGAATTACAATCATAGTATTGAAACATGAAAGTTTTTGTGTAGCATTTTCAAGATGTTTTTTTTTTATTATAATATCTTGTAATAAAAATATAATAACAATATATTGCTCAACTTGAGCACAATTTTAAAAGTAAATGTAACAAACACTGGATTATTACTCCATCTTTTCTTTCCCTATATATATATATATATATATATATATATATAGAGAGAGAGAGAGATATTGATATTGATATATATATATATAATTATTTATTTAAAAATATGATTCCAACACGCTACATAAGAGTTCTCTTGTTTCAAAACTCGAGCCGAAAACTTCAATATAATTATTGGAATTAAATTGAATTAAAGTACTAAGCTCTGTTCCATCTTCAATATATATATATATATATATATATATATATATATATATATATATATATGAGAATTTCTCCGATTTAACCAGTAGAGAAGACAATAATGAATAAAAATGAAATTAAACAAAGTAACTAATAAAAAAATAATAAAACTAATATGAAAATAATGTTTCTCTACATTCCAGTTGCTAGTAACATTCTGTTTTTGTTTTTATTAGTTACTTTGTTCATTTAATTTCATCTTCGTATTTTGCTTTGATAAAGTCCACATTGGACGAAACGCGTCAGCAATTACCAGTTTTCCTATTGTCATTTTTATTCATATATATATATATATATATATATATATATATATATATATATATATATATATTGCACATATAATACTGTGTTCAATGTAATACAACAAATTTATTAAATCTATATTAATAAATATACATATTTACCACCACTTGTAAAACCCCGCGGAGTTTCATACAAAACGCAATATTCAAGTGCTTAGTATAGACTGGCCATTATGTAATTCACATTTTTTAAAATATCGTATCGTAGTGTTGGCGTAGATATTTATTGTACTGGGATTACAGTTTTCACAAACGCGCACACACACACACACCCACACACACACACATATATATATATATATATATATATATATGATCTTATTCTGTAAAAGTATGCAAGAAGAAAAATGTTTTTATTTTCAAAAGATAATTTGTGCTCTTCTATTTAATTAGTTGCCACAAAATAAAAATGAGATGAGGAAAAAGACAGCATATTGCCGGGTCAAGATTTAGACTGTGAGAGCTATTTTCCACTCTAGTAGCACGCTTAAATTAATGTAATCGAGACACGAAGAAATGAAGTCGGTGGAAAGTACATAACATTCACGAATCTCGGGATATATCATAGGAAATCTGTTGTAGTAAAGAAAAGACTGTGAACTGATCGTAGCAACTCCTATAGATTTCTTGTTTCTCGGCCGCAACACTTGTAGCCAAATCGCAGTTCACACGATAGTCCAGCGTAACAGTCCAAAACACAACGTAGAAACGACAAAATGGGGTCACACATCCAACCTTCACTTCTCACCAACAACGACGCGTGTTCGTTTCACCAAGCTAAAAAAAAAATCATCTTTTATAAGCGGAAAACAACGACTTCTGTTCACCGAGAGCAGCCCTAATCTATTAAAGCGGTACGAGTTATTCCATTGATGCGCACCTTAATCACAAGGAGCGCCTCTTTCATGCTTGGTGCGGGGAAGAGACCGGCGCTGACGTCGCGTCTCGCCACTCCATTTCCCGGACACTTAGAGGCAATATGACCTACTTTATGACATTGGAAGCATCGTAGATCGAGACGTGCCTTTCGCGCCGACTCGCTGCGCAATTCTTCGCGTTGATAGCGGCAAAATGATTTGGCCCAGAGCACCGATAGCAGGTGGCAACGCCATGGCGACGGACGGCTGGGGTCGGACCTTTTTTGACTTCAATTGGCTGAACGACTACAGCCACTGGTTCATCAGCCTCTTTTTCGTCGATCATGATAGCACGGGCTCTAGTCAACAATTGATTGAGCGTCAGGTCTTCCATTCTGGATGATGTGTGGAGTATCTGCTTAACATGACTAGGCAATCCAGACACGAAGGCACAGGTCATCCATTCTTCAGGAAGCGGTGCGATTGGAACGGCGAGCTTCTTTAATTCCGCCAAATATACGTCTACTGTCTCGCCAGGACGCAGACGCCGCACTTGGAATTGGTCGTAGGCCAGGAACCGGTCAGTTCCAAACGCGGTTAGTAGAGCGTGCTTTATTTGCTCAATGTCACTTTTCTGTTCTTTCTCAGCTGCCTATACACAGCAAGGGCGCCGCCTTTCAAGCGCAGTGGAAGAATCCGATCAATCTTCGATATCTCGCATAATTCGCAGACCAGTTCCACCTTTTCGATCCATTCAACCACAGACAGTCCACTCGTATCACCACTGAATTCGGGGATCAGTTTTATGTCGAACGGTCTTTCCGCCATCTTGCTAGAGACAAAGTAAATGCCGAAATAGCTTCTAGTCATTGATGTAGATTTTTGCTCACTACTTTTTGGTAATTTTTCTTCGGCAGATCGCACACAAAACACGAACTTTTTTTCGGGGTAACTGATTATCTCTTTCACTACAAAATCCCCACCAAATATGGCGGGAATATTCAATACATGGACGAATTATGAGATTTACGAAGGATGGAATCTGACGCGACAGCTATTCTGGAAAGACACTATTTACCAACATAATACACGCGCAGATACACACATAAACACGTAACTCAATTAAATATAACGTTTAGTGTAATCATAATAATAATATTAATAATAATAATAATAATAATAATATATATATATATATATATATATATATATATATATTGAGACACGTTTTCTTAATTGATAACCTTTCTTTCGGCTATTTTTTTGCATACCCGTGGAAATCTTTGTATTTTCGTCTAAGTTATGGAAAAAAAATACAAGGAGTGGGTCATTTTCATGAACTTTGACCCAAATATACCGAAACATCCTAGTAGTTAAAGATCGCCCGAGAAGTCAAATTTGTTGTGCTGAAATATGATGGTAATTGTGTAGCGATGTTTTTTTTTTTTTTTAATATATATATATATATATATATATATATATATATATATATATATTGTGTATATTTAGGCAGCAATTTTTCATTGATGCATGTTTCATTAAGTAATATACACAAGATGTGTCTGTTTATTTTAAGTAAGTTTCTTTCATGTAGTCTGATAAGCTTAATAACATTATCATTGAAAGACGAAAGGAAATCACCATATTGATACATGTTTAAATCCGATCTAAGCTTTCGCACGAAACAATAATGATAGTCTGTTTTCGTTGCATGAAAAATTTCAAAGCAACGATGAACACGTGTATACGAGACGCGGAAGCGAAGATCGCATTGCAGCTCGTGACGTCACACATGACCACGCGAAAATGAAAACTAGAATTATTAAGTATGGGAAGCCATTGGTATAAACCAATGGCTTAAGTTATCAATTATAGGCATTTAAGAATGTTTGTGGAGATTTCGTAGTTTATTTTGTTCTGGTTAGGTTTATGTATGTAGCTTCAAGAATTTTAGTTTGTTTATTGTTTTCATGTTTAGTATCTATATATATATATATATAAATATAAATATATATATATATATATATATATATATATATATATATATATATATATATATATATATTATTGTATATTTGAGCAGTAATCCCTGTTTTCTACAAGAGTGTTGCTGTGGTTATATTTTTAATATAATTTTTCATGTTATCTTATATATTTGTTTTCTTTTCAGTACATAAATTATATACAAATTGCCCGAATGTTTTATGTTTCCAAGTGCTTTCGGCTATATATTCAGTCATTACCAAGGATGAATATTATTTTACTTTTAACTGAATATATGGATTGCTTTATCTATGTATTTAGAGTTATAGGAATGTTTTATTTTCCAAACGCGGATATAGTTGATATTACTGAATGTTGGCATTTTTGTAATTAATAAACTTCCATTATTGTTACCCTTTTATTTACATATGGCTATTATATTTCCATTATCAACCAGTATATTACGGGTACAGTTTGGTTGGTCTCCATGCGTATTTAAATTAGACTTAATTGAGCTATGGTCAGAGAGATGTAGTGTTAGCCTTCTTGTTAAACCTGTTGTAGTATGTCCAATATAATTATTTACGAATTTGGATTGTTCACGAACATATTTCCTTAAGGGACAGGTAAATTCTTAAAAAGTATTGATTGAATGTAATGTGAATTAATACTTTTGACACTGGGGTTAACGGTTTTAAATTTCTTTTTATAATAATTTAGTTTAAATATCCTTTTTTTTCTAGAGCAGTTGTGTATTTTTTTTATAATGTTTCTAAGGGAATATTTCTAGTGCTTATAGCTACTACGCATCTGATACTTTTAGAACATATATATATATATATATATATATATATATATATATATATATATAGAGAGAGAGAGAGAGAGGGTGGGAGAGAGACTAAGACATTGTTCTATATATATCTGTGACTGTATTTGTTTATGCGTAAACGTATCTAAACAAGGAGAGATGCGTTCAGCATTCCAAGCCTAACCCACACTTTCTCATAGGAGTGTACACAGCAATGTGGAAAGTTAATTACCCATAATTAGAAAAGTCAATAATAAGAATTGGCTGGAGGATTGTAAAGGGGACCAATGCCTGGAACAACGATAACTCATTGTTTGTACTCTGGCAACTTCAAAGAAGAGAAGCACAAAGTTTATGATTTCCTGTAGACTTACACAGAAATCATTTCGGGAATAAGGAAAGGATTGCGATTTTGTTCATGTATATATATATATATATATATATATATATATATATATATATATATATAATTAAACCTAAAGAGCCAGATAAACCTACCAAGTGTTGACCTAAAACAGTATACCCTGACGATCCGCGTAGGTCAAACCTTGGTCGTTTTATCTGGCTCTTTAGGTTTAATTGGGTTTGCTCTACTTAGCGTATTGAGCACTTAACTTAGTTATTTTACTTACTCGTATGTTTTTTTTCTTTGGCCTCTGAACTTAGATGCTAGACGATTGTCTTCGGCTGACGTACATGTTCTCCGTTTTTCCTTTTTTATATCTTTTTTTCATTTGGGTGTTGGTCTGTTTATTTACATATCAAAGTACCCATTGTTTTCCGGACGAGTATAATTTCTTATATTTATAAGATTTTTAATATATATATATATATATATATATATATATATATATATATATATACGAGGGTCATTCAATAAATAATGTGAATTTTTTGGTATAAAGACTTCTAATACAGATAGAAGCTTCCTTTATTATTGTTTTTTTTTTTTGTTTTACTTCTTTTTCACATGAATTTAATTTCTTTTGCAGATTAAAAACAAAACTTTGAGAGTTTTGGCGATTAACAAAGATGGCCGACCAAGAAGCATGCTCCAGGATTGAACAGCGGTCAGTTATCAAGTTTTTGGTTGCTGAAGGGTGAAAACCATTTGAAATTCATAGGAGAATGTCAACTGTGTATGGTGCCACATGTTTCAGCCAAACAAATGTCTACAAGTGGGCTAAATTGTTTAAAGAAGGACGGAGCAGTGTTGAGGATGAAGACAGGCCTGGGAGGCCTACAGAAGTGAGGTCTTCTGAGGTGATCGAATCAGTCAATGACCTCATTCAGTCTGACAGAAGAACTACTGTGAACTGCTGAGGCAGGTCAAGAAAGACATAAAGAACAAACGCAGGGGTCATCAGTCAGGAGTCATCTTGCATTATGACAACGCAAGGCCTCACACAGCAGCCCAAACGGTGCAGACCATCAATGAGCTGGGCTGGGAACTGCTCCCTCATCCCCCCTTACAGCCCAGACCTTGCCCCTTCAGACTTTCACCAATTTGGTCCCTTGAAAGCGTTCACGAGAGCCACAAGTTTAAAAGTGACGATGAAGTCAAAAGTGTTGTGAGTGACTGGCTGAGACATCAGTCCAAAGATTTTTACGCTTAGGGAATACGGAAGCTTGTGCCCAGATGGGAAAAATGTGTGACAGTGTTGGGAGACTACGTTGAAAAAAAAAAAGAAAGTAAGCTTCTATCTGTATTAGAGTCCTTATACCGAAAAAAAAACACCTTATTTATTGAATGACCCTCGTATATATATATATATATATATATATATATATATATATATATATATATATATATATATATATATATATATATATATATATATATATATATATATATATATATATATATGAATAAAAATATATATATATTTATGAATAAAAAAAAAAATATATATATATTTATGAATAAAAATTACAATAGGAAAACTGGTAGTTTTCCTATTGTCATTTTATTCATAAATATTGTCTTCTCTACTGGTTAAATCAGAGAAATTTTCATATATATTACAATGAATCCTTCATACAAAATCGAAATTAGTAAAGTTTCTTCTGTATTTAAGAAAAAAAACTTATACATTGGTAGGTTAATGCATCTTGAAAATTTTGTTAGCTATTTTATATATCATTAAGTTTTACTTTTTGAATAATTCATTGTAATATAAATTGAACTGCACCACATATTTGATTTAAAAGAACTGATCCGATATGCAATTTTCGGGATAACAACTGAGACATTACTCTACTTATTGAACTATTTAGTTCATGCCACATTGACTGATAAACTCCTACAACAATAAAATTCTCAAATTGCCATAATAGGAAAAAACGCACTCGCTTAACTTTTCAACTAACTTCAACCTTAGAGTTGTGACTGCACCCTCCAAAAGTTTGTCTCCGTTATCAATAACACATTTTAAAAAAAAATATTTCGGACCGCATTAAATTTTTTCGTCTCGGATGCTAGCTGAATTTTACGAAAAAACAAAATAATTTCCATACCTGAAGATGACTTAATGTACAGTCGAAAGTAATTGCGTATTTAAGAAATACCTCATACAGTTTATAATTTTAAAATACAAGTATCATAACATCCATCAAGTGATTAGTAGCTTAATGCATTTTTCAAAAATTTTATTAGCAATTTCGCCATTTTATATCATTAACTTTATCAATTTAATTTCTGTATGAATGATTGATTTTAATATAAATAGAACTGCACCACATATTTGATATATATATATATATATATATATATATATATATATATATATCTGTGTATATATATATCTATATATATCTGTGCGTATATATATATATATATATATGTGTATATATATATATATATATATATATATATATATATATGCGTAGTTATCGACTACACACAAACATACTTATTAATTTATTAATCCTGTCACAAGACTACATCAGCATAATTGGTTTTATTACTATATATGCGATGCTAGTTTACTCAGAATGCTTCAGTGTTCAGGTGCCTACTGCTAATTAGTTTCCTTGCAATTGAGTCTCATTATAATACAGAATGCGATGAGTAAATTGTCGGCATTTTATAATTTTAATTT
This sequence comes from Acanthosepion pharaonis, assembly GCA_903632075.3. Taxonomy (NCBI): domain Eukaryota; kingdom Metazoa; phylum Mollusca; class Cephalopoda; order Sepiida; family Sepiidae; genus Acanthosepion; species Acanthosepion pharaonis. Next base: position 4,252,760 of record CAHIKZ030001868.1, read on the forward strand.
CGCGCATGCGTGTTGATTGTTTTTGATTTTATCGCCTGAACAGTATAGTAAGGTCTGAAATTTGCGAACGGAATTCTGTACTGCTTGGCATTCGCGCTGGAATCACCAATACAAACATTCCAGAATGTTTGCTGTTTCAATCGGTGGAGAGTGCAGAAAATTTAGATGAGTCGAATGTTGATTACGATGCTGTTTGGAGTGATGGCAACGTTATGCTTCCATTCATCTTCCCACAGGGCTTCAGACTCACCATGGAGGCCTACATCGTGCATGGAGGAGGTTTTGTTGTCCTGGTTTAAGAGGGTGGCGACTGACAGTCCGTATGTCTGGCAACAGGACTCTGCACCGTGTCACAGAAGCAGGAGAAGACAGTCAATTCATAACACATTGGGTACGTCAGAGCGGAGTTTCCGGTATGTCGGTCCAAAGTGCAGTTGAAAATGAAATCGTACTGAGGTACCTTGTTACTCCAGGGCATAAATTTAGAAGGTTAGATACGGCGATGATCATTTTTGCATTAGTTGGAAAATCATCCATGAATAAGATTTTGTTTTAATATCCTAAAAAAATATATATATATATATATATATATATATATATATATATATATATATATATATATATATATAAGAACTTAATTTTAATCCTTCATGAACTTCCAATCCTTAGCTATTATTAATTAATTATGAACACGTAATTTTCGTTTATGATCGCTTTCATCACGATATTTCTGTTCAGCTTCTTGAGTAGTTGTACATTCTTATTGTTGAAAGTAGAGTATAGTCGTGTTATAAAAACATCAGAGAATTCCAGTAAGATATCTTTCATCATTTCAAAGATAAAACACTTCAAATCATTATCTAAGAACAGGATAATTTTCCAGTTACACGATTTTGACAATTTTGCTGTTACACCCGGTAAATATATATATATATATATTTAACAAAACCAACATTTTTGGTGATTGGATTTTCAGAAACTTTTTTTATTCTATTTTATGGTGATAATTAGGAAAGACACATTTTCTTCTAAACTGTATCAAATCATAGATTTGAACGAAGCAATCGTTGATAAAAAAATATTTTCTAAAGTTCAGTTGAATTTTAAATAACTTCCTGTTTCTTATAAGAAGCACTTTTTATTTTTTAGTACCATTTCCTGAAATCGTGCGTCATTATGTGAAAGCTGGTGAAAGGAAGGCCAGTTAATTAATTAAGTAGTAGGAAAAAAATGAATTTCATTGTGAGACATCGTCAAAACTTTATTTATATTACTTTAAATCGTGCACTGACAGAAATTCGTTTCTAGAATGTGTCTTGGCAGAATGTTTTGGTTATGCGTCTAAAAAATGAGTAAATATTTTATATTCTCCAATTTTTGAATGCATTCTTCGAAATCAACGGAATGATAGAAAATCAAGTTTGGAAATTATGAATTTCTCTACTGCATTTTATTCCAACTTCGAGATTAATACTGGGTGATCTTTCCGTTACCATTTTAGGCAATTTATTTCATTTATGCCTGCTCACGAACTATTAACAATATGGGTGTTTTTAGATCCGACCATATCCATGATGGGCTTGAAAATGGTTATATCTATTTGGATGTTCTTTAGATAAATAAGATATTTCAACGAAGCTATATGACGTAGTCTAGGATCTAACACCTAAATATTTTCAGTTTATTTGATGAATGGTTATAAAGCATTCTTAAATAAGGAAATATTCAGTCACTGTAAAATATATACTTATTGCAAAGCAAAACCATCACATTTGCCTTGATAAATTCCGTTGAAATTCATATACCGAAAGTAAACCTTGGGCCGGACAGAACCTAACAAAAGGCTTTCCTTGTATAAACTCACAAAAATATTCGCCAAAACAGGACCCAAAGGGGAACCCCTCGCTACACCATCGATCTGACGATATTGTCGAAACTAAAGTCGACAAACATGGTGGCAAATTCCATGGTGGCGTATTTCATGTAGTTCACGTGAGTGTTATTTTGGAGAGAACGTTCGTGTTGTTTTTCAAACTAAGTCCGTATTTTCATCTATGTGCAAAGATGATCTACCCCCCTCCCACCATATTAATTCTGTTATTTACCATTTCAAATGTAGTTGTGGATTCGACTACATAGGTAGAACGACACAGCGTTTGGACGTTAGAAGTAAACAACATGTACCTGCTATAATACTGAATAAAAAATTTTCGTTGGGCGATACCATTCGTAACATGTATGGGTCTTCGATTGCGGATCACTTTATAAAGAATCCCACTTGTGCGATGGATTTCAGGCGACCTGCTCTTTGTAAACAAAGAGACTGCTTGCTTGGACTTGCTGTGCTGTGCCTCTAGCATCTTTGTTAGTATAACTTTTATAATTATTTTTTTCTTCCCCTGTCCATTCATTCCCGTCATCTATGGCAGACTTTCTTTTATTTTTCTCTTCATAATTTTTGTTCCCCGTTAACAGTTCTGATGAGAGGGGACGAAACCAGTCGACTGGTGTGTGTTTTGTTTTTATTTTAAATCTATCATGACCTATAATATAACATTTCTTGCTTTTTTATGCCATAATATATATATATATATATATATATATATATAATAAAAAGGCTTAAATATTGGAATAAATTCCATGGTTAGTGTTTAAGCCTTTTAATTTATTCCATTGTCCTAGAATCGATTCTTCCTCTTGGAATTTTTATTCTAAAAATAAATACGATGGAATAAATTATGTGACCTAATATCATATATATATATATATATATATATATATATATATTATTTATTTATTTATATTTATTATTTTGCTATATTTAAGCTCAAGTAATTAACGATGCGATACGATTGGAGAATTTCTCTGCATATTTTATTGTCATAGAACTCACCATGCGCTTAGTCAACCATTAAAAGAATTATTATGATTCATCAGAATTTTCAAATAGGAGAACCGTGAAATTTTCTCGGTTGTTTAGTTATTTTTCTATGTGAACACTTGGGATATGTAAAAACGAATTGTTTCTGGTGCAGAGGTTTAATATCGAACTCATTAACTAGTAGAATGCATTAACTAGACTCTCCTAGTATTTATTTTCTCTTATTTTTACCTCTTAGATACTTATCTCTTCAGAGCGTTGGCAACCATGGCTCTTCCAAAGATCCTTTTACTTGTAGCTTTTTTTAAGCAATTCACTCCAGGAGTTACAAAGGTTTGAGAACAAGAATAAAGAGGCGTGTTTGAGGAAGGGATACAAAGAAGAACGGAGAACAAGATCAAGATATCAAAAGATGTAGATTGACATTACACTTGAATAATTGAAGATTATAATTATCAATGAAGCAAGCAAGAGACAGGGAGGTCCACAGGCGGGAAGTTCGAGAGAAGAAGCTGCTTGAGTAGAAGAGACGGTTACATTTAACCGTTTGGAAAGTGAAAAGGTGGGACTAGTACCTCGCTTAAATTCATGCAATCTGAGAACCAGCGAAAGTAGTTCGTCGGAACCCTTGACGTGAAAATACTTGTAGAAGAGACAGAAAGAAGCCACAGCACGTCTGTGGGAAAACGACTGTAGACGAGATGCCAGATCAGAACCTATCGCATTGCATATTCTTCTCTGGATTTTGTCGATTTAAGAAGAACATCGGGAGATCCAGACCATATATGACAGCAATATTCCATGCAAAGGCAGATGGTTGATTTATAGATTTGAAGGATGGACTCAGACGAGAAAATATTTCTGGCGCGACACAGAGAACCAACTTTCCTTGCGGTAGATGAAGCTATAGATTCAATGTATTTGTTTCACGTCATGTCAGCGTAACGAGGCACTCTCGAGAAGTTGGGCATCGGCCATAAATAACTTGTCATTTTGCTATCTCTTTCAAACCCTGCTTCGCCATCTATTCACTCAAACTTTCCAGATTGCTTATGCGTTGCTTTTGTCTGTCTCTCTTGTCTTCAAACTGTCCGGTGAGTATCGAATTCTCCAAGTCGTCTTTCCTTTTTATTTCCCTCAGAAATTCTAACTGCCTTCAGATGTTAATTATACATTTCATTTTTGTTGGCATCCTTTTGTATAACCATATTTTTAATACGCTTCTTAGATATTTGTATGTTTTCGGTGTCTCTAATTTGTAAATTGCGCGTTAGGCTCTTCTTTTTACTAACGATTATTGATTCCGTCTTCTTACAATTGATATTTGGTGCTTCCTGTTCGCTTCTCCCTGCAGGAGAGGAGAGGAGGTCATGTAGTCCCCGTTCTGTGTCATCAGCTTGACTTGTGATATTAAGACTGTGGACGCCACTAGGTGGAAATGATCTGGTGAAAAGATTCATCATTGTCTTACATGCTTTTTTAGTTTTTGCTTATTGACTGAAAGCATTTTCCGAACTGTGTGCATGCAGTTTGTTTCTTGTATAGATCCTAGATTATTCCAATATCTTTGCCATGCATGTCAATGTTACCTAGCAGTTCCACCCTTTCATTGGGATGTACTTTATCAAACTATTTTTCATAAAATGACGGTATACATCCTTTTAGATTTTTATTGATCTTTCTGTTATCATTCTCAGCATAAATATCTCATTCCTTGTTACAGTATCTTAAACGTTTGAGCCGAATAACTTTAACAACATATTGCAAGGGAAATCATAAATCTGAATGCTTATTTGTCTATATCTCTGAGATGAGGTATTATGGTTACTTGCATTATTTATGCTATTCAGACTGTTATCCTGATCTTCATTGTCATCATTCACAACGTTTCGACCGTTGTAATCTCCGGCCTTCTTCAGGTGCTTGGAATGTGTCATGTTCACAAGGACACATGGCACAAGCATCTCTGTCATGTTTTTCCCCTCGTCAACGGATTACATCATTATCTATAAGGTGTGTTATGACGTAACTGACATTTCTTTCTTTCTCTATTCTTTTCTTTCTTCCTTTCTTTGTTTTTTTGTTGTTGTTTTTCTCGCGTTTTTTACTCTTCGTTAGTCACATGGGTATTTTGTTATCCCTGTTTTTTTTTAAGTACACCCCTGTGCAAATTAATTGACACCAAACGAATAATTCCGTTATTATTTGCTTTTTTTTCGTATTTTCCAATGAAACATGACCCAGTGCATATGTTAGTACTTCGTATGTCCATTCCACGAAGTTGTTCCTTGCAGATTGACTCCAGATTATCGAGTGGGTTTAAATCAGAAGAGAACTTTGATTTGCTTGCCATTCTGTTGGAGCAGAGTTACAATTTTCGTACGATTCATTGGATCAACGTCAATCGCACACAATGGCCGTAGGACAACTAATCGCCAGTCGAGACAATAGTGTCTGGGCGTGATGAAATTCTGATGCAATCACGGATGACACAATATTTTTAAAGGGCGAGAAAATTTCATTATACACCCGGAAATACATTCGTATTACTGCACGCCACTGGAAATGATATAATATTAGGAAAAAAATAGAGATCCATTACACCCTGTCACTCTAGTATTTTGAAAAAAAAAAGGAAACTAAAGCGCTTGTTTCAATTAATTTGCAAAAACGTCTAATCTTTAGAATCTTTAGCTAATATCCACTCAGCATAGATGCAGTATGAATCAGATATCAGTTCAGTGGGTTTTGAAAAAAGAAAAATAAGCGTCAGCAGGCGTCTATAAAAGGAATTGGTTAACCATTCTATCGCACAAGCGAGCTCGGGAAAAAGGTAAGCGTCCATTATCTATGTTGTTTTATATTTCGTTTTGCTTATTCAATCGATTTATGGTCATTTCTCTATAGTCTATTCTCTCTGACGTTATATCTCTCACTCTCTCGCTATTATCGTTATCTCCCTATATATTAATCCAACACGGGCTCTGTCTATATTTCTGAGATGAGGTATTATGTACACTATTTACATTATCCGGACTATTGTTCTCATCTTTGTCGCCATATTTATTACAACGTTTCAGCCCTTCAGTATCTGTCTATATTTCTGAGATGAGGTATTATGTACACTATTTACATTATCCGGACTATTGTTCTCATCTTTGTCGCCATATTTATTACAACGTTTCAGCTCTTCAGTATCTGTCTATATTTCTGAGATGAGGTATTATGTACATTATTTACATTATTCGGGCTATTATTCTCATCTTTGTTGACATATTTATTACAACGTTTCGGCCCTTCAGTATTTTTCCATATTTCTATATTTTTATCACAACGTTTCGGTCGTTGTACGCTCTGGCCTTCTTCAGGTGTTTGGAATGTCGAACTGAAACCTTTATTTCGCTCGCTGGGGTAGACTGTTCTAGTTCCACGTGTCACGTGTAATAGATGTCAGTTATCAGTTATCTCCTATGATCAGGAAGATGTCCAGTGTTTACTGGACCATGTGAACTCAATAAGACCTTCGATACATTGTACGATGGAGAAAGAGAGTAACAACACACTCGTATTCATGGATGTTCTAATATATCGAACAGAGCATGGGTTCCAGTCATCCGTATACCGCAAACCGACATTCACCGGACAGTATCTCAGTTTTAACTCCCACCATCCATGCAGCTTAAAGAAAGGGGTCGTCCGCTACTTACAACACCGAGCAAAAGTTATATGTGGCGATGCTGTGACATTAGATACAGTATTGGTCAGTATAATCCGTACTCTACAACGTAGCAAATACCGTGGGTATATGGCAACAGCCCCAATAAAATGAGATAGGCGTGTACAACACTTCGAAGACAGTCTGCCTGCCTCACGTGAAGGGGTTATCGGAGAAAATTCAAAGGATCTGCGGTCCATATAACATCAGGAAAAACTTCGCAGATACTTCTCTCGAGTAAGAAGTCCAATAGAGGAAAAAATGACTGTGTGTACGGCTGCGCAAAGAAATATAAAGGGGAGACAGGCCATCCCCTTAGGATAAGTCCTCAAGAACACCAAAAAGCTCTAACACAAGTGGAAGTAGAAAAATCAGGCGTGGCTGACAAAATATGGAGAGAAAAGGGAGATCAGCGCCTTCTGTGGCATCAGGTTGAAATCATAGACAAAGAATATCCTTGGAAAATTCGTAAACATAAGGAATCAGCATATATGCTAGACCACAAAAATGTCCTGAGCCGATAAAGCATAGAAATGAATACAATATAGAAACCTGTAATACGGAGTGCCAGAGAAAAGTAATAATAACAAAGAAAATTGCAATATGAGCTCTGGGGAAAAAAACATGCAATGATAACAGCAAAAATTGCAATATGAGAAGAAGGCTGGAGCGTACAACGGCCGAAATGTTGTGATAAATGTGGCAACAAAGATGAAGACAATAGTCCGAATAATCTAAATAGTGTCCAGCACGGGCCTTTTCATTTTTTTAATATGCACCCATGCATAAATATGGAAACCCATACAATGTAAAATGGCTTGCAACATATTCAATATTTTTCAAGGTAAAACAAATTTCATCGTACACACCGAAAATAGATTCCTGTAACTGAACACCACTACAAATAGCCTACTCCGAGGAAAAAATGGAAATCGATTACAGCCTGTCACTCCCGGGTTTAAAACTGACCCTATAGTGAAGGAAAGGAAACTAAAGCGGTTCTTTCATTTCATTTACACAAGGGTTCATTTGTAATTCCTAGTTGGAAACTTGTTACGTTTGCATCTCTCTGACTCAGTGAAGGAGTGTAGCACGTGGTGTGGGTTGCTGAAAAAAAAATAGCAACTGATATATCTTTTCCATCTTTCCATGGGACCAAAACGGAATGGTCGATTATCTAGGTATTGAGGTATTGCCAGCGCATAACGTACGTATCTCCTAATTAATAGAAGAACAAGCAGAATTAAATAATATATATTCAACACACCTAGGGTTAAAAAATAAGTCATGTGCCCAAATTATTGCAGGTGTATTAATCATACAGACTCAGACGTACGTATCTCCTAATTAATAGAAGAACAAGCAGAATTAAATAATATATATTCAACACACCTATGGTTAAAAAATAAGTCATGTGCCCAAATTATTGCAGGTGTATAAATCATACAGACTCAGACGTACGTATCTCCTAATTAATAGAACAAGCAGAATTAAATAATATATATTCAACACACCTAGGGTTAAAAATAAGTCATGTGCCCAAATTATTGCAGGTGTATTAATCATACAGACTCAGACGTACGTATCTGCTAATTAATAGAAGAACAAGCAGAATTAAATAATATATATTCAACACACCTAGGGTTAAAAATAAGTCATGTGCCCAAATTATTGCAGGTGTATTAATCATACAGACTCAGACGTACGTATCTCCTAATTAATAGAAGAACAAGCAGAATTAAATAATATATATTCAACACACCTAGGGTTAAAAAATAAGTCATGTGCCCAAATTATTGCAGGTGTATAAATCATACAGACTCAGACGTACGTATCTCCTAATTAATAGAACAAGCAGAATTAAATAATATATATTCAACACACCTAGGGTTAAAAATAAGTCATGTGCCCAAATTATTGCAGGTGTATTAATCATACAGACTCAGACGTACGTATCTCCTAATTAATAGAAGAACAAGCAGAATTAAATAATATATATTCAACACACCTAGGGTTAAAAAATAAGTCATGTGCCCAAATTATTGCAGGTGTATAAATCATACAGACTCAGACGTACGTATCTCCTAATTAATAGAACAAGCAGAATTAAATAATATATATTCAACACACCTAGGGTTAAAAATAAGTCATGTGCCCAAATTATTGCAGGTGTATTAATCATACAGACTCTATTCCAAGTAATTGGAATAAGCAACTTTAGTACATTGTCTGTCGGCTAGACTATTTATTTCACTCCATTTTAATGTTTCTAAGTGCGAGTATCATGATCAAATTTAACCAGAGTTTTCCAACAGAAAAACATTTGTAAGAACACGTAAAACATTCAACAGAGATAATTTAAGTAAAACTAAACTTCGGCCAATAAAACTGTCAGAGGAACGGTATATTTAATCTCTCATACACACACACACACACACACACACACACACACACACACACATATATATATATATATATATATATATATATTTTATTCGAAAATTATAACATAAATATGTTAGAAAATCACTACAAAAATAGTAGTATTATCAAGTGATGGTGTTGAATGTAGAATAAACATTTTACATTCTTTATTCTACACCATCACTTGATAAGACACCAGAGGTGTTGAAAACAAAATAGCTATTTTTCTAGAGATTTTATAATATATTTATGTTATAATTTTCGAATAAATACTTATATTTGCTCTACTCTGTATTGAACACTCTCTTAAGAAGAGTATTTGTTGGTTATTGGAATTTATTCCTTATACACCAATCCTATACTTGATATATATATATATATATATATATATATATATAAGTAATCATTGAAGTCAACATTCAGAGGCGACAGGCTGTTTCATGCTGGATGCAATCGTCAGGCCGCGAATGATGGATTTTTCCTCGGCTATTTATATATATGGGTCAATGGTGCATTGTGGGTAATTTATTCTGGCGATAATTTTTTAGGGGAGTGTATATTTATTTAGTTGTTTGGATTAATTTATTTTATTTGTTTTTCATTAGGTCGCTTATTTAATAGTTTGTTTTGGTCTGGGAAGATAATTAAAGCTATTTATTCGTCCAATGTTTAGATTGCTTGCCGTAGTTTATTCTATTATTTTGGCGGGTGGACAGTTTTTAATTTATTTATAATTGCTTTTGCTTATTTATACTTATTAGTTATAACGGTTATTTAAGCTGCGCGAATATATATATATATATATATATATATATATATATATATATATATATATATATATAGGTTTACAGGATATACATGACATAAGATCACTAAAATGTTGCTATTTTGTTTCAACACTGCTGGCCGAAACAAATTTGCAACATTTTTAGTCCTCTTATAACATGAATATTTTATAAATTTGAATAAATACTATTAGCTCTACTAGGTATTGACCATTTTCTTAGAATAGTGCTTTTTGGTTACTGGAATTTATTCCATGGATACCAACCCTGTACTTGTGTGTTTGTATATATATATATATATATATATATATATATATATACACGTTTCATTAAATAATATAGACAAGTGTTGTGTATTTATTTCATGTAAATTTTTTTCTTAACGTCTGATAAGTTTAATAACATATATATATATATATATATAAAGATGAATATTTTATATTTATATTTACATACGCTCTACCTCTGATATTAAAAACTTTATCCCATAAATATAGAACACCTTAAACTATATTTCTTCATATATATATATATATATATATATATATATGTTATGGGGCCCACCCTTTTCGGATATAATGGCCATAAAATAGCCACAGTCAGGCAGAGAAGGGGAGTCGTACATGAATCGTACATGAGTCGTACAAGAGTCGTACATGAGTCGTACATGAGTCGAAGGGTAGTCGGATAGAGTGAAGTAACCTCTTGTAGAAGTCAGTTACAAGCACGTAAACTCTAAGGAAGTCCTACTTCGAGACTGTATATATGTATCTGTATTTGCTACTAACCGTTTACTTGGATTTTACTAACAGTATTACCTTTTGTATTTTATGTAAATACATTTAATTTCTTAGCTTAAACACTTGCGTTTGTCATTTATTGGATACCTATTTTTCACGCGGTATCCACAACAACTTGGCGAACGAAGATTCGAAACTAACGCGGAAAAGAAAAACTTTTCGTACGCCTAACCAACAACAACTTGGCCACAAAGATTCAAACCCACGCAGAAAAGAAAAAGCACCAACAAACGAAAAATCTTCCCTCGTCGTCCAACTACAAATTAGGGACAGAAAATTTTCGAGGAGTAAAAATACAGAAAATTGAGTTATCATGGAAGATTTTAAAAATATGTTGGTAGAACTAATAAAGCACCAAAATGAGCTACAGTTACAGCTCCAAGAAATATGGCAAAAGCAATTATTACAAACACAAAAGGAAAATCAAGATAGACAAACAGAGCTCCAGGAACTAATATTGAAAGTAGGAGGCAACAAGCAATTAGATATTGAGAAAGAAGCAACATTTTCGCAAGACGCAGTGTGGAATACTGTTGTGTATGATACACCTAATTTACATAAGTGGAGTACCGACCATATAAATATGGGTTGGTACCGGAAGACGACGGAAGATTAAGAGATCGAATCCAGAGACTCTGCCCGACTGCGACTTAGTCAACCCATTCTGCAGGAACAGTCTTCCCAAGAATATACCAAAACTACCTGTAAATATTGTGTACCTTTTTTCATTGTTTCAATACATTTTGTTACGTACATTTGGTGTTGTATTATTATTATTCCATGCTTATTCAAGCTTCAACAATGGCGACGAGGTATAAAGAACTTTACGTTTCGGAAAAAAAAAGAATTAATAATTGATAGCCTTCAATAATTGGGAAAAGTGGAAGAACCCAGGCTGAAAAAAAAAACCTGTTGTGTATGATACACCTAATTTACATAAGTGGAGTACCGACCATATAAATATGGGTTGGTACCGGAAGACGACGGAAGATTAAGAGATCGAATCCAGAGACTCTGCCCGACTGCGACTTAGTCAACCCATTCTGCAGGAACAGTCTTCCCAAGAATATACCAAAACTACCTGTAAATATTGTGTACCTTTTTTCATTGTTTCAATACATTTTGTTACGTACATTTGGTGTTGTATTATTATTATTCCATGCTTATTCAAGCTTCAACAATGGCGACGAGGTATAAAGAACTTTACGTTTCGGAAAAAAAAAATTAATAATTGATAGCCTTCAATAATTGGGACAAGTGGAAGAACCCAGGCTGAAAAAAAAAACCTGTTGTGTATGATACACCTAATTTACATAAGTGGAGTACCGACCATATAAATATGGGTTGGTACCGGAAGACGACGGAAGATTAAGAGATCGAATCCAGAGACTCTGCCCGACTGCGACTTAGTCAACCCATTCTGCAGGAACAGTCTTCCCAAGAATATACCAAAACTACCTGTAAATATTGTGTACCTTTTTTCATTGCTTCAATACATTTTGTTACGTACATTTGGTGTTGTATTATTATTATTCCATGCTTATCCAAGCTTCAACAAATACCATAGAGATTTTTAAATATTCTCTAGATGAGGACAAAAATTTTGGAGATTACTTCAGAAGACATGAAGACATCTTTAACATAGACTGTCAAAATTGGACAGAAGCTAAAAAGCTACGTCTATTGCTTAGAAAATTAGGAACTGAAGAATATACAAAGTTCGTGGATTATATCTTGACAAAAAAGACGAACGAATTAAAATTAGACGAAGCAGTGACATGTCTTAAAGAACACTTCAGCCCCAAAACATCACTCTTCCATAGGAGGTGGAAATGCCTTAACCTGGTAAAGGGCTATAATGAGGATTATTCCACGTTTGCCGCAATAGTAAATAAAAATTGTGACGACTTCAAACTAGCGGAATTGACACCGGACAATTAAAAATTTATGTGTCTCATCTTTGTTCAAGGGTTAGTTTCTACAAAAGACAACGAAATGCGTAGAAGAACGCTGGCAAAAGTACAAAATGAACCGGGTCTAACATTACAGCAATTATCAGAAGATTGCCAGAGATATTTAAGCATAAAGAAAGACGCAAAGGATATTGAAGAATCGGCTGTTTCTCATATACGTAAGTTAAACAAAAATCTAAGTTCTTCACCCTCACCGGAAAGAAAACTAAAATTTTACGACAATGAAAAAAGTTTCTCACCCTCCCCGGAAAGAAAAATAAAATAGTATGATAAGAGAAAAACCACAACATACAGGACAAATTATGACGAATATCGAAACAAATATAAGCCCCCTCCAGCAGCATGTTATCGATGTGGAGGATTACATTGAAACAAGGATTGCCGCTTCAGATATAAAAACTGTCATGGATGTGGAAAAAAAAGGCCACAAGGCATCCCAGCGTAGAAATAGAAAAGATACTAATAGAATAAGAGCTACAAGGATGAATAATGATGAAAACAACAATGTAAGAAAATATGTAGAACTGGAAATTTTAAACAAAAAGATTAAATTACAATTGTATTCGGGTTCCGACCTAACGATAATCAACTTACAGACATGGAAAAATCTCAATAGACCTACGATGTTACACACTCAAAAAATTGCCAAATCGGTTACAGAAAAACGAATAAAATTTGAGGGAGAAATAATAGTGAATGTTAAATTTCACGACAAAAAAAAAAAAACTGAATATATACGTCATGAAAGATACTGAAATCTTAGTAGGTATCGACTGGATGCAGAAATTCAACGTTTGGGATCTACCTATCAACTCGTTTTGCAAAAAGTTAGAGGTTGAACCATCAGATACTATAAAATTGAAGGAGAAATTATATAATCAATTTCCTGAGGTATTTTCAAGCGGGTTGGGACGATGCAACAAATTTAAGGCCAAAATAGAATTGAAAGAAAACGTCCAACAAATTTTTAGAAAAAAGCGAAATGTCCCGTTTGCTACGATAGAAAAAATAGATAAAGAATTGGAGAGACTTGAACAAACTGAGATTCTATCAAAAACAGAGTTTAGTGATTGGGCTGCGCCAGTGGTTTACGTTAAAAAGAAGTCAGGAGAAATTCGCGTATGCGCAGATTTTTCGACAGGACTCAACAAGGCAATAAAAGACCACCAGCCAAAGAGATCATTCAAACCTGGAAAACGGGTTTATTTCAAAAATTTTAGAAACAATATGTCGTACTGGGAGCCGGATACAGCAATCAATAGAATCGGAAATCTAATGTATACCATAAAAGGTGAAAAGTTCACACACAGAAGACATATCGACCAGCTACAGAAAAGACAAATTGAGGAACCAAGCTCGTCAACCGCAGAAGATGACGACGCTATGGATACAATCTTTGAAGCGTTTCAGATACAAAGACCGCAGGAAAATACAGTAATAAGGTCAGATAGGAAAAGAAAATTCGTCGAACCACTAATCATCAATCACAAGAGACAAAAATATTAACTCCCCCTAAAAAGGGATCTAAGGAGCGGGGTGTTATGGGGTCCACCCTTTTCGGATATAATGGACTCGTCCTGCTGCCATAAAATAGCCACAGTCAGACAGAGAAGGGGAGTCGTACATGAGTCGTACATGAGTCGTACAAGAGTCGTAGCGTAGTCGGATAGAGTGAAGTAACCTCTTGTAGAAGTCAGTTACAAGCACGTAGACTCTAAGGAAGTCCTACTTCGAGACTGTATATATCTCTGTATTTGCTACTAACCGTGTTCCTGGATTTTACTAACAGCATTACCTTTTGTATTTTGTGTAAATACATTTTATTTCTTAGCTTAAATACTTGCGTTTTTTATTTATTGAATACCTATTTTTCACGCGGGATCCACAACAATATTGATGAATATATATATATATATATATATATATATATATATATATATATATATATATATTTATGAATGAATAAAATGACAATAGGAAAACTGGTAATCAGCAATTACCAGATTTCCTATGTGTCATTTTTATATATATATATATATATATATATATATATATATATATATATATATATATATATTTATATATATATATTATGAAATGGATTAAAAGCGATGATTATATAATATATTTTTCTGTTTATACGTCATTTTAATAGACAAAGTTTATTTAATTAAATGCCCTTATTTTTAAATAAACATTATTAATTACATTTAGTGGCCTGAATTTTCGTAGGAAATATTCATTCTCAGAGAGCTCAATGTAAGAACAGACCAACATAATAATGATGAGTCCAACGACCCTTAAAAATCACTTCGCTTATGATTTATTTCATGAATATACAAGAATATATTCGTCTCTACAGATCAAGGTTTTCTTAATTAAATGGAGTCAATTTATCCAGACGAAAAGAAAAGAAAGAGAAAAAAATGAAAAAAATAAAAGGGAAAAGTTTTAATATTAAAAGAGGAATAAAGAAAAATCAAAAAATCAATATAACGTTTTAAAAAACTTTTCTGGGGGGGGAGAGAAAGAGAGATAAATATAGGGAAAAGAGGAAAAGAGGAGAAGAATGAGAGATTGCCAGAGAGAGGGAACGAATGGAAAGGAGGAAGAATGAAACTGTTGTGGTAGGATCCACCTAATTTGCATAGTGGAGTACCGACCATATAAATATGGTTGGTACCGGGAAGAGATGGAGGAATCAAGAGATTCAACCAGAGACTCTGCACGACTGCGACTCAGTCAACACATTCTCCAGGAACGGTCTTACCAGGAATATACAAAAGACTATATGTAAATATTGTGTACACTTTCTTGTTTCAATTTCTAAGTACATTTTGTGTTGCATTATTATTCCATGCATTAGTCAAGTTTCAACAGAAACATAAACTGATAGGGAGACATAGAAATGTTTTATTCTTTAATGTCTGGACAAGTTAAAAAAAAAAACATGGCGAGTGAAGGGAGTGATAAAATTCGAAGTAAATACATTGAATTGCCATGTCATCTTCGATAGTGAAGCCATTATCATCGTCACTGCATTATAATCATCAGAATTTCAAATTAATAATAATAATATTTGACATCAATAAAATAAAGATAGTTAAAGTAAAATAAAGTTTAATAAAAATAAAATATAAGAAATTATTAAAAATATACAAAAAAAAATTCATGAAATAAATTATACCCAAATGTATTTTAAGGATCGTTTGGACTCAATATATATATATATATATATATATATATATATATATATATATATATATTTATTAAAGACATTTTATGTTTAACGTTGTTATTTATAGATACAAGTATTTAAGCAAATGCTCTGTTTATGATAAACAGTATTAAATAACATTTACCGGCCTGAATTATTTAATACTGTTTATTTGCTTAAATACTTGTATCTATAAATAACAACGCTAAACATAAAAATGTCTTTAATAAAATAAATTGTCGGACCTTGTCCATTTTAACACACACATATATATATATATATATATATATATATATATATATATATATATATATATATATATATATATATATATATACTGCGTGTGTGCCAAATTATTATCGAGATAACCATTTCTAATATTTAAAATTCCTCCAATCAATTCACACAAAATTTTCACACAATGTTGGCAATACTGACCTGCGCAATTACTGAAATTTTCGTACTGATCTGCACAAGATAAACAAACTGGCGCCGTATTTTCGCTATTAATTAATATGACGATTAGCTGAACTTCGATTCAGACTCTTAATTGCCTTAAGCATTTTATCTGTCTGTCTTCGAGATTACACATGCGTACGACACGGACGCTTACTCTCAGGGGCAGTACAAATATTGCTATTTCTGTAATTGGATTTAATGACATCTGCATAATATACAATTTTTCGAAAAAAAAAAATTTAGCAGACGTTCCATTGGCACCAAATCATTGAGAATATATCTTTTCTCAAGCCTTCAAACAAGGCTTTTATATTTCTTATATTCACGGCAAATCATCGCCGCAGAATTGTTCGAATATGTTAACTTTCAACGACTTCGGTTTAAGAATAGCACATTTCAGTTCATGCCAGATATGATTAAATTTGTTCTAGTTATCTTTGAGATTACGCACACGTTATGAAACGGACCTGCAATCACGGGGGTGGGGGTGCAGAAACTGTTTAGTTTCCGTATGTCATCTTATTCTTTCATATTTTCATGGTTTCATTTCGCTTAACTAAACTTTGAGGTGTAGCTGTTAAAAATTAGTTTTCCTATGCATTTTTGCGTTATTTAGACGAAAATTTATCAATCGCACATTGTATCTCTGTTAAAATGAGATATCAGTGTCATTTTCATTCTTGCATCATTTAGACGACAATTTATCTAACGCAACCTTTAAAAATGTGATGTCAGTGTTTTCATTCTTGTGTAATTTAGACGACAATTCATCTATCGTACCCTGTATATCTGTTAAAATAGGATGTCAGTGTTATTTTCGTTTTTGAGTCATTTAGACGACAATTTATCCATCGCACATTGTATATCTGTTAAAATGATGTCCGTGTTATATTCATTTGTACGTCATTTGTACGACAATTCACCCATCGCACCCTGTATATCTGTTAAAATAGGATGTCAGTATTATTTTCATTTTTGAGTCATTTCGACGACAATTCATTGATTGCACCCTGTATATCTGTTAAAATGCGATTTCCTTGTTATCTTCATATGTTTGTCATTTGGACGACAATTTATCCATCGCACACTGTATATCTGTTAAAATGAGATGTCAGTGTTAGTTTCATTTCTATGTCATATGTACGACAATTCATCTATCGCACTCTATATGTGTTGAAATAAGATGTCTCTTATTTTCATTTTTGGTAATTGAGACGACAATCTACCCATCGAACCCAGCAATATCTGTTAAAATGAGATACCAGGGTTATCTTCATTTTCGTGCCATTTTGGGCGACAATTTATCCATCGCTCGTTGCATATATCTCTTAAAATGATATGTAAATGTCATTTTGATGCCTGTGCCATTTGGGCGACAATTTATCCATCATACCCTGTATATATCTCTGGAGATGTAAGCGTTATTTTGATGTCTGTGCCATTTGGGCGACAAGTTATCCATCGCACCTTGAATATATCTCTTAAAATGAGATGCAAGAGTTTTCATGTTTGTGGCATTTGGACGACAGTTTATCCATCGCACCTTGTATATATGTTTAAAATGCGATTTTGGTCTTATTTTCATATGTGTGCCATTTTCTAAGACAATTTATCCATCGCACCCTATATATCTGTTAAAATGAGATATCACTGACATTTTCACTTTTTGCGTCATTTAGCCGACAATTTACTAATCGCACACACTATATCATTATTTTCTGACCAGTTACCATTTAATGGGCATTCCTATGTTGTTCTGCAATTACACGCGTGTTTGTGAAATGTAATGTTTTTTCTCGTGAGTTTTTTCATGTTATGCATATTTCTCTGGTAAAAGAATATGCAATTAACGCAAACTGCCTTCCTATAGATAGTTAATTAACCGAACAACTATACAAAGATAGGAAAGGGGCACATTACCAGCATTCTTCGTCACACTGAATTTGCAGGTTTGACAAGGACCCAATCCAAAAGAAAATCTAGAAGCCCTACCAGGTTCAATTTATCGTAGGTTCAATCTTAACAACCGTAATAATACGTAGATGACACTGTTTATGGATGACATAACAAAAACATTCTAGGAACTGCGAGAAGATATTCCGTAATTCCCCATGTATAATACGCATTTTTCTAAAAAAAATAATGAGCAAAATTAAGGGTGCGTATTATGCACAGCTACAAAAAGAAACACTTTAAAAAATTGCCGTTTCATGAGTCGATTACGAATTGACTACTCGTCACAAACATACGTCAATTTGACAATAAAACAAGTGATTACGACTCCATAAGAATGCCAAGTAAATTCATATACCTAATAATACTTACAAATGTAAAATAAAATAAGAATTATAAAACTATATTAGAATAATATTTTTTCTATATTTAAAACTATTATTTTTTTAAATAAGAGTAGGAAACGCTGGCCGTAATGGCATTGGAGAGGTTCCATTTTTTAGGGTTTGATTAACAAAAGAGGCGTGCGTATTATGCGTGAGTAGAAGCATTCTCCTTCATAGTCTGCACAATTTAAGAGCTGCGAATTATACATGGGGATTTAGTGTATTAAATGAAAGTGGGAAGTACGAACTATGAACTGCAAGGAGACATGATTCAACACCTAAAATTCGTGGAATGATTTTAGGACGACAAAACCGAGCAAGTACAGAGATTTATTTATTTACTTTTTATAGTGATGGTCACTCTTTACAAGGCCCGGGGTCTACTCGTGATAGATGGGTACGTAAGGAGGGCCATTAGTGTGTGTATAGGTTAGGGAGATAACGAATAACCCTAGACTTGAATAGGTTAAGATTGTAGTGACTGGGGAAACATCCTGTTGGGAGTCGGTTCCATAAGGCAGTGGTTCGCGGGAAGAAGCTGCTTGAATAGAACTTACTTCTCAATGATGGAATATCGTGGGAATGTCTGTGTTTTGCTACTATATAAGTGACATGCCGTGTTCTTACCGCAAAAGTTTGCCTCGGCGGGACCAGGAAATGGAGTTAATCCGAGCTCTTTCCGTGGAAGTAGCCCTAGGGTTTAGAGAAGTTTGCCACATCCCGCCTGTTGGGCAGAGGCTGAAGGATGGAGAATAATTCCTGGTCCACAAGAGCTCGGAGACACTTGTGAACTTTTTCAAGGCTGGAGAATGAGGTCTAAGCAGCGCCCAACCAAATATGACAGTAGTACTCCATTTTTGGTCTGATCTAGCTCTTGTAAAGGCAGAGCATACCAGAAGGCGTCAGGTACTAAATGGAGCAGTACAGGGAGACAACTATTTTACCTGCATCTTTAGCAGTGGATCGTATGTACACGTTCACCCTTTACATTTCCCGGGGGCCACTCGAGGTAAAGGGTAATATTTGTGTGTATGGGAGTAAAAGGTAAATATTAACTCTAGCATTGAACAGGTTAAGATTACAGTGTAGAGAAGCAGCTGCTCGAATGATGGAATACCGAAGGAATGTGAGTGTCTTCCTACTATATGACATGGCGTATTCTTTACAGGAAGGTTTGCCTTGCCGGGACCAGATAATGTAGTTCGTCCGATCACTTTCCATGGACGTAACTGCAGAGCATGAAGGATGATTGTTTAAAAGATGATAGAAAATGTGACACCGAAATCCGAAGTGTTTTAGAATAGAAAAAAATATTTCTTTTAAAAAACTCAAAACATTAAGAAACAGTAAAAGAAATTCTCTAGAAACAAAGAAAAGAGGACTAACTTAATATTGTTGGGTTAGAAATGGCGATTGTCTCCCTTTTGTTGAGATAGTGACGAGGATCCCGTGATGGCCATTGAATGACGTCAGAAAATAGATTGACAAAGACATTTGTGAAGTATAGCAAATAGACTAAAGACGTCGCTTGCCCAGAGCAGTAGGCCTTAGAGAAAAAAACCACATGGACTAGCCTGGTTTGTAGAAAAACTGCTGTAAATCCAGTTTTCCCTTTGGAAATCATTACAAGTAAGTCTCCCTTTCTTACTCACCATTTATTGTTGCATATGTTGTAAATTCTATGTGTGGGACACGTATATCGGCGTATATATCTACTTTTTTGTACGACGTAGCATTATAAACATCTTCGAGAGTTAAGCATGTTTATTATTCTTTTTTCCATTCAGCAATTCCAACCAGTTCGTGAACTACAGAATTGTTATATCACGGATATGAAAATGCCCATAACGAAAGAACTGTATTTGGGAAAATAAATATTTCGTTCCCTCGATCTCGTGTCAGGTTTTTAGAGAATGAAGATAACTGTAAAAATGGTGTATTAGTTATTTAATGTTACCACAATAAGACGAATTGTGGCACAAGGTCAGTTTTTAAAGTGGGATCCAGAGCGCGTATAACCGGGTTAAGAATAAAAATTATCCGCAGCCCCCGCAACCGTGGTTGCCCTGGCCTTGGTGTAAACACCGATCTCTCTCTCTCTGGTGCAATCAGAGGGCGCGGACTCGGGCAGTTCTTCCCCAAGTCTGGGCACCTCTCGGTATAATCTCTCCCAGTTGCGACTCTGTCCATTTACGGAGTTGCCCCTGAGAGCACTCTGCTCAAAGACAGAGACGCAACTGAGAGATATTAAATAAGGTTACAAGTCACTCGAGGGATAAGTTTACACACTATAAAAAATGTCGTATTAATAAACCCATAGTTGGTGTGAAAAGGTGAATTCATAACTTTCACAAGAGTATTTGCGTGTCCATGAATATCCCAAACCTGACACGAATTGGAACTCGGCCGTCCGATGTCCAATTCTAGTCTGTTATCCATTGCAGAGATCCCTCGCTAATTCGCGTTTCTACTATCGCTGATTCATGACTTCCGGATTTTTAAGATATATATATGGAAAATATATCACGGAGTTTCTGGAAAATTCTACAAAAATCGCAATATATGAACACCTAAATTTTTTCATTAAACCCATTAAAATATTAATAATAAATATTATTTCCTTGTCTAGGAACAACAAAACAAGCGTAAAATAGCAATAGAAAGGGTACCGCCGTCCGAAGAGATGTAAAATACAATTATTGGCTGCACAGAAGAAGTCATCATCAGCTTCATCAACATCATTTCTACTGTGCAGCAAATTCATCACCATCGGCATTCAAATTCTACTTCAACTTCTATCGTGTTGAATACAGTTACAATCTTTTTTTTTTTTAATCTAAAGTGTTATTGCTTTTTTTTTTTTTTTAAAGCATTTCACCCCAAGCAAGGCGGGAAGCCACTAGGACGCAAGGGGTTACAGAAAATAGGAAGATCAGATAGGAGTGATAGAAGATAGGATGAGGGTAGTAGATAGATTAGGCCAACTGGAGATGTCGATTGACATTACACTTGAATAGCTGGAGATTATAACTCACAGGGAAACAGGAGAAGGGAAGAGAGTTCCACAGACGAGAGGTGCGAGACATGAAGCTATTAGAGTAGAAGAGACGGCTACATTTAGGAGTTTCGACAGTGAAGGGGTGAGAGCAGGATGCCAGCCTCGTGGGGCGCTTGAACTCATGACGTCTGGGAACCAGCGAATGCAGCTCCTCGGAGCAATTTCCGTGAAAGTATTTGTAGAACAGGCAGAGGGAGGCGACGGTGCGTCTGTGAGAAAGTGACTGTAGACGAGACACCAGGGCAGGACCAACCATATTGCATATCCGCTTCTGGAGCCTATCAAGAACCCCGAGGAAAACAGAAGGGGCACCAGACCATATATGGCAGCAATACTCCATGCAAGGGCGAATTGTGGATTTGTATATCTGGAGGTTCGACTCAGGGGAGAAAAACTTCCTAGCGCTTAACAGTTGTCCTTGTTATTAATAGAGTACTGTAATGGGTGGGTTGTTAACAGTACAAGGAGGGTTTTAAAAGTCCAAATACACGTTAAATAAATACTGTAAATATGGCGTCCCTGCTTCGCGGAAATTCAGTTATCGCGGCCGGTCTTGGAACCAATCTATCGCGATAAACGAGGGATCACCATTGCATCCAAGTTTACAGCATCTGGTCTTCCCAAGTGATAACCAATCTATGTACTGAAGAGGCTTGACGTTGCTTAACTTTGGTACTCGTATGGGAACCAATATTTCAATGTGATATGTCTGTAAGAACGCAATTCGTTCTTTTTATGTGCCGTGTCCCTTCAGGACGTAGGCGATCACGGCTCTCCGATTCACCTTATCCCTTGTAGCTCTCAATAATTGCTATCCCCCTATCACCTCCCCAAAACCACATTTTCTCATTGACTCGCTGAAGATGTATTGCTTTCCCCTGTCTCTCTTTCTCTCTATTCAAACTGTGAGTATCAGATTCTCCAAGCCCTCCTTTCTCATTACGTGTCCCAGAAATCTCAGCTGCCTGATGTTAAATATAAGCTTCTTCCTTGTTTGCATTTTTCCAAAACATTATCATTGTTTACACGCTCGGTCCATGATATCCTTAGCATCTTCTGTACAACGATAACTCCGCTGCCTCGAGTCTCTTCTTCATCTGTGAGGAGACCATTCATCAGTCGCTAACCAGATGGTTTAAAGCGAGTTGGAAAATAATAACAACGAAGTATGTATCGAACACTTTGTCAATTCTAGAATGTTTTCCAAGAGTCATCGTCTCGAAATAACAAAATATACGGCGAAAGCCTTTACCTGTTATCACATGAAACATTACACTACATCTTTATATAAACGTAAAAAGAGGCGTGCGTATTATTATATAAACGTAATAAGTGATGCAATAAAATTGATGAATAAAATCAGCCATAATCTTAGGTAATGAAAGAAACGTTGTTCTTGAGAATATTCAAAGAATGGTGTGTAATGCAATCGACACCGAGCAGCCATCTCTACTTCAGTCTCTTTCCCATCAATGTGATATGGCTGTCGATATTCATTCTTTATGATCCCTTCACATAAAGTCACTCTTAAAAGACATTAGGTAACCTGAACTATGTAATATTTCTTATACGTCACAGTACGTATTCTAGAAAAATAAACATATAAGCAACTTACCGTAACCTGTTAAGCACTAATTACGGTTTAATTAGAAGATGTCAATTGCTACTGGGACGAAAAGCGAAATAAAAGTTAAACATTTAATAAAAATAGTTTTTTCAACCTTTCATTCTGTTCGATATTTAAATTTAACTTTAGATGAATTTAGGGGAATTAATAGAAGATAACTGATAACTGACATCCATTAGACATGGCACGTGGAACTAGAACAGTCTACCCAAGTGAGCGAAATAAAGGGTTCAGTCCGAAATTCTAACCCCCGGAAGAAGCCTGGAGCGTACAACGGCCGAAAGGTTGTAATAAATATGGCAACAAAGATGAGGATAATAGTCCGAATAATGTAAATAGTGTACATAATGCCTCATCTCAGAAATATAGACAGATACTGGAAGGCCAAAACGTTGTAATAAATATGGCAACAAAGATGAGGATAATAGTCCGAATAATGTAAATAGTGTACATAATGCCTCATCTCAGAAATATAGACAGATACTGGAAGGCCAAAACGTTGTAATAAATATGGCGGCAAAGATGAGAACAATAGTCCGAATAATGGAAATAGTATACATAATACCTCATCTCAGAAATATAGACAGATACTGAAAGGCCGAAACGTTGTAATAAATATGGCGGGAAAGATGAGAACAATAGTCCGAATAATGTAAATAATGTACATAATACCTCATCTCAGAAATATAGACAGATACTGAAAGGCCAAAACGTTGTAATATATATGGCGACATAGATGAGAACAATAGTCCGAATAATGGAAATAGTATACATAATACCTCATCTCAGAAATATAGACAGATACTGAAAGGCCGAACCGTTGTAATAAATATGGCGACAAAGATGAGGATAATAGTCCGAATAATGTAAATAATATACATAATACCTCATCTCAGAAATATAGACAGATACTGAAAGGCCAAAACGTTGTAATAAATATGGCGACAAAGATGAGAACAATAGTCCGAATAATGGAAATAGTTGTAAATAATACCTCATTTCAGAAATATAAATATATATTGAAATATAGCGAACATTTGCATCATCCCTTAACATTATTTTTTGTTATGTTCCCTTCTTATATACTTTATCGTGTTTAATGTTTAATGATGATTATTAATATTTTTTTTTTATTAAGGAGTGTATTAATAATTAGGAAAAAATCAAGCGAACTTTTTTTCAGCAAATATATTTTCTTTTTCTTATATGTCCGCCACACGTGTATTATCTTGAGTAATGCCACATGAATATAATGGATATTAATAATATTTCATTTAGTGTAAGTTACCAGATAATAGGTTAGCAGTGGAAGAAATATTTTTATTCTCCTGGTTCATTTTCCCCATTATGTGCATTATTTTATCCAACATATAATCATTCCAATCATATCTTATTTCACGGAAGGAAACGAATAGACAGATAAAAGAATTGTCAAACATTTTTTCTTCTCAGTCATACACAAAATTATATATATACATATTTACAATTATTCCACGCAGAGAAACTATAACACATGTATACAATAACTAGCAGTGTAAATAGAGAGAAAAAAAATACGGTAACCTTTATAATAATTCCCAACGGGAATTGTGTCTGCCGGAAAATCTTCTTTGTTTATGTTGAAGCATATTTAGGAATCTAAATTCGAGCGAAGCTAGGATGGGAGATTTAGCCTCCATCTGGGCAAGTCAATGACGCCTCACTTGATAACAAATGCAACTGTTCGGTTGGACCACTGGATGCTGAATGAAAGACTGACCACTGTTGTCATTTTATGAATTGACGTTAGTAAGCAGCAATCACGTGACCCATGTGCCTTCATCTTGACCAAATGGAGATAGTCGACTTTTGTATCCTTACAATTATTAAAGATTATTTTTTTTTATTAAGGATGTTCTTAATAATGTGGCATTTTCAAGTGACATTTTTCTACATCTTTCCATCTCAACTACATTATCTTGAAAAAAAAATAATTATGTTATATAAGTCAAAATTGCTACATCATTTTCAACATTGAAAACGGGAAAATTTGAATGTGGTCTCACAATAAACAGTCTAAAAATAATGAAACAAACCCTTCCCCTTGTTTGTTGAGATCAGTTTAAAAAAAAATAGGTGCGTTAACATCTGACACTTGTCAGCATCTGTTATTTTTTTAACTGGAACGAAACACTTCAGTCAAGATGAAAATCAAAAAAAGAAATCGAAATTAGATATAAATTGTATTTCGACTTGATTGCATGTAGCATACATTCGAAATCTAATTAATTTTGATCAAGCAAGAGAACTAAACCGAGCCATAATTTTCTTATTGTTTGATTTTTCAAAGATTCCATTGAGGGAGGGGGCGACGGTAGGCAGAAGGCTTCGCTGTTGATCAAAAATTGTTTTCTTAGTAGAAAAGCAATAGAACAAACAAACTAAAAATAAAAGAAACCTTTTGGATAAAAAAGAAAATAAAATAACAATACTAACAATAAGAATTCAAATAAAATTACTTCTCTTGAAATGTTCTTTCATAAAGTTTTCGAATTTAAATTGGTCTTTATTTTCTTTTCATTTTCGTTCCTAGCCCTAACCGTCCACCCACCTTCGATCTCGATCTCATTATTATATATATATATATATATATATATATATATATATATATATATATATATATATATATGTTTGTGTGTGTGTGCGCGTGTGTGTTAAAGTTTTTGGTATTTTTTATCCTTTACCTTAATTTCTATATTCTCCTCTTTTCTAAACTTTCTCTTCCCCCAGCACTCTCTCTCTCTCTCTCTCTCGCTCTTTATTTCTCTCTCACACTCTCTCGTTCTCTCTCACTCTCTCTCTCTTTCTCTCCTGTAAGCAGCTGACTGTAAAAGTTGGAACCAAAAGGTGTAACCTTTTCAACAGACAGACACACCCCAGTGAGAAAAGATTTTTTTTTTTTCAAACAACACAAAAACATAAGATGATTGATCCAAGCTAAAAACTCTGTTTCTTCTTCTCTTCAGGTAAAACCAGTAATTAGTGAAACAGATTTGGACTTCATTTACTTCCGTTTATTTCATGATTTTTTTTATTTTCTTTTTCTTTTTTTTTCCTTGACATCAAACAGTCATCAAGCATAAAAAAAAGACTTCTGTTATATGACGCTGTTTGAAATAGTTCTAGCATTATTTGACAAAAAATATTGTATTCAAAGTCATTTTAAAGGCCTTCGTCGACACAGCTGAATAGTAACTACTTCATTATTTATCGAATTTACGTTATAATGATTTGCAAATAAAGAATCATGTGAATATATATATATATATATATATATATATATATATATATATATAGTTTATGAAAAACTAGGTAATCAGTATGGGTAAACCTAAGGACGATAAAATCCAGAGAGCTCAATGTAAATTCAGAGCACATAATTAAAATAAACACAGACCACTTTAAGTTTCCATGCAATAAATTATTTCACCACAGCCCTTTTAAAAGAACTGCGGATCATCAGACTTTACTTCCAAACAAAAAATGAAAAGAAAATTTGCACATTTTTGACGGGCCGTATTAAACATATGTAAATTAACGAAGTGATGAAGTGAAGGTGTGTGAGCAGATATTGACACGCTTAAACATTTATATATATATATATATATATATATAAACATTTATATATATATATATATATATATATATATATATAATATAAACATTGAATATACAAAGGCAGACCTCACGGTTGAGCTCAGATAAAACAGAAAGAAAGCTTCATTCAAAGCAGCCTAAGAATTTGGTCTCAGGGACATAAAATGCTATTATGGCTGCAGTGTTGTCTTGTCGACTCTAATGAGTTACCGGGAGTCGTAACCTGAAAATATAAATGCCACTGAGTTATCGCCCTTGGCAAAACAGTTTTTTGTTTGAGCGAAAATGACACCACCGCCCTATTATTATTATTATTATTATTATTATTATAAAGGAAGAAGCAAATTTGGGTGGCAAAAGATTTCTCATCAAACGGTATTTTGTTAGCATAAATCACGTTAACCTGTGCCGTTTTCTAATATGATTTATTTTGAACAGTAAAAGACCGTCCATGTTCAGCAGTTGAAAATATGTAACTACCTTTGGATCCTATCAGAGTGAACAATTCTTATAGACCCCAATAAATTCCCACTATTAGAATGAATAACTCAGTGAATAAGAACTCACTAGTAAAAGAGTAGATACTTATTATAAAGAATGGGATTAGGAAGAGAATGAATAGATACATGTAATAGCTGGGAAAACGGAGATATGAGTCAATGGAAAATGATAATTATATCCAAAAGGCCAAGGAAGAGAATGAGTAGCTAAGTCTCGAGGAAAGTACAGATAAATGAGATAATAGATAATGATACTTGTATGGAAATGGATAAGGTAGGGGACGAGAAGATACAGGAAAAGAGGTGTGATATAATGTAAAATGTTAATTGTAGAGAAAGGGATAAAGGAGGGAATGGAACATGCAAATATTGAGGGAATATATTAGGCGTGAGATAATGGATAATATTGTATTGGAATGGATAAGGGGAAGAATGAGAAGATACAAGGAAAGGAGTAAATGGCGGCGGAGGTGTGAGATAATGAATAATCATTGCTGTGTTGGAATGTATAAGGGAGAGAATGAGATGATACAAGGAAAGGGGTAAATGGAGGGGGAGGTTTGAGATAATGTATAATCATTGTTGTATAGAGAATCGATAAGGGAGAGAATGAGAAAATACAAGGAAAGGGCTAAAATAGAGGAGGAGATGTGAGATAATGAATAATCATTGCTGTGTTGGAATGGATAAGGGAGAGAATGAGATGATACAAGGAAAAAATAAAAGAGATATGGGATTATGTATAATAGTTGTTGTATTAATAGTGTTAAGGGAGTGAATGAAAAGATACTGGCAAAGGATGAGTTAAGACCAGAAGCATGAGATAATCGATAATCGTACTTTTAAAAACGGTGGAAATTCCTGGCAACAAGGAAACTTGAAATTAATAGTAAGAGTTTTCTTTCTTTTTTTTTTAACGGAACGTGTGTGTAACGTAGTTGGTTAAAATAGCCCCATGTTTCTTGAGAAGAACGTTCTAAAAAAACCTTACAAATCCGGAAAAAGCAAAACATAAAACAGAAAATTTAGTGTCAGAATCTTACCGTGAGTAGTAGGATTATTAATAAGTTTTTTTGTTTTTTTTTTATATATATATATATTAGGTGTGATCGTCAAAAAATGCCGTCGCCTTCCTCTATCTTTTCTATAAATACTTTCACGGTAACTGCTCAGACCTGCTACTTTTGCTAGTTCCCAAACCGCATGAATTTAAACTTGCTACTAGGTTGGCATCTCAGTCGAACCCTTTCATAGACGAAACGGTTAAATGTAGCCGCCTCTACTAATCCAATAGCTTTATGTCTCGCACTTCCCGTCCGTGATACTCCCTTCCTCTTACTTGCTTACATGATAGCTATAATCTATTCAAATGCAATGCCAATCGACATCTCCAGATACCTTGATCTAATTCCCAATCCTTCTTTCTTCTATCATGCCTCTTTTACTCTTGATCCCACTTTCTGTAACCTTATGTGTACTAGTGTCACTCCCGCCTTGTTTGGGTCGAAAAGCGTTTAAAAAAAAGACGAAAAAAAGAAAAGGGAACGGAAAATCTACTGAAGTTAATATATGTTTAAATGATTTAAAATAGAATCAAAACTTTTAAATTCTGACCTCTGATACATTAAGATGTCTGTGTAAAGTATCGTAGTCAGGCTCTGCAATCGGAAGTCTCCAATTTCTCACGCGGTCTCTTCAAGAACAAGCCACAATTTACTCTTAATAGTTATCAATTTGCCGTTGATGTTTCATGGGATTGTCACGTAACAAATTGTTCCCGAAGCGTTGCATGAACAATGAAAAGTGATCTGCCTTTCCTGCAAGGAGCTGATTGGTCAACGCCATCCTGCAGCAAATTATTCAGTGAAATAACTCTATCATTAATCCAGCCTGCCATTGTCCATTTAGTTAAACGTGACCTCTGGTAGTTTACCCATAATTTGCCAGCACATTTTGGCGACGGTGGCGCCATTAGGTGCAATAGTATTAATACGGTACTTCGTTTGAGATAGCGCTGGTTTTACAAGCATTCGAATATATCATTTCCATTCAATTTCTTAGCGACGAAACGAAGCATCCTCGTGCCATTTCTACAAATATTTTTCATGGTAAATATTCTAATGAGATTTTCTCTTTCGTACATAGACTTTATGAATTTAAGCGCATTTTATTTAAATTATTCGGACTATTGTTCTCATCTTTGTCGCCATATTTATCACAACGTTTCGGCCGTTGAACGCTCCGGCCTTCTTCAGGTGGTTGGAATGTCGAACTGAACCCTTTATTTCGCTCACCGGGGTAGACTTTTCTAGTTCCGCGCACCATGTTTGATGGATGTCAGTTATCTGTTATCTCCTGTTAATTTCAAACATGGTTCATTCTCGTTGTCTCGTGACCCTGGCAAATGTAAAGAGGTCATTTTTTAATACTATTTTTAAATACAGCTGATCGGAAGTATTAATTGTTTCCTACGGGTTAATTAGTCAGACATGTATCAGTAAATTTTTATTATCTTCTTCTAAATATTTTGATAATCTAAATATATTTTATGGCTTCAAAAAAATAATCGAAACGCTGGAAAATCTTTAAAAAAAATCAAATTTATCAATCTATAGATATCTACGCAATAACATTGGATATTTTAATGATTCTTCTCAAACCTATTGAGAGAGGTATATATTTATCAAGAGATTTTAATGGCCGAAAAATGGTCAACACTTCTCAAAATTATAGACGAAAATGTCCCTCTTTAGACAAAAAAACAATAATTAAACATCAGTTCTGAAGAAGTTAATGCCTTTTCAGAAAATTGATAACAAACATAAGCTTGAAAGATATTCTTTGCATGCCAAGTACTTTAACATCGTTGACGATTATGGCTCTCCACATTATCCTGCTTTTCCTTGGTCTGAGTAATTTACGAGCTCTAAGTAACCATCGTTGTCCCTGTTATATCATCCATTCGCCCATATTTATTAGGTAGGTTACTTCTGTATCGATTCTGTTGTCTTAAATGTTACATTGTCTAGACTTTATTTGCTCTTTATGTGTCAGAGAAAAAAATATTCCTTTCCTTCTTATATGCATCAGAATAAAAAAAAACATGTCAATCATCTCGATTGAAAGCATAGATTTCCTTCTTGCACCCATTGTCCTTATAACTCCGTTGTTTATAATATACTGATAGTCATAGCTCTCCACGTCTTCCTGTCCGTTGCAGTACCGAGCACCGTCCGTACCTTAAATATCTAGTCCAGTCCTACCGTCCAATTTGAGTAACGTCAGGCAGCTTACTCGCTTTCCTTCAGCACCTCTTGATTTCAACATATCCTATGAGTGTTAATTTCACCAAGCCTTACTCCGCATTATGTGACCCTAAAAGCTCAATGGGCTCATTCTAATTGTAAATATTATTTTTGTTTATGTTCCGTATCTCTTAGGATAATGTGCTTTGTGGTGAAAGGGCTATCGGCAGAAAAGCCGAGTTCGTTAGATTGACTTTCGTACGAATATCCTTGGGAAAGGTATGAATCCATTTCTTCTCCAGAGGTATTGGTTAAATTGCATTCATTAACCTTGGTTGGCAACCATCTACCGCAGAAAGAAATGACGGGAAAATCTGCCTCTTCAGTCACATATCGAAAATTACATGATCGCTCAAGCATGTATCTGGTATGGCACATAACTGATTGACTGAACCCTTGGGACGTGAGCAGTCATATCCGCAACCTCTTAACCTTTGTAGCTCAAAGTAGCTCTTGTTCTTTGGCTAAGCATCTCACCCCGTGTTCCGCTATCCATTCACATGGTAGATGTGGAAAGCATATTTCCCCTAGGCCGATTATATATCTTGTACGTCAAATTCTCCAAGATATACTTTCTCATTCTGTATGCAATACATTTCAACTGTTTCTGATTCTATGTATAAGTGCTCTTCTTGTTTCAGTTTTTCTCAAGACTTCATCCGTTCATAGTATTATCATTATCATTCTGTAGAGCCCCGTTCCTTTTGTACCCCTTTTTTCTCGTCTGTGAGCAAACTTTCCCGCATTCCCTGCCATATGGATGGCTTGACAGCTCATATAGTTTCTCCACTCTTTTCTTTGTTTATAGCGGGGTTTTACAGTTTCCTAATACTTTGCTTCAATTTTCGAATGTATATTTAGCTATTCCAATGCGCCTTCGTATTTCGGTGTCGCATTGTTTTCGGAGTTCCTTTTGTTTTATTTTTTGTTTTTTTGTATCCATTTCTAAAACAGCTCCCAGTTGTTTGTCTTTACATATCTAACGTTGCCATCTCCAGCTCGTTGTTTGCATCTTGGGTTTTTTTTTCTCTTGCCGCTAAACCTGTAGGGATGCAAAAGGCGATAGTCTCCCTTTAGTTGAGATAGTCACGACGGGCGGTGAGTGACGTCAGGGGATATAGTGACGATGGTCAGTTACGATTTAGAGCCCAGAGAAGAAGGCTGACCCTATCTCACAGCTGTAGGATACACAGTCTCACCAGATTCACATAGAAAGCGCCGTGACTTCAGTTTTAAGGTTCCACTTTTTTACACACTGTTTGTTGTTGCATATATGTTATAATTTCTCTGTGTGTGACACATTTAAACATTTATATATAGAGTTATGTATGTGTTTGTGGTAAAAATGTGTCTCAGGGGAACAAAGCATGTCTGTTATTCTTTTTCCTTTCAGCCATTCCGTTCTTCCGTGAACAACAGTGTTATTATGTCATGGATATAATAATGCCCATAATGGGGGAAATAAATGGGAAAATAAATCTTTCTTTCATAGCTCTTCTGCTACAACCCTAAATTCTAATCGATGATTAGTCCTTTCTTATTGCTTTCCTGTTTTTTTTTCTTTTTGTTTTCCCATGGACTCAGTGTTTTTTTGTTTTATCTATGAAAAAATTTTCGATCACTCACTGCCAAATAAGAGGAGAGAGACGGCATAAATATTCAGAAGTGTTAGATGTTTAAAAGCGAACATGCTTTTAGGCAACCCTAATAGTATATTCCCTACATTTTTCTTAATTTCAGCCAGTGTGAAGTTGACAATATTGGCAGTCTTTTACCATCGTATTCGAAAAAACACGTTGTGGCAAAAGGACGGTTTTCACTTGACACCACTGTCATATGAACTACCTTCACACCTCATGCAATGAAAAATCTTTCATTTACCAATTTATAAAAATAAATAAAAATTTATAAATATTTTCTAAATTATTAAATATGTGAATCAAGTATAAGGTATAACATATTATTTACTGTTTCATAATGTTCGAACCGATCGGCAATTAGCTGATGCAAATAAACTCTCCCTTGTTGGCTATTGTGGTATGTGGGGGCTTCCTTACTTTGCTCGAATCAGCAGAACGAAAATAATCAGCACGTTATAACCGCAAGTTCCAGACGCCATAAAAAGCCTTGACCGAGCTATATTGGCCCTTTTTCCCAATTTTAATTTTCATCGACTGCAACCTACAAACCTAGCTCGAAGGGCTACTAAACGCTTGATGTAGAAGATGAGGCATCTCCTAACAGCTTGACTCTGATTTCCCGCCCATGAAAATTGGCGGAGAAATCTCCCTTCGAGACACCTAACCAAAGTAACACTAATGCACAACCTTACTGCAAAAGACGAGCAGTCTTACACTCAAATTGTTCGTTCCTCCCAGGGAAAAAGCGTCAAAATCTCTCTCTACAAAAAACAACGATACAAGATCTTTGTTAACTGGGAAACTCATTTTTTTTCTTGCAAAATACTACTATTCTGCATTATCTTTAAAACAGAAATAAAAGCTGTTGAACAGTTATTTCAAGTCTTGGGTGTTGATCATTCCACTCTCACTGTGGAGCACTCAAATAAACATACACACAACCTGGAAAAATCTCCTTCAAATATTTTGCCAACAATTCCAATAAATAAGCGATATAATAAACAAATATTGTAAGTAAATAATGTCAAAAAAGAAAAACAAATTATATATATTATTTTCTTGTGCATTCGCAAAAGCAAAAACTTGTATAAATTTAATTTCATATGTTTGGGTTTTATTAAAATAATAACCATCGTTTTTTAAAATGTTACATATTGCCGAGGAGTTACGGTCGTGAAAATAACAGCGGTGTCAATGCAAAACCGTCCTTTTGACACATGGTTTTTTTTCCAGGAATAAAGCTTAAAGATTGCCACAATAATATTCAAATTATTATCAATTATTGTTGTTGTAGTGACATTCTAATCTATATTTACTCGGACGACATACGTCAAAATGTTCAACGTCAACGGAAATCCAGGCTTTGCTTGATACTGTCAACGAATCAGTTCAAATCAAACTGTCACTCCAACGCTGTTAAGTTGTGAACTCCAAATTAACGTCTTCTTTCCGAGTAAAATTCCCTGCAAATGAACACCTCGCAATATTTCCTGTGTTGGCCCAGAATCAGACATCAGACTGACAGTGCCCGGTGATGAGCTTTGCCTGAAGCGAGGGACAGCTGTGCGCGCCGGTCCTCCACGGAAACACTCTCCCTTATTCTATTTCCGGTTTATTTTCTTCATGTCCATTTTCGAGCGAGCGGGAAGTGTGGGGTGGAGAGGAAGCTAGGATCCGGCTGATTTCGATTTTGAATTAAGAACAAGGTCGATGAAGTTTCGAAATCATTTGACGTTTGAAAGTCTCGACAAGGCTTCACTGTCGTTTCAGTAAACAGACGAACGAGCACACACGGTCTCACGCACAAATATACACGCACGCACACACATACACAAACACGTATGTATATTTTTCAATTGACTTCTAACTATCTGACAATATTGCTTAGTAATTTAAACGTACGGCACCCTCTGAAATATACTAGTAGATCATACAAGCATAATAAACTCTTCCACGTGTAAAAAAGATTAAAACTAATGGAAAGACTAATAATAAAAAGGAAAAAAAAACAACACTCAGTAACATTAACTATGAACAAGGCAACATTGGCCTCGTTCATATGATGTACAAAAATGCAAATGGTAATGGAATCATTAATAATAAAAGAGAAAAAGGCGCCACACTTCAGAATGTCAACGTTGGACAATGCCACAAGCTGCTGACCATTTTATGAAAGTAAAATACATTCCCATCACTGTAAATACATAAAGTGTAACCCGGATATAAAATACCCGGATATAAGAGAAACCAGGATATAAGAGAAACCCGGATATAAGAGAGATTTTTTCTGGTCCCAAAGTGTTCCCATACTTACCTAAACAAAATAGACCAAACCCGGATATAAGAGAAACCCGGATATAAGAGAAGCCCGGATATAAGAGACTTCTTCTCCGGCTACGACAACTCTTATATCCGGGTTACACTGTATTTAGTTCAAAATAAAAAAAAATACATCACTCAAAATGGCTAACAGAATAAGCGAAAGCGCTCGTATAGTTAGAATATTTTAGAAACTTTAAAAAGAAAATACTTGTACAAATACAAGAATGAGAAAAAACTTGTACAAATACAAAAAAAAGTAAAGGCATAAACGCAATGCGTTGTAAATCAATTTTAATGTAACTTGAATATATATATATATATATATATATATATATATATATATATATATATGTGTGTGTGTGTGTGTGTGTGAAAAGTATATATAAATATAAATAAATATATATATGTATAATTATTTATATATATTATATGAGCAGTACTTATTAGAAAGCGCTCAATATCAGAGACAGAGCTAACATATTTGGTTGGATAGATGTGAGTTTGTGACCCTGGGTTTCACGTTTTAGCGATCGTCAGACAAACTCTGATATCCAAAAAATATATATATATATATATATATATATATATATATATATATATATATATATGTAAGCAAATATATGGATATAGATCCGAGAGTATGAAGAAAAATATACGTAAAAACAAACAAAAATCATAATATGCAATTATACTGTTGACATTATATTAATATTAAAACAGCATAATTGCATATTAGGATTTTTTTTTTTTCCGTATTTTTATTATATATATATATATATATATATATATATATATATATATATATATATATATATATATAGATAGATAGATAGATAGATAGATAGGGTTGTATATTTGGAGAGAAAGCTTTCTTTTAAACAACTTTCATTAAAAATTGCATACAAGGAAGGCTTAATCAATTTTTTTTTATTTAGTCTATCGAGCATTCTTAGGTTTTCCGTATATATCTATAAAATTTCATTAGAGATAAAAATTTTAATATGCACACACGCACGCACACCCACAGGGAGCATGTTAATCATTCAAATCATTCAAGCAGGTTTGATCAAATGATTTAGACTTACTGTGACTATTTATTTTTGTTAAATCCTTTCAAGTCCAGGAATTAATCTCTTGGAGTCTGTAGAAAGTTGATCAAGAAAATAAGTAATTTAGTTAAACATGATCGACACGGTATTGCGATATATATATATATATATATATATATATATATATATATATATATATATATATATATATATATATATATATAACCCGGATATAAGAGACCCGGATATAAGAGAAACCCGTATATAAGAGATTTTCTCTGGTCCCAAATTAGAGCCTGTGTTAATGCATATAAAATAGACCAAACCCGGATATAAGAAACCCGAATATAAGACACTTCTCCGGTCCCGACAACTCTCTTATATCCGGGTTGCACTATATATATATATATATATATATATATATATATATATATGTATATATATATATATATATCATTAAAATTATATATATATATATATATATATATATGTATTTGTATATAAATATAAACATTGTGTATTGAAACGTCACGAATTCTTTCAAAGAATAGATAGAATGATAGATAGCTAGAAACAGAGATAATTATAGAAAGTTTGATGCTGTCACATAGTTAGAAAGATAGCTAGATGGATAAATAGAGAGATAGACAGATATTGTGAGAGAGAGAGTCTTAGGCAAATACGTATATACACGCACACACACACGCACACACATACACACAGACACACACATATATGCACAGCTAGATAGTTGGATAGATATATCGAAATATATATCTAGATTAAGATGAATAGATGTATAGATTCAGAAATAACTAGCTAGATATATAGATAGGTATTTACTCATATCAGATAGATAGATAGATAGATAGATAGATAGATAGATAGATAGATAGATACGAACAGATTGAGATAGTTAGATAGATAGATAGATTGGTATTTCTATATAAGTTAATATAT
Source organism: Acanthosepion pharaonis (assembly GCA_903632075.3). Taxonomy (NCBI): domain Eukaryota; kingdom Metazoa; phylum Mollusca; class Cephalopoda; order Sepiida; family Sepiidae; genus Acanthosepion; species Acanthosepion pharaonis. The sequence continues at coordinate 4,289,450 of CAHIKZ030001868.1, forward strand.
ATTTTGTTTTATAATTTAATAATTCATACTCATATATTTAATTTCGGTGTTTTTCAGGAATTTGAATTATTAAACTATTATGCAAAAACAACCTCTCATCGGGTGAACGTCTGACAGAATTTAATCGAGAGAATTGCGTCTTATAAGGCAATAAAAACGGTAATTTACATGTACAATATTTAATCATCGATAGGAAATTATTTTCTTTCATTATGTTTATATATCTTGAACCTTGCTTAATGCGAATCTTGTATTTCTTGACCTATAAGTGAGATACCACATTGTCCATCACAGGTAAATAAAAGCCACTTAAATACAGCGGCTATAAAATTTTCCAGTGTAATAAACCATTTATTTTTGAACATTTTTGCCCGGCAGAAGCGAGATTTAGAACAGGTTTGCTGTGAAGAAAATTGGTGTTTACCTACGATTTTGAATTTGGTGGTGGGGTGGGGGAAGAAATCTCATTAATCCATCCTGGTTGGTAGAAGCTAAAACATTGTTGAGAATTGTGGATTGTACACGATATGATAGTGGCTTTTGAAGGAGACATGATTGTGTGAGGTGGGGTGGGTGTGTGGATGAAGGGAAACGGACATGTTTCCGGAGACTGACGGATTTACAGAGGCGTTTCGCAAACAGACAAACACACGAAGAAGTAGAAGGAGAAGAATATGAAGAAGAAGTGAAACTGAAAGTCAAAGTAATTAGAGACAGTGCAGGACATTAAGGTAGTAAACTTGAATTAAGTGGAGGAAAGAGAAAAAGTGAAAGAAGAAATAAAAGCAGCGGAAGATGCTGTTGCTGCTGCTGATGATGATGATGAAGATGATGATGATAAAGAAGAAGAATTCAGAATTGAAACTGAAAGTGAAAGTAAATGGAAACAGAAGGGGAGAAAGCAGTATGTGAAAGTAGTAAACTTGATTCAAGTGGACGAAGGAGAAGTGAAAGGAAAAATGAATGCAGATGATGATGACGATGATGATGATGGTGATGATAATGATGATGACAAAGAAGAAGAATAGAAAAGTGAAACTGAAAGTAAAATTACATGGAGACAGTTAATACATATATATATATATATATATATATATATATATATATATATATATATATATATATATATATATATATATATGGATGGATATGAGTTTGTGACCCTGGGGTTGATGCTTTTGCGACATCAGGCGAACGTCACAAACTCATATCCCAAGTAGTTCAATAATTCTATCAAGTACCACATATATATAAAATGTAATACATATATATATATATATATATATATATATATATATATAGAGAGAGAGAGAGAGAGAGAGAGAGAGAGAAACAGGGAGTGAGAGAGATATTGTATATATATATATATATATAGAGATAGATATATATATATATATATATATATATATATATAGAGAGAGAGAGAGAGAGGGAGAGAGGGAGAGAGAATGTGAGAGAGAGAACGAGTGCAGGAAATTAAAGTCTTACACTTGTATAAACTAGAAGGAGGGTGTGAAATGATAGAAGAAATTAAAAAAAAAAAACTGAAAATGGAGGAGTCCGGAAAACGGAAGAAAAACAAAGACGAAAAAGAGATGTGAGTAAAAAAAAAAAAAAATGGATGCAGAAGTCGGACAGTGAAAGACGGAAGAAACGGCAGAAGAAAATGAACGCGGAGACGACCGAACAGAAACAAAAAAAAAAGAAAAATGGTAGAATATAGAAATTAAAACGCCAAGAATCTGAAAATAGCAGAAGAAGTAGAAGTAAGAACGAAAGAATGAAACGTTGAATAAATTCTGTATAATAATAATAATAATAACAATAATAATAATAATAATAATAATAACAACAATATAAGAAGAACAATAAAATTACAAGTGATAAAGAATGACAAATATTGAATGGACAAGAAGGAAACAATGACGTTTGAGAACGTAACTGTCAATCGAAGAGTCTTCTCAGTTTACGGCCGCTGGCCTTCGCGTCTATCATCGTTTGTTAATACAGATTTTTGTCTTGATGAAGCCCGTCCGGCATTTCCTTTTTTCTTTCATGCGGTCAGGATACAAAAAAAAAAAAAAGATTGCTTTTTTTTTCATGTTCCGGCCATTTTACTATTTGTAATTTCCAACGTGCCATATGCCGGTGTTCGTATTTAATAACTAAATCCGTAATAGACAGGAAGAAATAATGTTAGAAATTCACAGCAAGCAACGTGAAGAGAGAATAGTTTATATACGCAAGTAGATCGTCAAAATGGAGGGAGAGACGTTGACGTTAAGCTGACAGAAAATAGTACGAAAGGACTGCGCAAACACATACGCAGTCACCCCTATATATATATATATATATATATATATATATATATATATATATATATATATATATATATATATATATATATATGCCTCAGATAATCATAAGGAGGCAGGAACACCTACCTAGGTTTCACCTAAGCGGATATTCAGAGTAAAGCCAGATATACCCTGAAGATATGTTTATGTGAAACCTAGGTAGGTGTTTAGGTGAAACCTCGGTAGGTTTGCCTGGCTACTTAGGATTATCTTATGTTATCGCTCTACTTAGTGTATTGAGCATTTTGCGTAGTTGTCTTTTTAATCATTTTGTTTTTTTTTTCTTTGGACTTGGAGCTTAAACACTAGATGATTGTCTTCGCGTTGATTTAATGTTCTTGCTTCTTTCTCTTTTTCTTTCCTATTTTTCCTCGCGTACCGATTTGCTCTACTGCAAGTCGAGCTATCCGAGGATTTCTAAATGAGTACTACAATTTATATATATATATATTAATTCAATATATATATATATATATATCAAAGTTTGTGTGTATATGTGTGTGAGTGTGTGTGTGTATTTAGGCAGCATATTCTATTTTTGGCATGCCTGATTAAATAAATAATCGCCATTACGTCTGCTTATTTTTAATAAACTCCGTTCATACTCATGGAAAAGATTCCGTGTATTGCAATTAAATGATGTCGTGAGTAAAGTGCTATAAGTATGAAAATCGTTTTTATTTATTACACACACACACTCATATATATATATATATATATATATATATATATATATATATATATATATATATATATATATATATATAACACCCTACATTAAACAGTTCTGTTATTTTACATCGAGCAATTTGTTTTTGTTTGCACTATAGAGTACTATTTTTATTTATTTTTATACGGTATCTCGCTCGCTCACTATATTTACCCATTCGGTTATATATATATATATATATATATATATATATATATATATATATAATATTAGTGCTAAATATACACATACATATGCAAAATATATAAATATATATACATAGGTGCATACGCATACATGTATATTTTTAGAATAAAAATTCCAAGAGGATAGAATCCAGGTAGAACTCAATGTCCAGGACATCGTAAGGATATAATAAAAAGGCTTAAACACTAATATCCCATGGTCATAATTTATTCTATTGGAATCGTAAATACGATCCAATTTATCAGACCTACAAATTCAAAAAGAAAGCAGAAAAAAACAACTCCGGAAATAAAAACAGAATTTAAAGAGAGTGTATGTATGAGGGCGTGGGACGAATGTTAGAGTTAAATAGAGAGGTAACAGACGAGAGAAGTTGGGAGATTAAACCTTAACAGAGAAAATGTTAGGAGAGGTGAGGGGAAGGAGTTTAAGTAAGAGAAATATGAATGCTGTCGGATGTCTAATGCATAAAGGTACATTTCGTGGTGACATACACACACCATAGACGATCTAATGTTTAAGATCAGAATAAGATGGAGGGAGAGGAAAAGAAAAGGGGTGGTGGGAAGAGAGATGGAGCGAGGAAAACTAAAACTGAAGGGCATTTACTGAAAGGGCCCCTGTGTCATTAAGAAAATTTGACAAAATTAATATCGACTACAGGTTACAAATTAAATATAAACATATAAAAAATAAATATAACGATTATCTAATCTAGCAAGGACCTATATTTTTATGTTCAAAAACACATGCGAATACACACATACATAATAACATATACACATATATACATACTCATAGGCCTGTACCCACATACACACATACATATACCCATGTACACACATATATAAATATATCCACATATCCACACAAATATACACATACACACACATACATATATATACATATTCACATATAAATACATCTGGTTCACGATTCCAATGGAATAAATTATGACCATGGAATATTAGAGTTTAAAGCCTTTTTTTATATATATATATATATATATATATATATATATATATATATATATATATATATGAAAGTTTCATTGAATATGTCAGACAGGGCGCTTTGATTTCGCTTTTTATACAAACACTTAACTGATCTTATAATTGTTTTCTTTTCCGAGGAAAAATTATATAAAACCTGTCCAATTGTTATTGCTTTCTGAGCGCTTTCAGCTATACATTTCACCATTTTCAAGGTTGAAATATATTAAATTTTAACATGAAATAGAGTGCTGCATGTAATTATTTATATGATGTTAACAGTTAATAGATTTCAACCTTGAAAATAGCTAAATATATAGCCGAAAGCGCTCGGAAAAATAATTGAACAGTTTTTTATATAGATTTAGACAGTTTTTATATACCCCAATTGAAAAAAATAATAAGTTCATATCTGTCGATATTTCTGAGATGAGGTATTATGTACACTCTTCCCCAAGGGCACATGGTACAGAGGATATAGGCGTTAGTTAGATCCAGTGACAGAGCCCAAAGAGTGTGAGTTCAATACCCAGTTAAGGCAGTGGAGAACTTGGAGATGGGAATTAACAGGAGATAACTGATAACTGACACCCATTATTCATGGCACGTGGAACTAGAACAGTCTACTCCAGTGAGCGAAATAAAGGTTTCAGTTTGACATTCCAAACACCTGAAGAAGGGCGGAGCGAACAACGGCCGAAACGTTGTAATAAATATGGCGACAAAGATAAGGACAATAGTCCGAATAATATAAATAGTGGACTTAAATCAGATCAAAATATATATAAAGAGTTTGTAGTTTAGTCCACCTACATGGCTTTCTTCATCTATATTTTTCCCTTGTGTAGGTGTTGTCATCCACAGTTAGTTAATGAAATTATTTTTAATGATTTTTTTTTTTTTTGCTTTAGAGCGATCACGGGTTTTATAAAGCCTGTCCTTCTTTTCCTCATATCTTTTCAAGTTATCTGAAGTTGTAAACATCGAGTGAGAGTGAAACTCAGGTTATGACGAGAGCCATTTTTTCATAGGATTTAACGTTAGTAAGCGTTTTTTGCTCGGGCTATGCGGACTTCGAGCACTTCATAGAGTAAGTAACTTTATTCTCAGGTCTTTCTTCTGTTCTTTTTTTTTCAGTTGTTTCGTTTTTATTCAAAACTCTATCTGGAGAAGAGTTTGGGGTTTTGACAAAGTGTCTGTAGGTTCCACTAACAGTTTTTGTTTTTCTTTTGTATAGTGTATTTAACTTGTATAGTGTATTTAACTTGTATAGTGTATTTAACTTACCGGAGGTTTTTTAGAACACCGAATGAGGTTAACACATCTGATTTACGGACATATTCTCTTTTAATGCCAATGTATTTAAAATTTCCAATCCACAGATGAGTGGAAATATCACCTTTCAGAATAGTTATATCTATATCTATAAAATAAAACATAAGATGCCTGTGGGTGTGTATGTGCGCGCGTGCACGTGTGTGCGTATGCTATATAAGCCCGTTCACATTTCACGATCAATTTCGATGAAATTGTACACATATTTTGCAAATTTACAAAGTTAGGTCAGGAGAAACTTTGCAATCTCTTGCCTCCATCCCAGGATTTGGCAGTAAAATCGATATAACACAAGGTGGGTACGACTTTTTGCAGAAACCAAGGCAAAGTTACCCGAGAACCATTTTTTTACTAGATTACTGATGTTCTTTGTACTTAATGCAAAACAGAGCGAATGTTATGAGTGTTATACAGAGTGATTAAAAGTTTTCGTGGAACATCAGCTTCACACAAAATTTTTTTTAAAAAAATGTGTTTTGGTACTACTTAAAATATGAATATGAATAGATTCCTCATTTTTACCTGATGTTCTTCAAACATGTTGCAAAAATTTGCTATCTTGCAAGAAATAAGATAATATGGTTTAGTCCTGCTGACTTCCCCGCGTATAACAAAATACCACGCAAAATCTCTTTACAAAGCCCGTCTTTCTGCCATAAACGCCTGGCTTTTCATTCGATGGTTCCAGATGTGCCATGTGAATTACATCTGATACACAAATTGTGTGAATGTTTGGTTTAGATTATTTCAGTTAAGTGGACAAAATCTGCGATAAACTATGCCCCAAATCGGCTTTTGCCATTTATCCAATAATTTCTTCATATGATTCCATCCTAAACTAATCGAGTAGCCATTGATGCAAAGATTGTTTGAGAAGGATTATTGAAATGTTAAAAGGGAAAAACATACTCCCAAAGAACCTCATATTAACTCCAACTTTACAGTAAACGTGCGAAGAAGGAGAGGGCGTTCATTGCAATTGAATCAAACTCTGACACTTCATCCCTGATTTTGTTTGATCATTAGATTTGTGTACAATACCATACTATTTGAAAGTTATTACGGCCATAGGAAATTTACTGAATATCTAAAACATTGAAACAATTTAACCCCGAGCAAAGACCCGCATAAGAAAATTTTATCGATGGAATTCGTTTATTAAGAACAATCAAACACTTGCTTCGTATACCAACTGATAATGCATGCAAGTGGTGACGCAGGCAGACCTTTCTCGATGGAGGTGCCGGTATACAGCGGGTTCGTTTATATAATTGCAGTCATGAACACCCGGGCAAATCCGAGCACGTCAGCTAATATGTCATAAATTTCAGATACTCGTGAAACGAAATAATCTATTGAATAACACTACGGACATTTTTCTTACCCAATGCATACATATATACATACTCCCACGCCGTCATACACACACACACACACACACACACACACACACATATATATATATATATATATATATATATATGACGTAAAGCAATGGAGATTCGACCAAATGGAAGATATGGAAGTTAATACTGGAAATGTTTACCATAATTTGTTTTTCCCAGTCATTTGGTCTCATTAAAACGTGACCGTTATTGGAATAATCTACAATATTGAAACGAAAGTTTTTTTTTTTTATCAAACATTACAGCTCGTAATGTTCAATTTAATCGTCTCGTTAAATGGTTTAAATATGCCAAATTGTTTAAATAAGAAATTGTACGTGCTGAAATAAATTGTTTGCATTCCATATCTGAACACTCTTTTAAGGCTTCTTCCCCTAAATAAAGTATTTTCTTTCCATATTAAAACTGTTTTTTTTTTGTGGTTCAAAATCCAGATGAGGAAGAAGGCGCTGATAGTCCATAATTGTTTTATGTTACAATATAGATTTAAGAAAATAAAATGATGTCTGATATAATTGTATAATGTGTCTCCATTTGCAGCAGAAACAACCGTAAAATCCGGATTGCTAGGCGACGAATTAAAATATTACAAATATTCCTTAAAATATATTTTGTCGACTACAGTTGTATATTTTTTTAAATGTTTCTAAAGGACGATTCATCTTGCTTATAGCTAGCATGCATTTGATATTTATAGGAAATGTTAATTCATCAAAACTGTTTCGATTTTAGGTCATTAATTAACATGTTTTCTCATCTCATTGACATTCGACAATATCTTGCAAGCTTTTTTTGTCCTCTACGAGTTTGCGGTTTTGTCGCAGACCTTCCTTGATTGTAAAGGAAAAGTGGAATCTTTCAGATTTGCTCTTTGAATGTCGCGGGTCATCGTTGTGACTATTGTGGTTCTTGCATGACATTATTGAAATCAGTCATTTCAAAGTGGAACTCCATGGCTTTTTTATCTGGACATTCTGGATCCATTTTGTTTGATGACATTCGGATGCTTTTTCTTTTCTTGAACAGTGTGCTGTATTACAGACACACGGACTGGTGCTTTCCAACGTTGATGTACAGTATTCCTCCATTTACTATTGAAAATAAATCCGTTTACATAATGTTTGCATTCTGTCTCTGAACGTATCAGCTGGTGTTTGTTTTGACAAATGGTTTTGTTTTGTTCTTTTACTGTTCAGACCAGGTTCAATTTTTCATTTTCCGAATATTGTCTTTTTCAGTATGCAATATCTTGAATAATTAGTTACTGCGTAGCAGTAACTGAAGAAGTAATTACCTACTCCGCATATGTTAAATGTTATTGAGATTTATTGTAAATTAACACAATTATGACACAAGGCCGAAAAGGGTGAATGGGTTGAGACTGGTCTTCACTAACTATCTTATACCTAGCTAAACTGATTCACGACCCATTCACTCGTTACAATTTCCTCATTCACCATAAAAACTCATCCGTCGTCAATCAATCCTCCATACATTATAATACAACATCCTCTTAGGGAGTGAGGGGGTGATAAAAATCATAATGTGATGATAAATATTATTTACAATATATATATATATATATATATATATATATATATATATATATATATATACAAATCGGATGAATGATCATGAATGGGAGGGGTGAAGCCTAAAACAAACTAAATACCAAAACAAAGCAAAAATTAACTGTTAAATGTTATCGTCATTGTTTTTCCATGTATGTTCAATGTTACTAATAGTTACCTTAGAAAAAAAGGCTAATATGGTTATCTATAAGATGATGTGGAAAACCGTTATTAACTAGCGTTTGTTTCACGTTCTTAAATTGTTTAAAGAAAATCGAACGAGAGGGTGAATTCTTCTGCGGTATCATGAAGAAATTTTTTTTATAACGTCTGTTTATATCTGAGAGGACATTGGTCAGCAAGATTAAGGTGGCAACAATTTCACTTTTTTATATGCCGAAGTAGTGAATGAATTGATACTAGACTCTAGAAGAACGTCTAAGAGTGGGAGTATATTTTTTGACTAAGTTCATAGGTAAATTTGAGAACGAGATTCTTTTGAATGTACTTTTGGGATTATCAATTTCATTTTTGTTTTTAACTGAAATAAAATATCATTTACATAGCGGACATATATTTTCGGTTTGGTAACTTTATTAATACCTTGTTTTCTAAGTAGGACAAAAATAGTGAAGCACTAACCAAGTGGACTTCCATAGTTTTGATGAACATTTTTCCATTGTGATCAGAGTAATGAAATATTTTTGGGGGAATATTAGGTTTGTTGGATTGGGATGGAATTGAATTATTTTTATATAGAGAGTTAAAGATTCATCGATAGGGAAGTGTGGATGTAAATTTTGTACGTCAAGTGACGCTAGAATTCCTTGGTTTGGTAGTAGTTTTAAAGATTTGGAGAAATCTTGGGATTTTGTTATATTATATTTGGCAGATATAAAGTGAAAAATGACTTTTAAGATGTTTGACAACTGATATATAGGTGCTGGGATCTGTGAAATGATAGGTCTTAATGGATAGCCGGGCTTATGTATTTATCAATATTATATACAATATAATTAATATTGAGATGATATGATACTATAATTGGTAGATAGATATGGAAAAATGACTTTTAAGATGTTTGACAACTGATATAAAGGTGTTGGGATCTGTGAAATGATAGGCCTTAATGGATAGCCGGGCTTATTTATTTATCAATGTTATATACAATATAATTAATATTGAGATGATATGACACTATAATTGTAGATAGATATGGAAAAAATGACTTTCAAGATGTTTGACATCTGATATATAGGTGTTGGGATCTGTGAAATGATAGGCCTTAATGGATATCCGGGCTTATGCATTTATCAATATTATATACAATACAATTAATATTGAGATGATATGATACTATAATTGGTAGATAGATATGGAAAAATGATAATATTGATTATAATTGATAAATCATAGATAAGTGTTGGAATCTGTGAAATGATAGCTCTTAATGAATATCCGGATACATATATTTGAAAATTTCCGTATATATATATATATATATCCTGGTTCGTAATCTCTAATGATTTTGTTGATGTTCAAGGATTTGCCATCGGCATTGTTCGGTTTGTTGACACATTCGTTTAAATGTCCCCGACGTGTTTTTTGTAAGAACACAAGAGAAATGAATAAACCACTTAAACGAAGTTGATTGCCAGTCGATTTTATTCAAGGGTTTCCCCTGTAAAGACTGCATTTCTTGTTTAAAATATAAACCAACATGATAAAGGGAGACATGTCTATGGGAGAAAAGTAAACGATTTTGAAGCTAAGAAAAATAGGAAAATCGATCAGAGCCACTGGACAAGTTTTGGACCTAGCCAACACAACAATTTATAATGTCCTGTAAAAGAAAAAAAAACTATTGGTGTACTGCACAACGGACATAATATAGATTGGCCAAGGAAAACAACATCAAATGAAGACAGAAACATTGTGAGATCTGTGCGAAAAAAAAAACCCAAAACAAATCAATGACATCACCAACAACCTCCACAGAAGAGAGGTGAATGTTTTAAAATTCAACATTCGTAGAAGACTTTGAGAGCAAAAATATATATATATACAAATATATATACCAAAAGATGCAAACCTCGTCCCGGATAAGACGTTAAACTAGATCTGCGTCCTGGGTAAGACGATAAACTACATCCAGCAGCAAGGACTCTAATCAGGAGGTTTTGAGGAGCATGGAACCACCTCTTAATTGCTGTTGTTCCCAGGTCCACCCTGACCCAGTGTGGTAGCACCAGTTAGGGTCCCAGCTATGGGGAAATTTTTAACTATTACCAGCAATTCTTTTTTTCATGTTAAAATGATTAGCCGGCATGAAGACGAGAAACATGTCTTTGGGAGAAAAGTAAATCATTTTGAAGCTGAGAAAAGAAGGAAAATCGATCAGAGCTACTGGACCAACATTGTGCAACACAACAATATGAATTGCCCTGAAAAAGAAAAAAAAACTATCGGTGTACTGAGCAACAGACAGAGAACAGGCCGGCCAAGAAAAATAACAGAAGTTTAAATACAAACATACTGTGAGGGCTCTGAGGAAAAACCCGAAAACAACAGTTAGTGACCTCTTCATCTTAGGGATTTCTATTTACAAATATCATATGTAGAAACTTTTATGAGGTTATTTAGGTCTTGAGTTCAGACTCGGAAGAAAATCAGTATACACCTAAAACGCTATGAAATAATAACAATAATAAGGTTCATCTTTATTCATAAGCAGGAGTAATCGCGAAACTTAATATCCGATAATCCAATGGGTTGTTTTGCCAAATTAGATAGACGATAATAAATATACAGCCCCCCTCCCTTTTAAAATATTGAAGCGAATTCCTTTGTTTATGCTGTTCACTGACGGCACTCATGTTTAAGATCAAAACATTAATATGAGACAGCTATTCAGTATTTGAGATTTTATATCCTGGTATGTGCATTTTGTCGTGTTAAACAACCTAGGACATACCACCTTTTGTTTGAACTCAGCCATTTTTCAAGAGAACAAAAGTATTGGAACAAGTCACTGACAGGTGTTTCTTGTTGCGCAGTTGTTGCCATTTAAATTTATTATTTAAATATTAAATATCCCTCAATGGCTAAACATGGTTTTAGCCTTGGTTTCACCTGTAAAGACTCATTTCTTGTTAAAAATGATAAACCAATATGAAGACAAGACACCTGCCTATGGGAGAATGCCATTTTGAATCTGTGAAAAGAAGGAAGAAATTGAGAAGAATCATCGGTCAAACATTGGGCATGGTCAACACATCAATTTGGAATTAGTTAGATGGCACTATTATCGATGGTTGTGCAAGCACGAAGTTAAACTATTTCCACTTGTTTTCTTTCTCGGGGAGGGATGGCGAGCCAAAGATTCTAATCGCTCTTAAGCATAAACCTATTGAAGTCGTTTTCATTCGTGGATTTCCTGTATACCGTTAGTTGTATGTCCTTATAGAAGCGTATTCACACGATGTCTACAAATATTAACGTATGGTTTACTTCCGTTTCGTAAGTGAAATGGAGTCTATGTTTTGTCATACCAGACGGTCGCTGAGCGGTGAGCGCATGAGTGAACCATACTTCTGTCTAAAAAATAGGCCGCTGCTAGTAAAACATCAATGATTTTAAAATATATGACGGCATATCTTTATAATTTTCTCCGTTTGTTTGTGGAAGGATGCTTTTTTAATTTTTAAGTGTTCACTTATTGACGGACGTATAATTTGTATAAAGATTTGATATCCAAGTTAGCCATGTTTTTTTAAGCGTTTCGCCCCAAGCAACATAGGAGTGCCACTGACACGCAAGGGGTTACATAGAGTGAGACTAAAAGTAAGAGTAAAGAGCTGTTTGAGGAAAAGGATGAAGAGAAGGACAGTGATCAAGATCAAAGCATCGGAAGAAGTCGATTGGCATTACATTTCAATATTTGAAGATTATAGCTATCATTGAAGCCACTAAGAAAAAGGGCGTCCCTCTGTCGGGAAGTGCGACAGAAGAAACTGTTGGAGTAGAAAAGGCGGTTACATTTAACTGTTTCGACAGTAAAAAAAGTGGGATCGAGATGCCAACCTAGTAGCACGCTTAAATTCATGTAGGGGAGGGGCACCAGTGGAGCTAGCTTGTAAGAAAACATTTATAGACAAGGCAGAGTGAAGGCATATTATATCGGTGAGAAAGTGACTGTAGTCGAGATGCCAGGTCAGGACCTATCACATTACATATCCGTCTTTGGATTCTGTCGAGGACCTCGAGATGAACAGCGGGGACACAAGAACATATACGGCAACAGTATTTAATGCAAGGGCGAATGGTTTGATTTGTATGTTGATTTGAAGGATAGACTCAGACGAGAAAAACTTTCTGGCGCGACACAGAGAAGCCATTTTTTATATCCAAGGATATTTTTTTTTATGAGAACGCCAGATTTTTTAAAGTGGGTTAAGTTGGTTATTTGGAGGAGGAGAGCTAAGTTTTTTGTTATGGCTCTTGCTAATTGCGTGCTATTAATGCCGGATATTATTGCGTGTATTGAGTTATCTTGTTCTTCGCGCGTGGTCAGGTCGTATATCTTGGGTAAGAACGTGTGGTGTTCTATTATGTTTTCTCTTTCGAGTTAACTAACACTTTGACGGATTTGTTGAATTTCTGAATCTCTCTGATAATTTGATCTTATTTTCTCGTACATATTTCAAAATGAGTTCTATTTTTTCTTTATATATGTTAGTAACCAATATGACGATACTGTTACGGTTTTTTGGGTATATTATATATAACTAGTGAGCGAGTCAGAATGGCTTATTTCCCTTTATAGTCGACCAATAGAAGGTTGACCAATCAGAAGCCGCACAACACTGTATTCGTCGTGTATAAAGGCGGCCATCTTGTTTCCTCTACCGGAAGGAGCAAAGGCGACCAGGAGAAGGATGAACTACGCTCTGCTGCGATATCCACTGCGAACCTAAAGTACGCTTTCTTACTGTCTCCGAAATATTCACTGCCAACCTCTGGATTCTATACTCGAGGACGACCGTCATGAAAATGTCTAACATAGGTTATGAGCCCAGATCACGATTTATTTTGACGGGAATGAATCTGGATATGAATTATGGGAGACGAAGTTTTTAGGCTACCTAAGAATATAAAAAACTCCATGACATCACCTTTTGCAAAGTCGACCAGGAAGGGGGGGGCATGATGATTTTATGAAAAATGCGACCGTGTTCGCTGAATTAATCCAATTCCTGGATGACTGGAGTTTGTCTTTAATAATAAGAGAGGCCAAAGGCAATGGAAGCCGAGTTCTACAAAAATATCAGTCAATACTATTTGTCAAAAGGTAAGCCTAAAATTATTGCTTTATATACTGAACTAACCGCGTTAAAGAGAAAAGAAAATGAATCAGTAACCAATTATTCTAGCAGAGAATGTCACAAATGCTTTAAAATTGCAGGTGAGACTATCCCCGTTAGACAAGTGTTGTAATGGTGATATTATTGTTTCTCGATAATTTATCCGTGGTAGAGTGGTTTTTTTCTTCTGTCCCAGTTGTCACGATAATCATTCCATATACAAAGCCCGTGTTCTTCATTAAGTTGTGTCTGCATTTCTGAAGGCGTTAGTGAATTTCTGTCCTAAAATATCCTTCAATATATTTGGCAGTTTCGTGGTAGGTAAGTTTTCAACTGACTGACCTTGCATAGGGATTTATTTTTTTAATTTCCGACCGAGATAGTAGATCACTTTTACGTTATTGAGAGTTCAACGTAGACCCCCGCCCCCGCCTCTGGTTTAGACAAGATGCTATTCTGTCTAAGCTAGTCTGATAAAACTTGTTCCCGGGAAAGTACTTTTTTGCCATTTTCTTATGCCCTTCTGGAGGGAATTTAAATGTATTTTGAACACATCCAGGGAATATATGGTTTGATGTTCTAATTCTTCTGTGTATGCTTCGTAGTATGACAGTTTCATAAATTAAATCTCGATTGTTGTTTTTCTCTTTCTGTAAGAATGGACTGAATGTAAAAGCTTGTTTAATTTTTTGAAGCAAGAGATTGTTTAATTTTCTGATTCTTGTGTTTTCGTTTACAGCTTCAAAACGAACAAAAAATAACAAGACAATTAATGGTCGGTAGATCTAAGAAATTTATTTATTACCCTTTCACAAAAAAAAAAAATACAACGCACTTTCTTTATCCAAAATCTTGTTTTTCATTGCGACTTGAAGATGCTTAGCTATCAGAAGGAGGCTTAATAATGGCTAAAAGAATAGCCGAAAGCGCTTGGACTTACATAAAATTCAGGCAATATTAACACATTTTATGGCTAGAACATAAAAATCTATACCAACCCAAAGCTTTATCGCTGTACTATGTCAGACGTCTTTAATGAACATTTATAAAAGAGGGACAGCTTCCCAAATACACATATATATATATATATATATATATATATATATATATACAGGCACACAAACACACACAAACGCGCACACACACACACACACACACACATATATATATATATATATATATATATATATATATATATATATATATATATAAACAGACAGTGCAATAGAGAAATGTAGACTAAATTACACAAAAAATGAAAATAATTCTGACATCTTATTGTAACAGACATATTTATCAAAATTAGACAAAATTATCTTGAAGTACTAAAAATTAAGATTTTCAATAAAATCGATATTGGCTTCAACATCAGTATACAGCCGACCTTCTGAATCTCCAGCAACTCTTCTGGATGGTCTTAAGTTGCTGAACGCTGGCATAATCCTTGACTTCAGTTCATCTTTGGTGTTACAAGAAGATATGTTGGGCTCTGGCTCAGCTGCGCCCGACATGTAATAATAAATATGGTTGCTGTCTAGCGAGGTGGGTGGCCAAATGTAAGGGGTGATTTGGTCACAGAACTAGTATGACAGACATGACTGATTCCTTCTGCTTGTGTGGCATGGCGTAGAGTACTTTTGCCAGAGATATGGTCTTCCAGCAGACACCATCTTGACCCAGGACAAATACTACCGCTTGAAGATATTGCTGTATGCCTCCACGTTGAGTCTGAGTCCCTTGGGGAAGATGAATGGGGGCATAATGTCGCAATAACTAGGGATAACTTCAAACTCCTTCGTAATCAATATTAAACTTATCCAGTTCTTTCCGAATCCTCTGGCACTTTCTTCAGATTGATACCCAAACACTCTAAAAGTACCTATCGGAGGTTCCGGAGCAATGCCAAGCAGTACAGTATGCCGTTTCCAAAATTTTGTGGGAGGGAATTGCATCTTGGTACTTTTTGCTCACAGACAGTGACCACCTGATACTACTATATTGTGCAGTCGAAAAAAAGTGAATAACAAACACCCCGCATGCGCAGGTTAAAATTATAAGAATTTATCCGTCGCAGTGTGTATGTGAGTGTCTGTGTAATTGAGTGTACACACACACACACACACACACACACACATATATATATATATATATATATATATATATATATATATATATATATATATATATTTAAAAATTATAACATAAATATGTTATAAAATCACTACAAAAATAGCCATTTGTTTCAACACTTCCAGTGTCTTATCATTATCTGATGTTGCATGTAGATTCTAAATTCAGAGAGAGAGAGAGAGAGTGGATACAGGGTGCAACAACAAAATCGTCCAAATCGTGTAACAGCATTATCCACCACATAAAATGCTTAATATCTAAAAAAAAAAGGAATAAAATGAATTAATTTCCAGATAAAAAATTTAGGTATCTTGACACCATTTTTCGTAAGAATCACTGAAAACCCTTTGAGTTATTAATCGCAAAAAGATAACAGGTTAAAATTGTTTAGTGCCAGATCCATGCCTTCCCAACGGTGCAATGGTGAGAGGAAAAAACATTCAGACCTTCAGTAATGTTACCAACATTCATACTCTGTCTTCCATTTTCAAAGTCCGTTCAAGAACCGTAAAGAGAACGGCGAATATGTTTTAAAAAAGTGGGAATAGTAGAGAGGAAACTGGATCAGGAAGCCACAACTAGAAGAGGGATCATCGTTTCAACTTAGAGCTAAATACATAATTGATGCTCTGTTATGGTCCGGTTCCTTGAACCACGGTGATAGTCCAAGGTAGAACCAATAAAGAAGAACTCGAACACAGGTAAGGATTAACACAGATATATTACAAACAGGAATATATACAGAGAAGTAGAAAATGTTAGTACGAACAATCAGGTTTAGTAGTAATTGTCTGAACGCGTCTCTGTTTCGGACTGCCTCTGACTCGACTGACTGACTCGCTCGCTCTGAGTGACTAACAGACTCGCTCGCTCTGAGTGACTGACAGACTCCCGACGGACTTCACTCCTAACTTCAGACTGAACTCTAGACTTCGGGCTGAACGGTATTTAGTCACCCCCACCACGAGGGCATCATGTGGCACAAGGCCGGTTTAACGTGGGATCTCCGAGCCCGTGTGCTCGGCCAAAAATATGCCCTTTGAAACCCTATAAACGGGTTCAGGGTCGGTTTATCTCTCCGAAAGAGACTCCGCCCTTCGGCGTAGCCTCGTTCGGGTTCCTCCCCGCCCGAAGGCAGAGAGTTCAACCGATCAGCCGATCAGCCGGTCGCCCGACTTCAGACGGAACTCCTTGCTTTCTCTTGAGGCGCAGTATGTATTACGCATAGAATAGTCCATTATGTTATTATAGGTAAGGTCCCATAACATGCTCAAAGTAGTGTCTTCTTCTATATTCCTTACATTTCGCATAATACCGAGTTCTTTCTAGGAATGCCTGTGAATTCTGTTTTTTTTTGGGGGGGGGATCATTCCTGTAATAATATTTTATTTTTAGTCATTTTCCTCTTGGCCGGATGGCCATTCAATACCTACCCTGTGTAATTATGGTCGGTGTGTTCATGATATTTGCGCATTAAAAAATCTTGTAGCACTTGGCAAAAGAGTTTAAAATGTCCATTTAAAAAAAACAAAAAAAACCGTGCCGATTAACTGCTGATTGCGTGAAAATGCATGAAACTTTTAGTTATGGCCGGCCACTGCTCATTGCGAATTTATTTAAAATATTAAAACTGTCAATAATATGTCACTGAGCTGTTTTTCTCTGGTCTGCCTCTGTACCATAATCCCTTAGGAGTTAAGAGTTGGTTATTTTATTTAATATATATATATATAATCAAAAAAAATATATATATAATCAAAAATACGATCCAATTCATCAGACCAACAACTTCATAAAGAAAACAGAAAAAAAACAACTCCGGGAATAAAAATAAAATTTAGTGAGAGTGTATGTATGAGAGGGACGAATGTTAGAGTAAATGAAAGCTATAGGGAGGGGGAACAGATGAGAGAAGAACAGGAGAAGAACAGGAAGGTCTAAAGATGAAGGGGGGATTAAAATTTAACAGAGAGAAGTTTTAATATTTACCACTAATATTATCATTATCTATCTATCTGTCTATATATATATATATATATATATATATATATATATATATATATATATATATATATATATAGAGAGAGAGAGAGAGAGAGAGAGAGAGAGAGTGAGAGAGTTCCAATATTTGGTAGTTCGCTTTTAAGAAATACTTTCTTTAGAATAATTTGCCGCTGACATACGGACTTTGGAAAAGCGAAGAATCAATTGCGAATTACTTTTTATGACACTTATTTTTGACCGTTCCTATACATAACATATAACATTCTATGTCTGCCTGCCTTCAATGACATTACAAAAGGCAGTGCCCTCTGGCGGCACCTAGGGGATTTATTTCTTTAACTCACACATACTGGAGACATTAAATACTATAGACATTTTCAAGTAAAAATCCACAAACAGGCTTCTAGTCTTATATCGAAAAAAAAATTGTCAAAAGAAAAAAAAATACATTACAATTCTTATCGAAAGTGCTTTCGCCATTAACAGTTGACGAGCCGAGTGAAGAATGTGACCCCCCCCAATTGAATTAACTAGTGAATATGCAAAATCGCGATTATCTGTCCACGGCCAACACGTAGCTTTGTCGTTACCATCTTTCTGTTCCAGAAACAAAATAAAAAAAAAATAAAAAAATGCCGACATTGCGCTTTCGAACGTTTTCAATAAACTTCCTGAATGAACAGTTCTTCTCAGCCTCCGGTCGAGAAAATATTTCCGGGCCTCTTGCTTCAATTTAGAACCCACTTCGTGTCTATGCATCTCCCTACAGCGGTGATTATTAACAAAAACACGGCCGCGATGCTGTATAAATATCCGTGGATGAGTGCACGCGTTACGCCGTTTGGATAGGTGTCCATAATTCCCATTCGGGTAGTGGTGAGAATAAAATCGCGAAGGGAAAAATGTGTGTAGCTACAAGCAGGGAAATATATCCTCACCATATATATATATATATATATATATATATATATATATATATATATATATATATATATATATATATTAAGTTTAATACAAATATGAAACTTGTCACTTAGACGAGTGATGCGAATTCGGCACACCGAAGCTAGGATTTCGAAAATGCACCTTTTTTTCAATAGTCTGGAGATATCAGCAATTATATACAACAACAACAACAACAATAATGATAATAATAATAATAATAATAATAATTGTTTCAAAAAGATAACACCTTAATATGGGCTTAATATGTATGGTTTTATGTTGTCTGTCATGGTGTTTTTTTATATAAATGCACAGTGGGAAATGACCCACTGTCAATTCTTGCCTGAGATCTCTGGTTGGAACTCGGAATTAGAGATTAATACACGCCAGAAATGAATAGAAATAATAATAATAATAATAATAATAATAATAATATCCTTGCTGCGCAGGAACAATGCTTGCTAACTAGGAATTATCAAGCACATATACTAAAATATTGTGTCAGCCCAAAATGCAGATTCTGTGATATATATCCAGAAACGATTGATCATCTTGTATCAGGTTGTACGGTGTTGGCACCCACTGAATATAAAACCCGACATGACCGAGTGGGCCAATATCTGCACTGGAAAATCTGCAACTTCTACGGGAAGGAAACTGAAAGAAACTGGTATGGACACCAGCCAGACCCGGTTACGGAGATAGGACCTGTTACAATTCTATGGGACTACACAATACACACTGACAGAACAATCAAGGCCAACCGACCAGATATTGTTATTAAAGACCACAAACAAAAACGGTGCATCCTTATTGATATGGCAGTCCCTGCTGACTGCAATGTATCTTTGAAGATATTCAAAAAGTTGTCAAAATACAAGGACTTTGAAATAGAAATCTCGAAAATGTGGCATATAGGACAGCAAAAATCCCTGTTGTAGTTGGAGCCATAGGACTGGTTGGAAAAGATTGCAGTAGACTAATTGAAGGGATTCCTGGAAGTCCATGCCTCAAGGAAATACAAAAAATTGTTCTGACAAGTACAGCCCACACTTTACGAAGGGCTTTATCTATGTACTTTTTTTTTTTTTTTGTCAGTGGAAAGTGTCATGATGCCATTTCTAACCTTAGGTCCCTGGGCGAGACCCGGAAAGAAATGTGTAAACGCCAGAAATCAAAGAAAATAAAAAAAATAATAATAATAATATGGTTACTCCTTTTCTAACGAAAGTTCTGGGCGTGAAATCGACAGTCGACATTTCTACGTCTGCTTATATACCGAGTATAACAGCAATGTCGTTCCAATCGTGTTACCAGAATGTGATAATTGTCCATTCCACAAAATGTTTAATATCCAAAAGAAGAAAAGAAACTAGACTGAGTCCCTTTTTTCCAGATTTTCAGAAAAAGACATCTAGCCATCTTGATATTATTTGTTGTAAGAATCACTGAAAGACACTTTGAGTCATTCAGCTAGAAATAGAACAGGTTAAAATCTGTCTGCCCCACTATGCTGAGCCGAAAAAAAAAGATTATTCAGACCTTCATACATGGTAGTAACATTCTTACACTGGTTTCCATCTTCAAAGTCTACTCAAGAACCACCAAGAGAATGGTAAATTAGCTTAAAAAGGAGGGAAATTTAGAGAGAAAAAAATGAATCAAGTGGTCACAACAGCAAGAGTGATCATCATTTCAACTTAGTCCTAAATACATTCATATTGCTCAAAATAGAGTTGTTACAAAAACCTCTGAAAATTCCAGTTTGATATCTTTAATCATTTCTTAGATACATTGGTCCAAAGCTTAATCTAACAATTGTTCAACTTACACTGGTTTATTTAATACTGGCAGGATTTTTATTGCTGTTAATATTTTTGTTTCAAAATTTATTGCTGGTAATCATGTATTGCAGATAATATTTTATTTAAATATTCATTGCTGCTATTAAAGATTATTTTTACACATATTGACCCCAGTTTGGGGTTTAACTATTTGGCCATAGCTGGGGCGCTGACAGGTGCTACCACCTCGGGTCAGTCTAAACCAGGAAGCACCAGCAATTAAGAGGTGGTTCCACACTGCTCAAAACCTCCTGAGCAGAGGCCTTGCCCTTGGATGTAGTTTATCGTCTTACCCAGGACGTCAATTGTTCCATTTTTTACACGATTTGGGAAGTTTTGCTGTTGGAGCCGGTATATATATTTTAAATAAAATTAGACCATTTTAAGGTTCCATGTAATAAATTATTTCAATACAGCTCTTTTAGAGGACTGCGGATCATCAGACTTTATTTCCAAAGCGAGTACCACCATTTATATATATATATATATATATATATATATATATATATATATATATATATATATATATATATATAAATGGTGGTACCTGTTTGGAAAATGCAGTAAAAGAAATCAGTACCCGAAGAAAAATGGGAACAACAAAAAGAACCAAGAATATTAAAACAAGGCGAAAACAATCATCAAGTGTTTAAGCTCCAAGTCCAAAGAAAAGAATAAGGCCAAAACCAGTAAAAAGACAACTACGTAAAGTGCTCAATGCACTAAGTAGAAAATAATCCTAAGAAGCCAGGCAAATCTATGCAGGTTTCACCTTAATGGATCTTCAGAGTAAAGGCTGCTGTAAAGGAAAATCATGGAACAGTATTTATAGCTGAAACCAAAAATAACCATGACAAAAACTAATATATATATACATTAAGAATTGGACAAAGTCCGACAATTTTATGTTTAACATTCTTTTTATAGATACAAGTATTTAAGTAAATGCTCTGTTTATAATAAACAGTATTAAATAATATTTACCGGCCTGAATGTCCGAGAAATTTTCATAGAAAATATTCGTCCTTTGACAGAATTCGAACCTGCACCCTATACTGAACCGTCATTTACGCTGACGTGCCTTAAACGACTCGGCCACAAAGGAGCGTTCGGTATGAAATGTTGAATTTACTGCTTATGAACTTCAATCTTCCATGAATCTCGTACATTCATAACTGCTCATGGCGTATCAAATGTAAACAAATGACGTCATTATATATATATATATATATATATATATATATATATATATATATATATATATATATATATATATATATTATATATATATATATATTCACTTTTAATTGATGCAAAATTAGATTTTTTTCATTCAAGCCAGTTTTATCAAAAAAAACAAGATATGTTTGTTTATTTTCGGATAAAATGTTGAATATTGATTTCCGATGTACATATTTTGTTATTTTTCTTCAAGTTCTTTCGACATTCGTAGTTATTATGAAGAAGCAATATAGCGTCTGTGTGGTTGTTAGAATTCTTTTGTTTGCATCCTGGTATTCTTTGGGGGTTTTATTGGCATCTTCCCTTGGGAACATAAAACCAATGAGTTCGTACGAAAATTGTTGAAAGTTTTTGTTATGGCCTTGTTAGGGCCAGAAAAAAAAGACACAATGATAGGAATTGAGTTAATCAAATATATTAACAGAAATAGTATTAGAAGCATATTCAAACGAGAGCGTTAGCAAGAATGTTCGGTTCGACACTCAGAGCTGATTGCTGGAAACTCCCGCCTCCAAAAGACAGTACCTGCTCCTATTTATAGCTGGGAGAGTCCATATGTGCCTGGGTAAATTACTATAACAGTTTTATGGCCTACCAGGAAATTCTTCTCGTCACTGTCAAACGGGGAAAAATGGTGAGATTTGGACGCATTACTAGACGCGACAGCCTGTCCAAGACCATCATACAAGGCACGGTTGAACGTGGACGTAGGGGAGGATGCCAACTGCTTGGACAATGTCAAACCTTGGGCATGTATGACTATACCAGAACTGCTGATAGCTGCCGTTGATAGACCGTTGTGAAGGGGATTCATTATGGCTTCTGAATTCGGACCGCCTTAGGATTGCCAAATGATAATGATGGTTCTTTGGGAAGCTGGCCGTTTGAAATTGTCGAGTGTAACGTCATGGGTAAGGACGATTGGGAACCAGGACGTAAAAGAATAATCCGATTTATTTATTTGTATTTTCTTATTTTATTTTATTTTTTAATACTAATATAATACGTGTACACATGAATTTTTTCATATGCACCCCGGGCTCTATCACATGTATATGGCTCCGGGTAACCCACATGAAATTCGGAACTTAACCCTTAATGTTTCCTGAATTTCTTGACATAGTAATTGGGAATTCAATCCGTGGCAAGAACAGAGTGTACACGGCGAGCAATAACTAAGCAATACTAAAATAGGTACTAGACGATATTCTGTATAAAAGTAAGTGTCGTTGTCGACACTGTGGTTTGAAACTAGATCGCCAGTGAATAACATGCGCAGTTCTACTATTAAGTAGGTCACGTGATCATAAAGGAAGTGAATAAATAGGAAGTAACGTGATCCATATACGATCACTGTTCTCTCTTCTTCTCTATTAACTATTGCTATATGTTCACTTTCTATACTTTACTACTATACGGAGATGCAAAAACAAAGATGAGGTCAATATCCAGAATTTTAAAACAAGTAATTCTTTCATGATGATGCTCTCTTTATATATATATATATACATATATATATATATATATACAGATGATTCCCACGTCACCTCTTGGGCATTAAGCGAAGTCCACTCTCAGAGTAGGAGGGGTGATAATAAACATATAAATAATCAATTAGCTAGAGACCACGACTTTTTGAAGACAGACATGTGGTTGCTTGTCTTTCCAGATAAACCGTGTCACGTTTTGAGTGTGGGCAAAAGTAACAATGTTTGATTTTTCACAAAAAAAAAATGAATTTTTCAATCATGAACTAATGTAGGTGATGGATTTGCAGGGAGATTCTCCTTTGATTTTCTACGCTCATGCTCACATGGAGACGCGGCCACTTGGTGCAAATCTTACGATGAATAATTTGTTGATAGTGCAATAATTTACATCTGGTGATGTATTCTAAGCGGAGTCTATTGTTAGCATTTAGTCGATTTCGAAATGTGTCTGCTATTTCCAAATTTCAGTAGAAGATATGATTGACATTTCATCAATATTGTATCGGCCCAAATGTTTATACTTACAAAATATATACGCAAGAGTTGACAGCTAAGTTATTTTTATCTCTCCATATCTATCTATCTATCTATCTATCAGCCTCATTTTGTCTATCTTAATCTATTTCTCAGTTAGTTCGTTTCTGTCTCTCTCTCATATATAATCGACTCTCCCGTCGAGATTCGACGTATGAGGGTCAAGCAGATCAGTTTCCAGGAAACCGACAGCCCGACAACAACACATGAGATTTGATTATAGTGGTGAAAGCCTCGTGCAGGACCATCCACACTTTTTGAAGGGCCAATTACAGAGACCTGGTGCACTATGTGCCACAAGTTTCCCAAAAGACCATCCGCAGGTTTTGAATTCAGAGTGGTCCTTCTCCTAGACCAGTTGCCATCGTCTCTCTCTCTTTTTATATATATATATATATATATATATATATATATATATATATATATATATATATATATATATATATATATATATACAAAATCGTGTGGTTTAAACGCATTACAAAGCGCGACAGCCAGTTCAAGACCATCATACAAGTCACGGGTGATGGTGGACGTAGGGGAGGATGCCAGTACAAAAACTGGTTGGACAATGTCAAACCATGGACAAGTATGACTATACAAGAAGTGTTGATGGCTGCCGTTGATAGGCCGTCGTGAAGGTGATTCATTATGGCTTCTGCATTCAGACCCCTTACGAGTACAAAATGATAATGATGATTCTTTGGGAAGCTGGACGTTTGAAATTGTCTAGTCTCTATATATATATATATATATATATATATATATATATATATATATATATATATATTATTTACATTATTCGGACTATTGTCCTCATCTTTGTCGCCATATTTATCACAACGTTTCGGCCGTTGTACGCTCCGGCCTTCTTCAGGTGGTTGCAATAAGAAGGCCGGAGCATACAACGGCCGAAACGTTGTCATAAATATGGCGACAAAGATGAGGACAACAGTCCGAATAATGTAAATAATGTACATAATACGTCTTCTCAGATATATATATATATATATATATATATATATATATATATATATATATGTATGTGTGTGTGTGTGTGTCTGTCAATCAGTTATGTGCCATGCGTGATAAACGCGTTGGCGATCATGTATCTTTCGATACTTTAGAGACGATGAGATTTTTTTCACGCATTAGGTTGCCATTTCTTTCTGCGATAGACCAGTTGTAATGCAAGGCTAGAGAACCCGATCTGTTTTGGGGGAGTAGAAGAAGATTAGTGAATTTAATGGATTCGACTGGAATTCGAACTCGGCTCTCCAATCCGAGCCGCTATCCATTACTCCCATTATTAAGGTATAAATCTGTGCGTATATAATCCGATTTGGTCCTAGTAATATTAAAATATTAGAATTGATCCACAAAAAAGTGCTCGTATTTTATTTAATTTATTCAGAGCAATATAATTAACAATCAAAGAATTCCTTTTTAATTCATATGGGGAATCTGCTATTTCAGCAGAAGGCGAAAGTGGTCGTCTATCTTTATAACCCCGTTTTAGAATGAAATGAATTCCATGTATGTAAGGTTAGAGGAAATGAAGTGTAGCTTAAGAGATAAGTTAAACTTTCACTTGCAGAAAACACCTAATACTGAAGTTGCATTTCTCACTGTTTCATTCAGATGCTATGTACGAGGCAGGCTTCAAGGTCAGTGTTAGGTATCTATCTTATAGGGAATGAGTTTTATTGAGAGAAAAAAAACAAAAAACAAATATTAACCTTATGGCGACAAAATGGAGGCATTAGTATTACAATTTTTAAATATAAAAATTTTAAAATTAAAGAATAACTTAAAAACGAAACAAAAATAAATTTAAAATTCATATATGTAAAAAGAGACGCAAGGGATTCATGGAAAGAAGGGTATGAAGATATTCTGGGTAGATAAAAGTTTATAAATTAAAAATTAAAATAGTATAAAAAGTTTTAGAGGAGGGAGAAATTCCACTATGGGATTTAGAAATAGTTTTTGGTTTATTATGTCGACATTTCAAGAGTTGGAGGGGATGCGAGTGGGTGAGTGATTTGGGGTAGATTATCAATGCAAAACTATCATTTAAACAGTAATTCCTTGCTCTGATTCAAAAATCTCTAAAACTCTCACTGTTAACTGTTACATCCCCCGGTCCTGCTCAAGACGGAAATAACTAACTCAACGAAAGAGGTGTTTGGAATGGTGCAAGACAAAGCTTCAGAGTCCTTCCTCTCTGCGCAGGAAGAGGAGAGGGCACCGGTCTCTCTGCACTTCCAACATGTTGATTTATGGCCGGTAAAAATGACCGGCATTTCCTGGCTCTCTATATCCAGCCAGTTGAATGCGGAGATGAAGGCTTTACGATCTAACATTATCTCAAAGCTCTATCCCACGTTCAGGTAGCAAGAGGAAACTCTGAGTATTTGTCCTAATTGAGCCAGATAAACGGCCAAGTGCTCCCCAACAATATGAGGAGTGAACTCATATACTGATACTTGGTCCAATGCCTGCTCTCATGTTCTTTTCTAAGTATGAGTTCTGTTGTTATTAAATATCGACTGAAGGTGTCCTCACAGTTGAGGGAGGTGGGTAACAGTATGTCCCTCAAAAAATATCTTTTTCCTTTGATAATCCTATAGAGGTTAACCCATAGGGGCGGGAAACGTTTAATAACGGTGTCTTTTGTTGAGCGACAAATTTTGCGCGAAGTTTTGTATATCACTAAGACTGACACAATACTTTCATTCAACCTTCTGTAATTCATAATATAGGATGTGAAAGAAAAGCATGCATTGAGTAAAACAATAGTTGTCTCTGTTTAACTATCAATTGTTTCAAAGTTCAATGAAAGAAAAATGTTTTAATAATTTCTGGTAATATATGTTTTCAAATTTTTGCTGTGTAAGAAAAACTATGTGAGTATAGGGAATATTCAGCATATAGGTGGTGGTGTGAGGGAGAAGGTTGGTGCATGGTTTAAACTGTCGTGGATTCCTTTGATAAGATGTGTATAGTTCTTGGTTCTGTCCAGGAACTCCGTCACTTTGGTGAGGACTACTTGAAAGTGGGTGATTCGCGGGCCGCTATATTGACATCTTAGATGTTGCAGATGATGTATTTTTATTTATCTATTTTTTTTGTATCATTGTGTCATCTGTTTTTGTTGGTATATTCTCAGATATCACATTTTTAGTGTTTTTATCGGTTGGGGCTTACATTTTTTTATCCAAACTATTTTTAACCTCCAGACTTTTGTCGGCCATTTTTAATTATTTTTTGAAGTTCCGGTTTTTCATTTGTTTTTTTTTTTGAAGGAAAACTGAATTTTCTTTTTAAAACAAAAAATAAAAAAAAAATAAAGAAATACCAAAAATAATGATCTTAAACAAATAGACAAAAAGAAAGACAAATTTAACGAAACAAACGATAAAATAAAAACAAACGACGCAACCGAGTTTAAAAAAAGGTTTGACAGGAAAACTTAAAAATATACACAAATTAAAAAAAGAAATCCCTTCTCTAAAGACAAGAAAAATAATAAATAGAGAAATAAGACCAAGAAGAAAAAAAAAGTTCTAAAAAGAATAAATTCACTCGAACGACACACTTAAATAAAACAAAGTAAAATTAAATAGAACAACGTAATCAGGTTTCTTTTCTTAAAAATAATTACAAAAGTAACATAAAACAAATTATGAAAACAAAATACTACAAACGGAATACTAAAAGAGACACGTGTAAAAATTAACAAGTCTTAACATTGAAACAAAATGGCCGACGTAACACGAAGAATAAAATTAAAAAACAAAAAACATTAAACAATAAAGAAAATGGAAACGAAAAGTCAAACTAGAAACTAAAGAAAAAGACTTTCGGCTTGGCGAGGATTAAAGAAAAACATAAAAATGACTTGTTTACTTATGACAACAAAAAATGAACAGTATATTTTTTATAATTAAATTGCCGGTAATATATTTTTACAGCAAAATCACCAACAATACACGTTCATTTTTACAATGGCAATTAATAAAATACTAAAAAAGTATAAAAAATACATTGCTATAGTAAAATTACCAGAAATACATATTTATAAAAATATTACGTTGTAATTCATTTTTGAAGTGAAATTACAAGCAGTACATTTCATCATCTACAAGTTATATATCGAAAAAACATATGTTTACCTTGAAAGTATACAATTACGTACAAAATGTCGGTTGTTGAATTTTGTTATATAGAAATAAAGCGTCTCTGCCAACACATGAGATTGAACATAGATCGCCAGTTAGCAAACACAGGCGACCCCATTATTGAATTAAGTAAATTAAGTGACCATAGAGGAAAGTCATACGTAGGAAGGTGACGTTTAATTAATATGCATTTCTAGTCTATCCTCTATTACTATACGGACCGCTATTCTCTGCTCTATTCACTATGCTGTTTCTTTATTTGGATCACCATACGGATTTCTATTTTTATTATCGAGCAAGTACTATTACTGGGAGTGATATTCGAAGGCGTCTGGCAACAGCATTGTTCGACGGTGTACTATAATTGTGTCTGCGGTTACAAAGTCTCTACTACACGGAGCATTACAAAAGTGAGAACGAGTATTTATTCATTGACATCACAAAAGTGACAACGAATGTTCGTTGACATCACACAAAAAAAGATATGTAATTGCGTTCAAATATACGGTTGCTGAAGCCATAAAATTTCGACATTAACTAAATCAAAACCGAGCAACCAACAAAACGGTAATAAAGGAACATCAAATGAAGAAAATGTCTTTTATTTTTCTTCTTTATAATTCCACTTTTGGCACAATGACATTTCAAAATCTCAGTCCGCACAGGAGTCGTAGAGAAAGATCTGTTGAAATGTCACCTTCCAGATTTTACATACATGTCATAAATTTCAGTCACATTTCAAACGAAGTCGCGTGTTAGAACGCTGCACAACTGAAAAACGCATGGAAGTTTTATTCAATCCAATAACTTTCTCAAGGAGCACGTCGGCGTGGTGCAATGGCTGGCAAGCTTATATCGCTAGATCAATTACGACTGAGCAATGAGTTTGTGATGATGATCATCATCACACACATACACACATACTTATGCAAATTCAAATTATACAACCACAAGCATTCATTGTATAATAAATCAACACTACTGTGCAACTGACAATTTATAAATCGCAGCTATCCTACAATTTTATAATCGCTATATTTTCATGTAGTCGATTTTGTACACTTTTGGGAGAATCGGATCCCCGAAGTTTTTCCTGACTCTCCCCAAAGCTCAATGCCAACCAATCAGATTGTCTGCACGTGAAGAGTGATTCTTCCCGCGCAGCGCTTTCGGAGTCAATGATCACCTATATAAACAAAGAATATTCTTAGTAAATGAGTGAGATTTCAGCTGCCACAGGAATCTACGACAGTTGAAACCATGCGCTAATCTTCTCACTCACATCACCACTCACATGCTGAATATTCCCTATACTCATATAATATTTTTTCTTACACAGTAAAAACTGTTGAAAACATTTATCACCAGAAACTATTACAACCTTATGTCTTTCAGTGAATTTTGAAACAATTGATAGTTAAAGAGAGACAACTCTTGATTTACTCAAGGTATGCTTTTCTTTCACATCCTTGTTTGTACATCTTGTTAAATACAAATTTTATGTGTAATGATGTATTTGGTTTATCCTCTTTTTCTTCACGTCCGTTTGGTTTCCTAATCTAAGTTAAATTAATGTGGTGAAGTACGCTACAAGTTCGATCCTCACTGGGTGCACAATTCTTCTGACATATCTTATCTACGCTTAGGAGTCTCCAAAACTCTAGATGACAATCTTGAAGCTGATCTCTGTGGTCAAAAGAAATTAGCGAATCTGTTTTGGGACGTAATTTCAGATTGGATATTTCTTCCCTCTACACCGGCTTCTTGGTATTTATCATTATTCCTTCCCTGTATCCGTTTGGACGTTCATTCGTTTTTTCGTCCTATCACTAACTGCGCGTATCGTACGATGTGTCCCGACAGAAGACGCTTCTCTACTAATAATCGCGAATCACCAATCACTTGCCTGGATGGTAAGCATACTAAACAGACACCCCAGAATGGAGCACTAACACACCCGCATGTCCCTTCTCCATTCCGTCCAACTACGCTAATATTATGTAAAGTTGCTAACGACCCAATTCTTTGTGGGACAGCAAAGAAGGTTCTCTTATTGAAGGAACGACGCACTAGCCTTCTCTAAAAATCGAAGTCCTACATGACAGATAAAGTCGTACTTTCGTCGAGAATAAGGCAAGACTTGTTCACCATTTCTACCATTCGACTCGGGTTCAGGTTCACTATGTCTGACATATCGCTAAGCAGGTCATGAGAACTTCAATGTGGTGTAATGGTTAACAAGGTTTTCTCACTAGATCAGCTACGATTGAGCAGTGAGTTCGATCCTCTTTAAGTGCGCCATACTTTCGGCCTTGTGCCACATATAGCAAGCTTATCTCTCTAGATAAATTATGCCTGAGTTGTGAGTTTAATCCACACCGAGTGCTCCATACTTTCGGCCTTGTGCCACATCTAAACCTCGTTTAGTAAATCACTATTTGGGAATTTCAATATCTAAATCTATAACGAGTGAGTAGTGGGTTCGATCCCCGCTAGGTCCCTTATACTTTCGGTCTTGTGCCACAACTAATCTTCGCTTCATAAATCAGAATATTTGGGCATTTTTGAGCTGGTCTAATGGCTAGCGATCTTATCTCGCCATACCAGTTAGTAGTGAGTTCGAACCTCATTAGGTGCTCCATACATTCGGCCTTGTACCACATTTCAGCTTCGCTTAAAAATCATAATTTGATCATTGACGTGTTGTAATGATTAGAAAGCTTGTCTGACTAGATCAATTACGACTGTGTCGATCCTGACTGGGTGCTCCACACTTTTGGCCTTGTGCCACATTTGAACTATGGTTAATAAATTTCCAATACATTTCTCGATACCGTATTCATTCTCTAGTCATTCACACATGTGATTTCGCTGTCTTCTTTTTTTGTTGCTAAATATATAAATCAATTCACTTATTAACGACACTTTCTGGATCATTTCTTTAAAGTACAAGGTACAAAATATGCTGACGTACAAGGTGACTGGGCGTATAAGACGACCAACAAATTCTCAAGTTAAAATGTTCGATTCGGGCTTTATTCGATATACGACTCTCCCCAATCGCATTTTAAAATTGCGTTTACTTTATTAAATAAATTCAGTAAGCATATACTTTCTATTCACTCAAATTCTAATTAAAAGACGGGGGTGAGGAGATATTGACAATTCACTACGGGTCCTGTGTTTTCCGTAGGTCACGATAGCAGCCTGGAAGACATCTCCCTGCTAACCATCCACATGTTCCAGTGCTCTCGAATTCAATCTTTAAACGGCTTCTTAAGGCCCACATCTAGTTGCGCTTTAGTTCATCATCGAAATAAAGAAGTGAAGCAGGTGTTAGGCTATAGTCCAAAATTTCCTTAAAGTACTAATTATACTGGCATCCAAGTTGACTGGGCATATAAGACGACGCACAAATTTTCAAGTTAAAATGGAGGATTCAGGCTATATTCACTGTATAAGTCGACCCCCCAATCACGTTTTAAAAATGTATTGTATTGAATTTATTGAATAAATATCCTTTCTTTAAACTTCAATTCTAATAAAGAGACGGTGCGAAGATATTGATAATTAAGTAACACAATCTACAATAAGCCTTGAGTGGGTGCTGTGTTTTTGGTAGGTTATTACAATGGCCTGAATGGCATTTCCCTGCTAGCCATCCACCTGTTCCATTGTTCTTGAATGCAATCTTTAAACGGCTTGTTGAGACAGACATCCAATTGTGTTTTTGTTCAACATCATCGAAATAAGGAGAAACAGATGTTAGCCTACTGTCCAAAATCTCCCAGGCTAACAACTTAATATAAACCACAGATTTAAGATTCACATTTTATAACATGAGTATATGACAGAGCCCTTTTTTGGTAGGGGGGGCTGTTTCTTAAGATTAAAACGTCGACTTGTATGGTATACATAAACTATTAGGATAAGGTATAAAAAATAATATTTCATTTAGGTTGGATTGGGTTCACGTTCCATTGTCCCAAGTCAGGTACTACAGTCTTATTCGGTCTGGGCAGGGTGGTTAGAACGTTCGTTTTCCTACCATGAAACCCGGAGATCAAATCCCAACATGAAGATTAGCCCTTTCAGCGTTAAGAAAATACATGGGTTGACCCAAAGTGATGGTATGGTTTGGGAGCTGTCAATAGTTATGCTAGCATGAAGTCACAAGTCATCATGACCGAGGCATTGAAAGTACTGGCGTTGTATTTATTAAATAAATTCAGTAAGCATATACTTTCTTTTAACTCAAATTCTAATGAAGAGACGGGGGAAGATATACACAATCTACACTAAGCCTTGAGTGGGTGTTTTTGGTAGGTTATTACAGTAGAATGAATGACATTTTCCCCAAACGAGACTCCGCCCTTCGGCGTAGCCTGCTTCGGGTTCCTCCCGCCCGTAGGAAGAGAGTTTAACCGAACAGTCGCTCAGACTTGAACGGCTGACTCAATTTTATTTATCAATCCACCCACGGGGATCGAATGTGGCACAAGGCCTTTTTAATGTGGGTATCTCTGAGCCCGTAGGCCCAGCCAAAAATAAATAACCATCCAAACCCGCCGAGGTGGGCCAGTTCCGTCAACCTCCCCCAACGAAACCCTACCCTTCGGCGGAGCTTCGTCCGGGTTCCTCTCTGCAAGCAGAGAGTTCGACAGACACCCGACCCGGCAAGTCACAAAGCGCAGATACTACACTTTGAGCCTAGCCACCGATTGTTTTTTTGTTTAAAATCGAAATAAGAAGGTCAAGCAGGTGTTAGCCTACTGTCCAAAATCTCCCATGCTAACAGCATAAGGGTCACATTGTATAACTGGAGTATATGGCGCAGGCCCATTTTTGAGTGGAGGGCGTTTCTTAAGTTTAAAAGGTTGCCTTGTACTACTACATATTGAGTATATTGTTGTAGCACATCTAACAACGATAATGGGCATGTCCCTATTCACATAAATACAGTAATAAATAATGTATGTTGGTCTGCAGTTAGAGATTTGTGTCCAGCTGTGCTGGTCAAACTCCCTGCTTGCAGAGATGATCCCCAGACGAGACAATGTCTCTTCTCGGGAACAGCTACCCGATCCCATTTTATACGGGCTCGGACGCCCCGCATTAAATTCGGCCTTATGCCAAATCTGACCGCATAGGACGGTTGGCAGATATCCTGCATTTAGAGATTTGTCTCCAGCTGTGCTGGTCAAACAATCTGCTTCCGGGCAGAGAGGATCCCCAGACGAGGTTATATTGAAGGGCTGAGTCTCGACTCGGGAAACAGCTACCTGACCCTATTTTTTTAAGGGGTCTACTGGGAATTTTTTCGTCGAGACTATAGGGCACGGATACTTAAATTCGGCTTTGTGCTACATCTGACCGCGTGGGGAGATTGGTAGATATCCTGCAGTTGATGATTCATTTTGGAATTCACTTCTTCTACGCGCCTTTCGTGTCTTTAATATTATCGTTCATTGCCAACCTTCGTGCAATTATTCTATACAGTAACCTTCAGTAGGTTAGAACATATACATAAGCTATGAAGATAAGGTATAAAAATAATATTTTTTAGGTTGGATGGCGGCCTCTTTTCATTGTTCCAAGTCAGATACTGCATCAGTCTTATTCTGTCTAGACAGGTAGTCAAGTGGTTAGATCGTTAGCTTTAATACCCCGCGTTCGAATCCCACCTTTGAGCCTAAAAACAAAGTGATGGCATACTTTGGGATGCCAGATGCCAGCACGAGGGTTTGAGAGTACTGGCCGTTTTCAGACTGATAAAAATGCCCTCTCTGCTAGAACGTGTAACCGTCGTTTCTGTGGGTGTTGAACAAAAACAGATGCGCCTTCGCAGACATCTGCAACAGGGACTGACTACTCGCTATAGTAGACAGGCATACTCTGATATGAGCGGCCAAACAGTATCCTATTATAATTGTGTTTGCATTTTTCTTTGTTAGTTCACACGACCGTTACGCCCTGCCAAGATCGCATAGAAAGTAGGTAAAATACATTACTTGGCTTCAGTGAGAAAATGAAAGAAAGAAAGAAGGGAAAACTGAAATGGAGATAGAGAGATATATATATAGAGAGAGGGAGAGAGAAAGAGAATCAGTTTAAGCTAATAAGAACAGATACTAGTTGATCTTAGCCAAAAGGCCACAAAACCATTGGATTTTCTTACTGCCTGCCGCTGTCAAGATGTGACACAAGGTCCTTTTTAATGTGGGAAGTGCCTACTAGTGTTGCTGGGGCTAGGTCCGAAAACAGACAAGCCCAAGCAAACGTCAGTTGCTCTTGATTCAATATTACACACGATCGCCCCTTTTTACTTGGAATGAATGAGTTTTTTGTCGTGAGCACCAGTTTTTCAGGAACGTCGACCTCTCAGTATTATTTTTAGTTGCGCTAGCAGACAGAGGCGCAGCTGTCCGTAGAAAGAAACACAACTGAGAGATGAAATTCAGGGTAACTGCTCGAGGGCAGATAACACAGTTTGATCCCAGACTGAGAAGAAACTGCGATTGTGATAAAAGCTCTAATTATCAGATGCACACTGTTAAACGGTCGAAACAAATTAAAGCAATCGCCAGGGATACAGTCAAGATAAATAAAATAACACCGTCTACAGAATTATTTTAATATTATTATTAAGAGAAATGTTCGTAAGACGGGGATTTATCTGGTTATTATTATTATTATGTCTCTTATTAATATTAAGAAAAATATTCGTAAGACGGGGATTTCTCTAATTATTATCATTCTGTCTCTTATAATTATTAATAGAAATGTTCGTAAGACGGGGATTTCTCTAGTTATTATCATTATGCCTCTAAAAATTGTTAAGAGAAATGTTCGTAAGACGGGGATTTCTCTAGTTACTATTATTATTTCTCTTATTAATATGAAAGAAAAATGTTCGTAAGACGGGGATTTCTCTAGTTATTATCATTATCTCTCTTATAATTATTAAGAGAAATGTTCGTAAGACGGGGATTGCTCTAGTTATTATCATTATACCTCTAATAATTGTTAAGAGAAATGTTCGTAAGGCGGAGATTTCTCTAGTTGTTATCATTATGTCTCTTATTAATATGAAAGAAAAATGTTCGTAAGACGGGGATTTCTCTAGTTATTATCATTATGTCTCTTATTAATATGAAAGAAAAATGTTCGTAAGACGGGGATTTCTCTAGTTATTATCATTATGTCTCTTATAATTATTAAGAGAAATGTTCGTAAGACGGGGATTTCTCTAGTTATTATCATTGTGTCTCTTATAATTATTAAGAGAAATGTTCGTAAGACGGGGATTTCTCTAGTTATTATCATTATGTCTCTTATTAATACTTTCCTTAATTGCTGACTCCTCAAAAAACATTTCTTGATAGTCAAACATGCCAAAACAGATTGAGTGGTGAAAGTTGTTGACATGATGTTTAGTTAAAGAAATTGAAAGATCTGGATTTTAATTTAATTTGAAATATATTCTCTTGCTTATGTTACCATGGTAATATTTATTGATTCATAAAATTATCGATCTTGGAGTAAGAAAAACACAGTGAGAATGGTTTGATGCAATTTCTTTAGAGAGAAAAATGTTTGAAGTTTACAAACAGGCAGACATGTTTGTCTTCATATTTTACAAAAGTCTATTTTAATATAACATTAATAATAAATGATGAAATAAAGTTAAAACTAGTAATATTAGAAGAAGTAATATTACATAGAACTTTTATTAGAAAAGCATTATTCAAGCAATATTCATTTTGGACTATGATTTCTTTCATCTTCATTTCAATTGCTTTATTTCCACTAGTAGTATTAGTAGTATTAATATTATCTGCAATTTTCATTAGATGAAGTATTGTCAAGCATTATTTATTTTGGACTAGGATTTCTTTCATCTTCATTTCAATTGCTTTATTTCCATTAGTAGTATTAGTAGTAGTAATATTATCTGCAATTTTCATTAGATGAAGCATTGTCAAGCATTATTCATTTTGGACTAGATTTCTTTCATCTTCATTTCAATTGCTTTTATTTCCACTAGTAGTATTAGTAGTAGTAATATTATCTGCAATTTTCATTAGATGAAGTATTTCAAGCATTATTCATTTTGGACTAGGATTTCTTTCATCTTCATTTCAATTGCTTTATTTCACTAGTAGTATTAGTATGTAGTAATATTATCTGCAATTTTCATTAGATGAAGCATTGTCAAGCATTATTCATTTTGGACTAGGATTTTTTCATCTTCATTTCAATTGCTTTATTTCCACTAGTAGTATTAGTAGTAGTAATATTATCTGCAATTTTCATTAGATGAAGCATTGTCAAGCATTATTCATTTTGGACTGGGATTTCTTTCATCTTCATTTTCAATTGCTTTATTTCCACTAGTAGTATTTTAGTAGTAATATTATCTGCAATTTTCATTAGATGAATTGCATTATTCATTTTTTTTTTCATCTTCAGTAGTATTTCCACTAGTAGTATTATAGTATTAATTATCTGCAATTTTCATTAGATGAAGCATTATCAAGCATTATTCATTTCTTTCATCTTCATTTCAATTGCTTTATTTCCACTATTAGTATTAGTAGTAGTAATATTATCTGCAATTTTGATTAGGTAGCATTATTCATTTTGGACTAGGATTTCTTTCATCTTCATTTCAATTGCTTCTTTTCCACTAGTAGTATTAATAGTAATGATATTATCTGGACTTTTCATTCGATGAAGCATTGTCAATCATTATTCATTTTAGACTAGGATTTCTTTCATCTTCATTTCAATATATTTATTTCCACTGGTAGCATTAGTAGTTGTAATATTATCTTGATTTTTCTATCAGATGAAGCAATATCAAATGTTATTCATTTTTGACTAGGATTTCTTTTATTTTCAATTCAATTAGCTTTTTTCACTAGTTTTATTTTTAGCAGTAGTAGTAATACCTGTAATTTTTATTAAATGACGCATTTGAACCATTATACGTTTTTGAATTATTTTTCGCTGGATGTTTCTTGCGACCAAAGTAACTTTTTATAGATGCAAATTTAAGTATGCATTATCAAAAATTACCACCTAGTTCCATCAGGGCATCTCAAATCATCCATGCCTATCGCCCTGACTTCTTTTTTTTCTTCTTATATCTACATTATAATTACAAACTATTATTTTGGAAAGTGAGAATTTAACTGAAATATGTTGGAAAATCACCAAAATTTCTAGCAGAATCAAGAAAAAGTAACTTTGAGTAAAATGACCTCAATGTAAGGAAAAAAATGATGACGTCGGTTTTAACTGACACCAAGAAGATATTGATTAAATTACTGTGAAAATTTTATCTCTCTATGACAGTTTGTTCATTATCTATCTATCTATCTATTTATCTATTTATCTATCTATGACAGTTTGTTCATTATCTATCTATCTCTTCATATATATATATATATATATATATATATATATATATATATATATATATATATATATATATATCAAGCTATCTTACTGTCTGCCTTAATTTTTCGTTTTCCATCTATCTATCTATCTATCTATGTACCTATCTATGTATCTATCTATGTACCTATATATATATATATATATATATATATATATATATATATATATATATATATAT
The DNA here is from genome assembly GCA_903632075.3 of Acanthosepion pharaonis. NCBI lineage: Eukaryota > Metazoa > Mollusca > Cephalopoda > Sepiida > Sepiidae > Acanthosepion > Acanthosepion pharaonis. Next base: position 4,327,406 of record CAHIKZ030001868.1, read on the forward strand.
ATATATATATACATATATATATATAAATATCTCTTTAAATCTATATGATATTAAATTAATATCTATCTATCTATCTATCTATCTATATATACAAGTATATAATTGGTATATATGGAATGAATTCAATAACCAACAATTACTATTCTTAAAAGAGTGTCAATCAAATACAAAGTAGAGTAGTTAGAAAATCACTACAAAAATATTTTGTTATTAAACAAAATTTATAGTGATTTTATAACATACTTATGTTATAATATTTTTTATAAATAATAATTATATATATATATATATATATATATATAATATATGATCCATATATATGTATATATAAAATTATATTATATATATATATATATTCAAATGTATCTTTTACATTAGTCGGACTATTGTCCTCATCTTTGTCGCCATAAAACGTTTTCGGCCGTTGTACGCTCCGGCCTTTTCAGGTGGTTGGAATTTCGAACTGAACCCCTTTATTTCGATCGCTTATAACTGTTTAATTCCACGTGCCATGTTTGATGGATGTCAGTTATAGTTATCTCCTATAATTTTCCCTCTGAAAGTTCTATAGGAATTGAACTCACCTTCTTATATATGGATATAACCAACGCCTTTATCCATGTGCCATGTGTATGAGGATAGATGAGGACAATAGTCCGACTAATGTAAATACTGTACAATACCTCATCTCAGAAATATTTTATCAATCTGACATTATTTTATATCTATCTATCTATTGTTGTGTTCATATCAATTTCAATATCTTTATTCATATGTAGGCTGCAATTTAATCTGACGCTATGTTGATCTGAATTCATGGTATGTGATTTCGTCATTCATTAATTTTACTCCATTTTTTTTATGCCTTTTTACATATATTTTCCTTGCTGCTTTTTCTTTTCTTCTATTTCTTCTTCATTATTTGTTTTCAACTTTTTTCTTTCCTTCTTATTTTCCCTATTTTATTATATTCATCTTTCTTTAATTCCTTCTTATTCTCTCTCACCTGTCCCTTATTTCCATTCATCTTTTCTCTTTCCTCTTTTTTTTAGTTTTCTTCTTTCTTTATTTTTTCTTTTCATTTTAGCATTCTCGCAAAGTTTCTCTTCATTTTCTTCACTTCGTTTTTCTTTCTTTCTTTTCTCTTTTTCTACTTTTCTTCTTCCTCATTTGCGTTATATTTTCTCTATTTTATTCGACTTTCTTTTTTGAATATCTTTCTTTTTTTTTCGTCTATTTACCTTTCTTTCTTTCTTTCTTTCTTTCTTTCTTTCTTTCTTTATTTTCCTTTACTCTTTCTTTACCATATTTATTTGTCTTCTTTCGTTTTATTCATCTTCTTCATAAATTATTCATTCCGGTTTCGGTAAACCTTAACGTTTCCTTTTTGTAAATTCATTTTCATCTCACTTTCATTAATCACTCTTGTTTGCTTTCTAAACTAAATCTTCCTCTTTTGCTTTTCTATGGTGCATTTTCGGTTTCCGGTCTAGTTTTGCAATCCCCATCTTGATTTATACGCTTACTCCCCTTTATCTCCTTGTTCACTTTCTATTTTTCTTTCTTTTTTTAAATTCTTTCATTATCTATTTGTATTTATTGGTTAATTTCACATCTATAAAACTGGTATCTATATGACTGGTATAACTTCCAGATTTAAATATTATTCTAAGTGGTGTGGGCATGGCATTAGAAGTAAAAAAAAAACTCTTATACATACATCATAGAACAGTAAATAAGGAAATTGAAAATTTTGTATATATGTCGTCGTTGACGTCTTCGTCACTCCAATACTAAAACAGAAAAGATTCGCAACTGCTTGAATTCGTTGTTCATCTCTATCTATAAAAGGCAGGATGTGTGTGTGTGCGTAACGAATGCGCGGCCGCAATTTTCGACGGATTTCCACCAAAATTTACATGCATATGCTCCAAGTTAGCGGGAAGGCCAAGACCGACATCGTATTTCCCAACTCCCATCGATAGTAGAAATAATCAATTTTTTCATGCTTCTACGGCAGTTTTCATGTAGTTTGCGGCCATTTTGTACTGGCCAGAGTGAGAGCCTATAGCTAGCTGCCACGAATAAGCAAGGAAGATTCTATTGGCCAGCGTGAGAGCCAACAGCTGACTGACATGAATGTTAACTAGCATGCAAAAAAATCGATAGCTGCATTCGTCACAAGTGGGAAAAATTTAAATCTGCATGGCACTTTACTCCAATTGGCTCATTCGCTTATCAACGTTGATTCTGATTCCGCAGAACTGGGTTGGAAGTGAAAAAGTATTTGTTGCTATCATTCTTTTTTCATTCGGTTTTTCCAGTTACGAGTCCTTTTTTTAAAGCTGATCGTTTTGTGTTCATTTTGTTTAGTTCTTTTTTCGTAACAGATTTAATGTTTAGTATAGTGGTTAGAAAAAATTCGCAGTGTGAGATAGGCAAGAAGTAAGGCATGTAGCAACATCAGCACGGAAAAGGGCACTCATTTAAAGGCAAGGAAGTGCAAAAATATTTTAAGTCAAGTGATAGCGATTGCTGTATGAGTCGTACGATTTTTGAATCAAGCACGGGCAACGCCGGGCCATGCTGCTAGTTACTTATATTCTTGCTACATATATATATATATATATATATATATATATATAGTATGCAAATTAGAACAGCTACTGCAATTCAAATGTGAAACAGTGACACTTTTGATAGTCAATATACCCAAACAGCCAATTAATCAAAACGACAAAAGCCATCTATTGTCGATCCCCAGTAAGGCACACAAGAGCCAATGGACTACAAACGCTTCGGGCTAGACATCCTATTCAGTGCATGCCTGCTGTTCTGCAGATTCGTTTCTTTTCTAATGATGCAAACAATAAAAATAGATTCAAATTCAATTACAAAAAGAAATTCACAAAATAATAGTGTATGCCGATCTGTCTGTGTGATATCTTTTCACTCGAGATCTATCCAAACGATTTTGCCCAAATTTGGCATCTTCATTGTAGAATGTCAGAGATAGGTTCTTAGCTTAAAAAAAAACGATAATTTTTTTTAAAAAGTCGATAATCGATAAAAATGATCAAAAATCTATAAATTCAGTTTTTTCTTCCGATTTCGTTAAAACTCGCTATGTAGGTTACTTACACCATGACGAGGTCAACGATACCTCTGATTTATTTCTACGCCACTGCATTTAGCAAAAAAACTGATGTCAAGACAAATTTTAATCTAAAATCTCCCTCAACTTTCAAGCAATCTAATACAAACTTCACTCAATTATAGTCAACAATAAGTTGATTATTTAACCTTCATTTACCTTGATAATTGAGTCCCCCATGTAGTGAAAACCTGCGTAAATAGCGAAAAATGGCGATTTTTAATGGTTTCTTTCTTATTGTTCGTTGATCTTTCCATAAATTTTCATCAAACTTAACAATAGCTTTATAAATGTATCCTCTTTTATATCGCTGATAGCACATTTGAAAACTGAATTGCAAAAACTCCAAAATAATTGTGGTTTAAAGTGGGTCATCCTGTAGCCTATTTTACCCGTTCATGTCCTCGGTTAACTTCGATTGAATGAATACAGACGACTTCTTTATCTATCTGTAACTGCATTAATTCAAAATGTTTTTAATGAAATGTTTTTTTAATGAAAGTACTTTAAAGTAATTGAAGAAGATAGACGCTGTTACATCTAAACAGTTTTTGATCCATTCTAATTGAACGCCTTTTCTGACCGACCAGCTGGGTATGACTGCTAGTATACAAATAATGGTAGTCTGTCGTGTCTGGATTGGCATTAACCTCATACATGTTTGAACAATTTTTTACGAGCCCCTTCTCGTAAGTTAGTGTACTGATTACGAGATGAGTTATGCTGATAATATAGGTATTCATAACTTGGATAAGAAAGATCCAGAAGAAAAAAATCAGCATTCCTTACCAAATATTCAAAAAAAGACTTAGGATAAACCTTTCTAAAACAGACGATATGAAAAAAAAAAATGAAATTAATGACGGTACTTACCATATATGAATCATAAAATTTAAAATGACTAATTATCAAATACTTAAAAATCCAAATACATCCCTGTATGGATCAGTTTTAATAATTTTAGTATACGATATAAGGAAACTAGAATTAGAAAAAATGGGCTGGAAGTAATTATGCACAACACGTTAAGATGTGTGTAAAACGAAATATTAACCTACAAACTCAAACTATGTTCTTAACTCACATTGTCAAATCTGGGCTCACATACGGATGTCACGACTAACGTTAAGAACTAAAACTGTTGTATCGGAGCAAGGACTAAAAATGGCTTAAAGCCAAATTAACCCTAGTTCTTAAAGAAAACAATCCATCATCAAGTTTTACCAAATAAGAAAAACCCCATCACTGGAACACTTCCGACAGCAGCAACAATAAAAAAAGAGGTAGCCCGTGTAACGAGAACGGAAATTATTTATATACTGAAGATATTAGTTTTCCACACAAGACTTGCATAAACAAAAATGGCTTACTGTTGCAGGATCTGCACAGTCTTCACTTTCTACTCTGAATAACGTTCAAACCGTCTCTGTAGCTTTGTAGGTGATTAATCATATTGCACACTTAAACCTCTTTCGTACACAGAAGAAACGTTTCAAGCTTCTCGCTATTCCATGAGAAATCTTTAGACGAAGTATATTCATTAGATCAACAAATTCTAATTGCTGGAATTTTGGGGCTGGTGGTGAGCCAGCCAAAATAAGATGACTCATTTTATAGTTCACCAATAGAAGGGTTAACCAATCAGAAGGCTCAAAATATTTAATGCGACATGTATAAAGGCGGCCATGTTTCTTTCAAAGAATATTCACTGGCAGCCTTTGATATCGAAGACTGAAGAATTACAGAACAACTACTGGTTCTTTTGGAGATAGAGGCGGATTCAGTAGAGTGTCGAACTCGTGAGTATTAGTCTTTAACGTTGTTTCATTGAACAGATTACGTACTATGCTGTATTCTATATTTATAGACTATGGTGAACATGGTTAACACTAATCATCACATTTCAGACGCGCAATGCCATGGACATTGTAATGAACCACCATCAAACTCCTTATATTCATTTGGTTAGATGTAACTATATTTATTATATTATGTATTTATATGTAAATATTTTTAGATTGATAGAATATCTTGAGGATAATAATGATTTACCAATAAAAGTCGTAAAATAAAATCTGTGGAGATATGATATGGAGTCGTATCTTTCCCAGGATGTGAATCGTAAATGAATATAACGAACCCGTTTGGAACTGGATCCGAGCATTTATGCATTACACCACCGCACAGCCAAGCTTGCTACACCTACTTTTCCCAAGTGGTCACCCATCTAGATCTTGCCTGGCTCGACGCTGCTTAAAGGTGATCCTACGAGAAACGGTATATAGCAGCGATATGGCTGTAAGCCTTATAGGGATTAGGAAAACATCCTCGTGGGAGTCTATTCCATAATGTAGATGTTCGTAGAAAGAAAACTGTAAATAATTATAGAAATTATATTCAAGGTGTATAAGCTCTCCATACTTTTAAATCTTGCACTGCAAGAAAGGTGACAATGCCACTAAAACGCAGTTGATTAATACGAATGAAAGAGAATGAAAAGAATTTAGTGAGGAGACAAAGAAAGAATAGGATTCAGGATTGCAGAAGATAACGATTGTCATTGCCTTTAACATTTTGAAGAGTGTAAGTGTCAAGGGAAAAAAAAAAACGAAAAAAGTTCCACAGGTGAGAAGTGCGAGAGAAGAAACTATTAGAATAGGACTTACGGTTGCGTATAGTTAGTTCAGCAGTGAAACGGTGAGACATACTTGCCAATCTAGTAACACATTAAATTCATTCAGTCGAGGCATCAAGAAGGAAAGTAATATTTATTTGAAATCTTAACTAGTTCTCATATGTACAATTTTGTCTGGGGCAATAAAAACAACTTAAACAAATGAAACACCAATAGAAGAAATTAATATTTATTTTGTAAAATATAAAAATGAGGCACAAGGACAAAAGGAGGGATAGGATAAGTTGATCTTCAATTTGTTTTTCTTAAACTTAGCTAGCCACAATTACTGACCCAAGCATAACACAGTAATTCTTACGCTAAAAGATCACTTTCTTACTTGCCATTATTACTACACCCACCATAATACCTCAAGTCTCCATAAAATCTTAACTCGTTGTCATATGTAAAATTTGTCTGCGGCGATAAAAACAACCTAAATAAAATCCTAATCAAAAAAGTAATATTTATTTTGTTGGGCTTATAATAAACTTAGGTAGCCACAATTACTGGGACAATTATATTACAGTATTTCTTAAACCAAGACATCACATTCTTACCGTTCTTACCATAATACCTGAAGTCTCTATGAAGTTCTAACTAGTTTCTATATGTACAATTTTTCAAGAATAAAGCCTATCAGAACAAATGTCATGTAAATATTTGTAGAAATGACAGAGAGAGTCCACATCACAGCGGTGGATGGTATCGAGATCTTATTTATTTATTAGAAAATATTTAAAAAAAAAAATAGTTCAATTAAAAACGTACTTTTTTCTTGAATTTAATGTCCACCAGACGGGATTGTGTGAGATAATTGTTAACCAGACGTTAGCTCGAAGAAAAATCAGTCATATTCATTTAGAATCTATAACTAACAACAAACGAAGAATACGCAACATCTTGTACACACCCTCGATAGTTTTAGATATTAATTTCATAATTAACTGTCCGTTTTTTCTCCAGTTCTTCATTATTTTATTTTTTTTGGCAGATTAATTCTAATGGCATTTTCAATTAAGGTGCATGTTTTATAATACGGACTCCCTGGACAGAGGTTAAAATCGGATAAGGTATCTTAATTCATGATCAACTTTCACTGGGCTAAATTTAAAAAAAAAAAAAAACGAATGATAATCTTTCCGATCCCGCTTGTAATAAAAATCGTTTTCTAACATTCGCAGATTGATAGAAACAAAGAATTATAAATTTAATTAAATTTTTTTTTTTTTTTTCAATTTTCAAGGATTAAAAGAAATTTGGACAACAGGAATTGTACTTTTAAAGTGGATTAACAGACGCAAAATAATAAATTTGCATACAACATTTTGATCAAATACTTTTCGGATTAATGAAAGGCCAGACGACTGGATTGGTTTAGACAGGGTTCTAACCATCGCTTAGATAGGGTACAAGGCCGAACATATCTGCCAGTCAGTGAGGAGCGAACTCAATACTCAGTTTCAATTGTTCTAGCCAGATAAGTTTGCTAAGTGTCACACCACGTTCTAGCCAGACCAGCTAATCATTACGCCACATCAAAATCCCCCGATAATTTTCTCTCGCTTAGATGTAACACAAGGCCAAAAGTATCGGGCACGCTGTGACGATCATTCTCACTTCTAAGTTGTCACTGTTCGAGCGAGAAAAGCTTGCTAACCAATACACCACGTCGAAATGCCCTGGTGATTTTAAGCAACGTCGAGCCTCATCAGTACCGGGATGGGTGACCGCTTGGGAATACAAGGTTCTGTCACCCCTAGATATGCGAGCGATGTATTGGATAATGACTCAGAATTGGAAATTCAAATGGCGTTATATTCAAATATCCTTTGGAAAGGTATGAATCCACCACTTGTTTCCAGGCTATGGATAAGACCTGTATCATTAAATCATTATTTTCTAGAAAATAAAATTAAAAAAAAAAAAAAAATCCTTACAATCCTAAAATATTTTCTGGCTTTGAATAATTTGCAAATTCTTAATAAACCGTAGAAAACGAATAAATCAAATTAAAATAGTTCCCACGCCCTTGTGGGTGATGAATTATTTTCCTTTCTACAACTCTTTTCTCGTAGACCAACACTTTGTAAGCCTCTACCTACTCTATCGCTATTTTCACGGAGTTTTTTCAAAAGATCTAAACAGAGTCCTTAGTTGCATTGGTGCGATGTAAGTTCCACTCGAGCAGATTATAGTGATTTGGAAAGCATCCCCTTGGGAGTCAATTTTATTAGTTAGAGTTTCGTAGGAAGAAGCTGCCTGAATGGAACTTATATCTCACCAGGGAAATATGAAAGGAATGTGGGCGGTTCGCTACTACAGTGTACGGGGTATGGCTGGTCTTAGCCGTAAATGTGTCTTTTAGGACTAAGGAGAATAATTCTTCTGAATACTCTCCCTTGACATATCGATACTCTCCATGGACATAGCGATACTCTCCATAATCTTTATAGACATATCGATACTCTCCCTGGACATATCGATACTCTCCCTGGACATATCGATACTCGCCATACACATAGCAATATTCTCCATAGGCATACTCGCCATGGACATAGAGATAATCTACCTGGACATATCGATACTCTCCTTTGACATAGCGATACTCTCCATGGATATAGCGATACTCCATAGATATAGTGATACTCTCCCTGGACATGTCGATACTCTCCATGGACATATCGATACTCCCCATGGACATATCGATACTCTCCATCGACATGGCGATACTCTCCCTTGATATAGCAATAAGACAGGAGGTTTCCAAAGTCTCGTCTGTGAGGAAGCGGTTGTATGGTGGAAAATAATTCGTCACTGACAAGTATGAGAAAATGTTTTGGATTCTCTCGAGAATGGAAAATGAAAACTGGGCAACTCCTGCCTATATATGGCAGCAGTACTCCTGATCTGGCTATTGTAATGGTAGAGGATAATAGCAAGAGTCAGATATTTACTTGAAGATTACCATGATTGGGGAAGCTTCCTCTTCGGAATCGGTTCTACAAAACAGAGGTTCGTGGGAAGAAACTACTCGAGTGGAACTTACATTTCACCAATGGAATAGGAAAGCAATGTGGGTGCCTCGATACAATGTGCGTTGCATGGCGGATCAGGCCTGAGGGTCAGAACTGGTGGAACGAAGGAGTGTAGGCCATCTGAACACTTTCTGTGGAGATAGCGATAAGCCAGTGACAGGCTTGCAATGTCTCGTCTGTGAAATATTTGTTCGCAGAGTGGAAAATGATTCATGACCCAGAAGTTGTCTCAGTTTTTTCCTTATTATGTAAATATTTTCTTATCTATCTATCTATCTATCTATCTATCTATCTATCTATCTATCTATCTATGTGGCCTTCTTTGTCTGTTTAATATATTATATTTAATTTCATTAGTCTTCAAATTTGTCAATCTGTCTGCCTGACTGTGTATCTATTATCAATCAATGCACACAATGGTCGACACTTAAAACAGTTTAAACAAAAAATTGTTGATGCGTATTGATAATATTCTGTTCACCTTAAATACCTGAAATTGCATAATCTTATGTATACGGATATATTATTATTATTATTATTATTATTATTATTATTTTCTTTGATTTCTGGCGTTTACACTTTTCTTTCCGGGTCCTGCTCAGAGACATAAGGTTAGAAATGGCATCATGACACTTTCCACTGACAAAAAAAAAAAAATTAAAAATTAAAATTACATAGATAAAGCCCTTCGTAAAGTGTGGGCTGTACTTGTCAGAACAATTTTTTGTATCTCCTTGAGCCATGGACTTCCAGGAATCCCTTCAATTAGTCTACTGCTATCTTTTCCAACCAGTCCTAGGGCTCCAACCACAACAGGGATTGTTGATGTTCCCATATGCCACATTTTCGAGATTTCTATTTCAAGGTCCTTGTATTTTGACAACTTTTTGAATATCTTCAAAGATACATTGCAGCCAGCAGGGACTGCCATATCAATAAGGAGACACTTTTTTGTTTGTTGTCTTTAATAACAATATCTGGGCGGTTTGCCTTGATTGTTCTGTCAGTGTGTATTGTGTAGTCCCATAGAATTGTAACAGGTTCTATCTCCGTAACCGGTCTGGGTGGTGTTCATACCAGTTTCTTTCAGTTTCCTTCCCGTAGAAGTTACAGATTTTCCAGTGCAGATATTGGCCCACTCTGTCATGTCGGGTTTTATATTCAGTGGGTGCCAACACCGTGCAACGTGATACAAGATGATCAATCGTTTCTGGATATTTATCATAGAATCTGCATTTTGGGCTGACACAATATTTTAGTATATGTGCTTGATAATTCCTAGTTAGCAAGCATTGCTCCTGCGCAGCAAGGATAAAACCTTCAGTTTCCGCTTTCAACCATGCACTACGTAGCCACTGATGGGTACGGGTTTTGTCTACGTCAACTTGTTTGGTACGGGCAGAATATTGGCCATGAAGCGGTTTATCTTGCCATCGCTTCTGTATCTGGTAGGTTGCATTCGTATTTGCTGTCTTTTTTTAGGTATTTTGCAGTTTCAGTCGGTGTATTGTGCTGTACTTGCATATCTACACCCATTTGAAACTCATTATTATTATTATTATTATTATTATTATTATTATTAAATCTATCTGTATCCATATAAGTATCTTAGAGTGTTTAAATCAATAAATCCGCACACAGACACACACACACACACACACACACACACACACACACACACACACACACACACACACATATATATATATATATATATATATATATATATATATATATATATATATATATATATATATATATACGTTGTTGCGGAAGCCTAACTTCACGTTTCTAAAAGCACATTGAACCGAAGATCACACCAGTATTTTATTGACAGTATTCTGTTCACCTGATGTACGTGAATGTGTATAAGCTTACCCTAACGAAGAGATGTTATTATTATTATTATTATTATTATTATTATTATTATTATTATTATTATCTTTATGCTTAAATCTACCTGTCTCCATCTATATAAGTATCTTAGATTGTTTGTTTGTATCTATCAATCTATTTCTTTTCTCTTTTTCTCTCTCGATATATATATATATATATATATATATATATATATATATATATATATATATATATATATATATATGTATATATAGCTACGTTGTTGCAGAAGCCTTTCTTCACGTTTCTAAAAGCATATTGAACCACAGATCACACTGGGTCAAGTATATGCTCAAAAATCCCGCACACTGGACGGAACAGCATTGCCTGCAGGCCACTGGAGGTGCCTGCAATGACCCATTTGTTTTAATGGAATACCTACCTTTGCATTTCGATGACCAGCTTGCTGAAGTCAGTCTACGATGAATGTATCCATTAGTGGCTTTTAAATATCTACCTGAACAGGAAGGAATTGTCTGGAGGAAAGAATTTTTCTTGTGAAGTTGAGCAATAAAGGAAAGTTGCAGTAGACATGAAAAAGAGAGAGAAAGAAAAAAAAAGTCAAAATGAACTGAAGAATCCTGGGCAATATAAGAGGTAAGCGAATTGGTAAATTAATCCCGACAGTATGTTTAAATAAATCATAAAATTCAGGACGTTGGCGATCATTGCGCTTTATTGTTTACTTTCTTTTGTAGCTCTTAATAACTTTTGTCATTGTCTTCTCTCTCCTAAATCCTGCTCCGCCATCCAATCGTTCAAGCCATCTAGATAGGTTATGTGAAGCATTAATTAAAGTGAAATTTCGAAATCCAGCGAAAGTCATCCGTGAAATAACAATAATCGATTGTACGGAAAGTAAGGACCTACGTGAAATAAATTGTCTTTAAACTAAATGGCGGCAGGAGAAGTATCGTTGAACGTTAAAAAGGTAAGCTTAAACATTAATGCAATACTTAAATGCAGAGATCAATTTTGGGTACCTCTGTAGTTTATTGTTGACTATCGCATACGGCAGCAGTATGTCTAGCAAAAAGAAATTTCCGTTTACAAAGGACCAGATTGCAATCAAAAGAGCCAAAGTTGCAGCGAGGAAAGAAAAGTCTCATGCAAAATTCATATGAAACGGCAACCAGGAGAGTTTATATTTTTTGAGAATATGTAATGACTTACGGACTCTCAAACTACTAAACAAGTCAAAAAAGCCCTCCGTGGGAGATAGCTTAATTGCTGTCCGATATGTAGGAATTTTAGCTAGTATATATATATATATATATATATATATATATATATATATATATATATATATATATATATATATATATATATATATATATGTATACTCAACATATATATCACGTGTTATATTTATTTCGTAAGTTCAATAATTATTAGGGACCCAAGGAAATTGAAATCATTACCTGCATATCCAGACTGCAGGTTTGATTCGCGGGAGCGAAACCGGTTGCTTCCCCCCCCCTTGTTGTTGGTTTTTTTATTATTTAATATTGTTTTAATATGTCTTGTAATATTAAATTTTATACTTTTATTTCGATCATTAAATTTTGTACCTACAAAAATATCTTTAAATATATATATATATATATATATATATGTATGTATATATATAAAATGGGGAGATAGAGAGCGGATGAAGGAAAGAGGCCTTCGAGAATGTGTGGGAGAGAGAATACACTATAAAACGTATAGAAAACCTACGAGAGTTTCCGGTATAAACGGCATCCTTTCTGGTAGGACCTTACAGTAACCCAGTTTTTCACAACTTTTTTAAGCAATGGCACACCTAGTAGCAAATAAAAATACCGTGACACACCTAGAAGCATATAAAAATACCGTTGCACACATCGCAGCAAATGAAACACTCTGGTACACCTAGTAGCAAATGAAATACCGTGACACATCTAACAGCAAATAAAAACACCATTGCACACCTAGCAGCAAATAAAAATACCGTGGCAGACCTAGCAGCAAATAAAAATACCTTTTCACACCTAGCAGCAAATAAAAACACTGTTGCACACGTGGCAACAAATGAAATACCGTTGCACACCTAGCAGCAAATAAAAATACCGTGTCACACCTAACAGCAAATAAAAACACCGTTGCACACCTAGCAACAAATGAAATACCGTTGCATACCTAGCAGCAAATGAAATACCGTTGCAGACCTAACAGCAAATAAAAACACCGTTGCACACATCGCAGCAAATGAAACACTCTGGTACACCTAGTAGCAAATGAAATACCGTGACACATCTAACAGCAAATAAAAACACCGTTGCACACCTAGCAGCAAATAAAAGACACCGTTGCACACCTAGCAGCAAATAAAAATACCTTTTCACACCTAGCAGCAAATAAAAACACTGTTGCACACGTGGCAACAAATGAAATACCGTTGCACACCTAGCAGCAAATAAAAATACCGTGGCACACCTAACAGCAAATAAAAACACTGTTGCACACCTAGCAACAAATGAAATACCGTTGCATACCTAGCAGCAAATGAAATACCGTTGCAGACCTAACAGCAAATAAAAACACCGTTGCACACATCGCAGCAAATGAAACACTCTGGTACACCTAGTAGCAAATGAAATACCGTGACACATCTAACAGCAAATAAAAACACCGTTGCACACCTAGCAGCAAATAAAAGACACCGTTGCACACCTAGCAGCAAATAAAAATACCTTTTCACACCTAGCAGCAAATAAAAACACTATTGCACACCTAGCAACAAATGAAATACCGTGGCACACCTAGCAGCAAATAAAAAACACCGTTGCACACATAACAGCAAATAAAAATACCGTGGCACACCCAGCACCAAATAAAAATACCTTTTCACACCTAGCAGCAAATAAAAACACTATTGCACATCTAGCAACAAATGAAATACCGTGGCACACCTAGCAGCAAATAAAAATACCGTGGCAAACCTAACAGCAAATAAAAAACACCGTTGCACACCTAGCAGCAAATAAAAATACCGTGGCACACCCAGCAGCAAATAAAAATACCTTTTCACACCTAGCAGTAAATAAAAACACTGTTGATGAAATACCGTTGCACACCTAGCAGCAAATGAAATACCGTTGCACACCTAACAGCAAATAAAAACACCCTTGCACACCTAGCAAAAAATGAATTACCGTGGAACACCTAACAGCAAATGAAAATACCACCGCACACTTAGCAATTGTTTTTAATGTTATGGTATCAAATCATATATTTAAAAAAATATCCGCACACAAACATGAACTTACTTTATTTCAATGTTTCTATTCAACTATTAGTGAAACTTATTTAGTGGTAACAATATGCCTGATATTTTTTTTCGCAATTCCTTCAATGCCTTGTCGAATGTGACAATATTTTGCGCCAAACCTATGCGGTTGAGAATTACTGCTGTAAATTTTAGCCCACGTCTGATATTTGTTTCATAATTCCAGGCCAAGCTCTTTGGCATCCATTGAAATTGAACTCATTACCTACAGATCGAAACAGCCGGTTTGGCAAACTTTATTATACGGCAATCTGCTTTTGGCGATGTTCGTACTTATATATAATATATCATTCTAAATGCTCCGACGTTTTTAAAAGCCTCCGCCACCACCTAGAAAAAACAAAAAAAAAAAACAGAGTTGTTCTGTCATAAGACTTTGTAACGGAATGGCAATGCCGTTATCTTCCTACTTACAGACGATAAAGGGAGAGAACCTATTTTCACAGATGACTACAAACCTAACGGAGCATATAACTCGAATCAGAAACTTACTTTAATCACAGACTTCTACTTCAACCTGAACGCCAGCGATAAATAAGATTGATTCTTGCGCCAGAATTTGGTCAATATCTCCAAGTCGAAACACATTTATGTAATTTCCTGCCTGACAACTGTCTATAAATACTATAAAAATTCCCAGGAAATTATATATATATATATATATATATGGATTTGGAAATGACGGAGCGGATTCTTTTGAAGGGACCCTTTTCTCAAATCTTCTTCAGAAAGAACCCCATTATTCAAATCGACGCAACTGAAAAAAGTCAGATACGGGAGGTAAATACAGCGCCACGACTAAAATAAATGTATTACTAAAAATAAATAAATCCTTCTAAAACCAAAAAAAAAAAAACAGGTCCCTTTAAAACTATAAACAAACAGCTCCATTTATTACTAAAGACATTAAAAGCTCTCTTTTTTAAAAATATGTGTTACGTCATCTTCAAATCCATGTTTAAATTCTGTGGGATAAAATTTTTGTCTATGTATATATAGGCGCAAAATTAATTTCGGTCGAGC